>CAUYUJ010002226.1:529154-547353 GCA_963575745.1 Prorocentrum cordatum | reverse complement strand
TCTCTCTCTCCCTTTCTCTCCCCATATCTCTCCCCCTCTCCTTTTTTTCTCTCTCACTCTCCCTCTCTATCTCTCTTCCTGTCTCACTCCCTGGTCTCTCCCTATCTCCACCCCCCATTTCAATTCACCTGGTCCGCCGCTGGACACATATGTAAATGCAACTATACCCTGGATGGTGCCTGATCTCAATCCCCCTCGCGTCGTCCGCGACGTTCTCCAGGGCCCCCCCCAGCGACGACCGCCCTGCAATTATGGCCACCTCCTCCAGCGCCGCCGCCTCTGCGTCGGGCCACGAGCCGAGGACGACCGTCTTCCTCCATCGAAGGCAGTGGCCATCCATCCACCCGCGGCGCCCTGACCTCCAGCTCGGCCCGCCCCGCCACCGCCACTCAGGGTCAGATGAGGAACCAATGTACGCGCCCCTTAGCCCCGCGCAGTGGCGGCGGAGGGTCTCGCCCACCCGCCCTCGCAACTCGTTAGCGCTAACGCCCAACAATGGGCCTAGGTCCGTCGCGACGATCTCAGCATGAAGACGCGTGGCGCGCGCAATGACGTCGAGGCTATCGCTCTGGGCATATTCCAATTGTAGATCTCTGGCGGTCAGTAAAGCGGGTGGCATTGCTCGCAAGGCGAAGAAAAAATCATGCTGCGAGCCCTGAGGATGCCCCTCTCGGAGGGATTCCTCAGGGCCCCTTCTTCTCCTGTCGTGGCTCCCCGCGCGCGGCGCGACAATGCCGCCCGAAAAACAGACCGCCCGAAGCTCGCGTCGTTCTTCTGGAGCGAAGGGGCGGGCCCACCTTCCGCAAAAAAAGAAAGGAAAGGAGGACCCAGCAGTCGCTCCGCCGGCGGCCGCCGCTGTCGCCGCTGCCAAGCCTGCGTCCTCCACGGGCGCTGCGTCCGCCGCGCCCACGCCCCCCACGTCGTCCTCCACCGCGTCTGCCACGACGTCCGGCGCGCCTGCGCCCACTGACCAGGGGGGGGGCGCGCTCGGCGACCGCCGCGGGGCCAGCGGCAGCCACGCCGCCAGCCCCGGCAGCGCGGGCTGCGCCTGCCACGTGGGCTGCTGCAGCGCTGGCCGCGTCAGCCGCGCTGCTGGCCCCTCCTACAGTGCAAGCCCATCTGTCAGCGCGGTTAGCCCCAACCGCGCCAGCCACGTCAGCTCCAGCGCCTGCTGCGGCAGCTGCGTCGGCCCCCCCTCCAGCGTCTGCCCCGCTGTTAGCGTTATTAGCCCCAGCAGTCGCGTTGGTCGCAATGCCACTGTTAGCCCCAACAATGTTGAGGCAGTCGTTCAAACGACGACGCACCTGTCGTTGGCGCCGCCTGCGAGCTGCAGCGTCGACATCATCCAGCTGGGGACTTCTGGCCAGCAGGCCTGCAGCGAACCATGGCTCAGGCGTGGCTGCAGCGAGGCGCGGCGGCCTCGCAGGCGAGGCAGGCGTAGTGAAAGCGCGGCTGCGCACTGTGCGGACGACGCCTGGCGCCGACGATGCAGCTGCAGGCGCCAGCAGTGCAGATGCCGGCGCCGGCTCAGCGGCAGGCGCTGGCGACGCAGCAGTCCAGCGCGCGAGCCCCGGGCGGGCTGCCTGCTCCTCCGCGCCCTCGTCGCCCGACAGCAGTAGCCCCAGCAGTTGATCTCCAAGCCTGGCCCTGCTTAGCGCCGGGCGAGCTGGCCGCTGACCACCGCCATCATCGCCCGACAGCAATAGCCCCAGCAGCTCATCTCCAAGACCGGCCATCTACGCTGAGATCGCTGCGCGAGCCAAAACGGCCGCGGGGAAGCAGCGCAAGCTGCGCGGGGCGACGAGGAAGAGGAGGAGGTGGTGGGAGGAGGGGGAGGAGGAGGAGGAGGAAGGGGAGGCCGAGACACAAGAGGCAACGGGGATTGGAGGTGGAGGAGGAGGAGGCGGAGGAGGAGGAGGAGGGGGAGGAGGAGGAGGAGGAGGAGGATGGCGGGGGCGCGGGATGCCCGCCTGCTGCGCCCCCATTGTCGCAGCGTCGCATTGGGCGCCGTTACAAGGGGGAGGGGATAGCGAGGAGCGAGGGTCAGCAGCGAGCCCACTGGGGGCCCTCTCCATGGAACCCTCCTCTTGCTCAGAGTATTGGGGGGGGCCTCTTGGGGCCGCCTTCCTGTGGGCATCGATCAATCAGATGCAGCGGTGGTGGTGGTGGTGGCGGCGGTGGCGGGGGGCTAAAGACCCCTTCCCCCCCCCCCCCCCCCCCCCCCCCACGCACGCGCACGCGCACGCACGCACACACACACACAAACACACACACACACACGCACACACACACACACACACACACCACGCACACACACACACACACACACACACACACACACACACACACACACACACACACACACACACACACACACACACACACACACACACACCACCCCCCACCCAGGACACACACACGCGCACACGCACGCCGCACGCACGCACGCGCACACGCACGCGCACACACATACAAACACACACACACACACACACGCACACGCACGCACGCACGCACGCATGCACGCACACACACTCTCACACACACACACACACAGACACAGACACAGACACAGACACACACACACACACACACACACGCACACTTCTCTCTCCGGGACGATCGATTTCGCTTCCTGGGCGGCTTTGACTAAATAATATCAATATTTTTCATAGCGGGAACGCAAAATAAAACATTGCTTCTCAGAGGAGGGCCCTGAAAGTACGCGACAACATTTCTCAGGCAGGGCACCTCGGAGCATGTTGGAAGCCATATCTGGCGATCTGCGGTGCGGTGGGACGGAGGAGGAGGCCATCTGGGGGCATCACTGGCGGCCCTCGTCCTTTCGCCATCTTGGGCAATCTTTGGCGCTCTAAAGAATCGGCCAAACCCTTGCCGCCTTATACATGTGTATGAGTATGTATATATGTATATATATATAAGTTTGTATAGGTCCAGGGGGGGGGGGGAGGGGGAGAGGTAAAAAACCAGGTCCAGAGGGGGGGGGTAGGAGGGGGAGGGGTAAAAAAACCCTCCCAAGGGGAAGAAGGAGGTTGGAAGAGGAAACTCTTTAGGCCACCTACTACGCCCTAAAGGGCTGGTGGGATTCGCTAGTAGTAGACAGACCACCTGCGGCCAGAGGGCGGCGGCAATAGTCGCGGTGGCGTTGGAGCGGCGGCACTGGTGGCGGGAGCGGCGGCAGTGGCGGTAGCAGAGCGGCAGTGACTGGGGCGGGGCGGCAGTGGTGGCGGTGGTGGCGGCGGCGGCGGTTGGCGGCGGCAGCGAGCAGCAGCGGCGGCGGCGGGCTGCTTCTTCGCCCTGCCCTCCCTGTGGCCCAGGTGGGCAGCGCTGGGCGGGCGCTGCTGGGCCTGCCGGCGACTGGTGGCGCGCAGGCGTCGCTCGAGAAGGCGTTGTTGCTGGGGCTAATAATCACTGCCGCCCCCCCCCTCCCCTTCCCCGCAGCAGCCGCCGCCCCCCCCCGCCTCCCATGGCGGTTGGCGGTGGCGCGGGGTCGAGGCAGGGGGGGGCGGCGGCTCGTTGGGCGGGATAGAAGGTGGCGTACGACATGCTGATCGGCGACGCCCCGGTGCCTGGGTGGTCCGATCCGCAATCGCAGCAGGACTTGCTGGTTGGGAAAGACAAGGGGGGGCTGGTAGGTAGCTCCCCCTTAACCCTGGGCCCCTCCTCCCCCAGAGGCCGCTTGCTACCAACAACCTGGGGTAGTAGGGGCAGGATGGGCCGGCCGCCTGCTACAAACCTGGGGCTAGACATCATCCCCCCTGCCTGGCCACCTCGCGAGGACCAGCTGGAGACCCGGGTCTTGGAGGCGCTAAGCGCGGAGCACCGGCGGCGCCAGTGGGCGGCGGTGGTCAAGGAAGACCGCCGTCTCGCGACCTTGCCGCGCGTGCACTGGCTGTCGACTTATCCGAATAATCTCATTCCATCGAAGCTCTTGACGGGGTGGGGCATGAACTGGTGGCTCGGCGGCGTGGCGGCTGTGCAGGATAGGGCTAATAGCTTGGACTGGGACATCCTGGTGGACTGCTTCGGCGCCGGGCCTGGAGGCGGGGTGCGGCAGTGGGCGGCAGGGCTAAGGGACCCAGTCCACTTGCCAGCATCGTGGAATTACCACGGGGTCGCGCAGCAGCTGAGGGGTGCGATAAGAACCCTGGCTGCGGCGCCGCGTGGGGCTAAGGTGCTCATCTTCTGCCGCCAGGGGGAGTACCGGTCGGGGTGCGTGGCTGCTGTGTGTCTCTGCGCCATGGGGCTAATGAGGGTTGAGCAAGCGGTGCGCCTCGTGCGCGCGAGCCGCCCCCAGGCCCTCCCACCTGGCAACTCGCGCGCCATGGAGGACATCGCGAAACTCGAGAAGCTCTGGGAGAACGAGGGCGAGGCGCTAAGGCATGCGGCTGCGGCAGGCGCCACCAGGGCTCGCGGGCGGCTGGGGGGTGAGGAGGGGGAGGGAGGAGGGGGAGGGAGGAGAAGGAGGAGGAGGAGGAGGGCGACGACGACGAGGACGAGGGCGAGAACGAGAAGGACGAGGACAAGGTGGAGGAGGAGGACGAGGAGGGAGGAGGAGGAGGGAGGAGGACGAGGTGAGGAGGAGGGAGGAGGAGGAGAAGGAGGAGGAAGAGGACGAGGAGGACAAGGAGAGGGGGGAAGAGGAGGAGCAGGAACGTGAGGGGTCGGAAGAGAAATAGGAGGAGGAGGATGGGGGGAGGGAGGAGGATAAGGAGGAAGAGGACAAGGGGGATGATGACGAGGACAGGGGGGGAGGAGGAGTGGACGGGCAGGAGGAGGCGGGGGAGGAGGAAGACGATGAGAGGGGACGATGATGTGATGAGGAGGTGAAGAGGAGGAAGAGGAGGAGGGGAAAAAGAGGAGGAGGCAGATGATGAGGGGGCGTAGTTCGTTCCAGGCAGAGTGATGAGGGGGGGGCCCTGCTGCTGTCCCCCCTGTCTTCCATCTCCATCTCCTCGTCCTCCTCGTCCTCCTCGTCCTCCTCCTTCTCGTCCTCCTCGCCCCCCCCAACTTGGCTCCTCCTCCTCCCCCCCTCACCTGCTGCTGCTGCCCCCCTCCCCCAGGCTTCGACGAAGCCCAGTTGCCCTTGGGGGGGGCCGCCGTCACCGTGGCCTTCGAGCGCGGGTGCGCTCGCGCGAAGGGCGAGAGGGAGGCGGGGGGCTAAGTTTCGGCGGGGCGCCGCCGCCGCGGGCGCCGCCGGAGCTAAGGTATAAGCGGACAGACGGCGCCTGGTTGCCGCAGCGAATTTGGGAGAAAAGGTGGAAGAGACATAGATAGGGAGTAAGAGGGGGGAGGAAAGGGGGGGGGAGGAGGAGGAGGAGGAGGAGGAGGAGGAGGAGCAGGATGAGGAGCCTCCCCCTGACGACGAGACGACTACCATGCTTTTTATACCCGAAGGCTAGGGGCAAGAAACAGTACCGAGTTCAAAGGCAAACAAGACGACGCGTCAATCATCTTCTTGTGCTTTCCATCGGCGGGCTTTAGCAACACCACGCCAGTGCCCTCGCGCCCCCCCCCCAAAAAAAAAAAAAAAGAGGGCCCCAGGGGGGGCATCATCTATAGGCAGGGGGATGCGCTTGTCCAAGGCAAGCGCATATTCAATTATTAAATGAGAGGAGGAGGAGCAGGAGGAGGGGCCAGGAAGAGAGAGGAGCAGGAACAGGAAGAAAGGAGCAAGTCATATTTGACTCGACATTATTTCCTGGCGCGTTCCCCCGCAGATTGGATTCCATGTGATCTTAGCCCATCCATGCGATCTTAGCCCCCATCGCGCGTTCAATTCCATTAGACCCCATGCCCCCCATCAAGTGAATGAGAGCCCCAGGAGGGTTGAATCCTAGGTGCCAGATGCAGGTGGGCTAGGTGCCAGTTAGCGCGGTTAGACTTTGACACCCGTCCCCATTAGGTGGTCCACGCATAGGCGCCCACTGCCGTTGACACGGTGCACCTGGAGCGTGACGGCGTCGAGGTCGGTGACGGGGCATGCTGCCAGGCAGCGATAGTCCTTGTCGTGGTGCGGGTGCACCGCATCATGGACGTAGGAACGGACATCGGCCTCCAGGGCCGTGATCCACAGTGGGGAGTCGCCCAGGGCACGAAGGGCCTCATGGGCCTCCTCCCATAGTGCATGGCGATACGTCGCGGCCAACTGCTGCACCGCGTCCGGGCTGGGCTCGCCCGCGCCCTCGCCCGCGCGTAGCAGGAGCACCCCAGCAGCTACGTGCAGTAGCAGGCACTGCCGCTCCTCGGCGTCGCCCACCTCCAGGCCCATCGCCTGGCCCATCTCCTCTGCAGGGCTGAGGCGGTCCCGGTAGTCGAGGAAGTCCCACTGGATGCGGGTGTCCCCGTCCCAGAAGGTGTAGGACCCGCGGCCTATCAGCCCGTCGGTGTCCCAAGCAACCGGGCCAACCTCGGCCCCGCCCTCGGTGACGTATCCTGCGGCGCAGCTAAGCGCCTCATGCAGGTCGGCTGCCTCACTGCTGAGTCCCCGATGGCCTCGGTCCACGGCTTCCTCGAGGGCCCGCTCCACGGTGAGCCGCTCCCCGCGCAGGCGCGCCCCCAAGACGCGCCCGCGCACGTGGCTCTGCAAGTACTCGCTGGCCCCCTTCAGAGGCGCGAAGATGCCCTCGGATTCGAGCTCCTGCATGAGCTTGAGGCGAAGCTCCGGCCCATCACCCGCGGGCTGGGCGTCCCAAGTGGCCGCCGCGCGCGGACGGTCGTGGTCTTCGAGCCATCCGAAGTCGGGGCCCTTAACCGCTTCCCGGAGGTCGGATTCCATCGCGGTAAGCTGGAGCGCAGTGTAGTCGTCCGGGGCCTGCCCCGGGCCCGGGTCGCCCGCCGCTCGCGAGCCGCTGCCGCGGCCACGGCCCTTTTCCTTCTGGGAGTCAGGGGCAGCAGGGGGGGACGTGTCCTCGCCAACCTTCTCGGCCTCGGCTGCCTTGGCTTGCGAGCGTAGCTGCGCAATCATCCATTCCACCTGCTTGGGGTCGATCCGGGGCGTCCCAAGGAGCCCCCCGCGCCTCGTGAGCTGCATGACTACCGAGTAGTCCAATCCGCGCGTTGACTTGATGGGGTCATGGGAGTTAGGGCAATCGCAAGCCTTCCGCGAGCAGCCCATGTGCGTGGTGGCCCCCCAGCAGATAGGGACGTTGTCCTTATTGCGGGGCGCATGCGCCACGGATCGCGTACGCTCCGGGCGTGTTAGCTCCTTGCCCGCTGGGTACGCCCTCTTGGGGGCTGTCCCCGCTGGGGCCCCGGTGCCCGCCTTGGGTCCCGCCTTCGGCTGGGGCCCAGCCCCCGCCTTGGGCCTGTCACCCCCCTGCGCCGTGGGCCGGGGCTCGCCCATTTCCTCGCTCCCTCCCGCCTTTGGCGGTCGCTTCGTGAGGTGGGCGTTCAGCTGCCCATTGAGGAGGCGCGTGAGTGCGGCCTTGCGCCGGGGCACGACCACCTGCTGGTAGTAGGCGTTCGGGTCCCCGAGGTCGAACGTTCGGGGCAAGTCGTAGCCGTTCTCCGGCATGAGTAGGATGTACTTGATGTCCTCCCTCCTCGGGTTCTCGGTGTCGAGCTCTCGGCAGAGCCGACGCCTCAGCTCCCGTAGCTCCTCGACCCAGGTGCTTCGGAGCTCTTCCCACAGATCCTTGACCCAATGGTCTGGGAACTCCGAGGGGTCCCTCTCGAAGGCCGCCTCCAAGAACCCTAGCGACCGCCGACGCTCCGCCCCGTGTGCGACCCCTACGATGGACTCGAACATCTGGATCTCGCACCGGGCCCTCTTGAACCAGGTCGCCATGTGGGTGGCGGGCCGCTGGCGGGGCTCCAGCTTGTCGTCCACAGGGAGCCGGTAGCCATCGAAGTCCTCGTCACGCGCGGGGACGCAGTCGTCCACCGCCAGGTCGTGTGGGCCCGTCCCGAAGGCGAGCGCCGCGTAGCCGTGCGCCACACGGTTGGTAACCAGGCAGGGAAACCCGATCGTCTTGAGCGTGCTCTTGGAGTGCGCGCACATGCGCTTGAGAGAGTCGAACAAGTCCTTCCCCGTGATCCCCTCGCAGGCCTCAACCACGAAGGTGTTGCATCCCCGGGCTATGTAAAGGTCCAGTTCCTCGTCCCGACCGATTCCTGCCCTGGTGCCCCGGGCCTTCTTGTCGCCCTCGGTGGCCCGCGCCTGCCGCTCGGCGGCGAGGACGTGGCGTTCGGTGAGGCGGTTCTGGCGATCCAGGCGCTCGATGATCTGGGCTTCGGCCTCGGCTGCAAGCCCGCTCAGGGCGCCCGCCGCCCCGGCGTCGTCTGGACCCCCGGCTCGCTCCCCACCCAGGCCGCCCCCGTGGGGCGTCTGGCCAGTGAGGTGGCCAAGGACCGAGGCTCCGTCGAGGAGCGGGTTGGCCCCACGAGCGGCCCCCCCGCGTCCATCGCGTGCCAGTAGGTCCCGATCGCCCAGCAAGCCCCGTCGTGGGCCCGTGGGTTGGACGGGGGGCATGGCCCCGAAGAGCTCGCGTCGGGGTCCCTGCCTCGGGCTGGGATCCCGTCCCCGCGCCGAGCGACTCCGCGACCCCTCGCGTGAGAGGCTGCCCTGCAGGGGAACCTTGTCGGCGGCCGCAGCACGCTCCCGCGCGCGCGCTTCCAGCTGCGCATCCTCCAAATCCGCGAGGGCGCGCTCCAGATCGGACCCCAGTGGGCCCGCCGCTGCCACCTGTGCGACTCTCCGCCGCAGCTGCCGTTCCGCCTGATCAAGCGGAACCCCGAGCAGGTCCGCGGTCATACCTAATGCGCTGAGGGCCGCCGCTTGGCCCCCCCGTCCTTTGAGATCCTCGGCTCGCAAGGAATCCATGAATATTTCGAGGGGGTCGGGCTCCTCAGCGTCCTCGCTCACGCCGGCGGCGGCCGCCGCCAAGCGCGACGGTGCCGCCACGGGGGCTGGACGGGGCAAGCCCTCCATCCCGGGCGCAGGTTGCGCCCCCTGCGCGCCGCCCCGCCGATGGTGGCCGAGTGTGCGCACCGGGTCGTGCTGCAGCTGCTGGCGCTCCGTGCTCGTCAGGTAGCGCCGCCTCCAGCCGCTCGCGCTTTCCACGTCCACACCGCCCCACTGCTCCTGGCGTAACATCGCCAGCAGATCCTGCGGGATGTGGTGGGCGATGACACGCAACCCCACTTCCCGCGCGCCTTGGGGGACCTCGTACAGCAGCCGATTGATCCAATCTATCGGGTAGCGCCCGTCCTCCAGCGGAGGGGGGTGCCGTGCGACCTCGCTGGCTGGGACCTCCACCCTGACGCCCTCGAGGCTAGTCCCGATGATAAGTCGTGCGTCCCCGCCAGTGCCCCGTGCGTCGAGCCCCTCGCATTCCCCCAATAGAATATACCAAGGACTCGCCGGGGGCGCGCCGTACGCCTCCTCGGCTCCCCGAGGGTCGCCCGGGAGCATCGGGCAGACCTTCACGAGTAAGGGCTCCTGAAGCCACCCGTGATGGGCGATCCGATCGCCCGGGGCTCCGCGGTCGGCAGACCGTGAGCGTCCACTGGCCCTTGCTTCCGCGGAGCGCGTGCGACGCGGCTGCGGCCCAGAGGCTAGGGCCTGCACCCCCGAGGGCTCAACGTCGACGGATGGGGCCACGGCGGGCGGTGGCGGTGCAGCGGGCGGGGGGTAGACCGGCCCGGGCGCTATGCCAACCCCATCGGCGGCATGCGCGGTCCAATCGCGCGCCCTGGCGGGGCTTGGAGCCCGCACTCGCATGCGACGGCGCAGGCCCCCGAGGATCCCAGGTTGGACCGTCGCTTCGACGAGCACGGTGTGACCCTCGTCCCGTCGGAGATGTTCCCCGCACATCGGGGCCCCCCCACAGCTACCCTTCGCCATGCGGAGGCAAGTGGGGAGGCTGCATTTGCGGCCGATCAGGGTAGACCGGTACTTCTGCGCATGGTGGGCGCAGAGGTGCACCTGTGCATTGAGGCAATGCCCCGGCCGGGGGACATCCGACACCTCCGCGTCCTCCTGTAGCAGAACAGTAGCCTCCTGCATCCCTCGGTCGCCGCACCCCTCCGGCTGGAGGGGGCGTGCGCCACCTGCGAGCTGCACCCCAACTTGTGCGGCTTGGCAGGGGCGCTCCTCCGCCTCCACCTCGCTCTCCGAATCGATGTCCAGGCGGCGATAGCCCGTGGCGTCGGTGATGTAGCGGGGCTCGGGCCGGCCCCGGCACAGCCATCCAAGTACCGACCAGGGTGAGCAAAGCAGCCACTTGACGACCCCGAATACCTTCCGGAGCCCCACGCCGACTGCCCGGCAGGCTGTGGCCTTTCCGTGCTCAGCCAAGTCCACAATCTGTGTGTGGTCAATGGCCGCGTACTGGTCGACATGCATGGGATGCGCCACTGGACAGGAGGCGCACTCGACGGCACGGCATAGATGCACGTTCCCTGTCTCCTCGAGGTTCAGCCGCCACTTGCGACTGGTGCACCCCAGAACCTGCCCGATCTTGATGTTGAGCCCGTGGCGGTCCAGTCGGTACCGGTCCGCGAGGTTGCAGCTGATGCGGGCCACCTGCCCGTGCTTGCGCAGAAGCACGTGGTTGTACGCCCGATTGGTTCCTCGGCCGCGGACCCCCTTTGTGTAGAACTCCGTTTCCACCGCGCCGCCCAAACCCGGCCCGCGCCAGCGCACCAGCAAGGGAGTCGGAGGGGGTGGGGGGAGATGGGCGCCGGGCCCATCGCCTCCGCGTCGCTGGCAGCACCGGGTAATCTGGTACCACGCCCAGCGGAATCCCCCGGCTGCCCACAGCATAGGCTGGGCGGCGGTGTTGACGATGAAGGCCAGGGCACCCAACACGAACGTGAAGATGCCTAGGGCGAAACAAAGGACCGCGGTCTCCCACCAGTACCCAAGCATCTTAACGCCCAGGCGGTCGATGGCGGATCCAATCCATCCGCCGCTCGTGCGGATCGTGCCCGTGTGGTCGGGGGAGCTCACCCACGCTCCGTAGCCCACGAACTCGAAGACCCAGGCTGCGAATCCCCAACCGGGACCTGGCCCCGCCTCCGGGGGCGGGGTAGGTGGCGGCGGCGGCGGTGGGGGCACGTTCCGGCCAGCCCACCAATGGGGCAGGTGCGGGACCCAACCACTCCACCCCCAATACCCGTCCAGCCCGCGCGGCGGGTCAGGCTCGCCATCGCCCGTCCGGTTTCCCGGGGCGGACGGCTGCCCAGGCGCGCCCGTGGGCTCGTTGTTCCCTCCGTATGCCGGCGTAGCTGGGCTGCCCGTGGGCTCGCCCTCGCCTACGCGCCCGATGCCCGCGGGTGTGGTCGTTGTAGTCGACCCTGACCGCGGCGGCGCGGGGACGCCCGGCGTCCCCGGGGGCTTGGCCTGCGGCCCTCGCCCCTTTCCCCCTGCAGGCGCGGGCTTGGCGGGCGGTCCTCGCCCCTCGCCTTGCCCCCCACCGCCTGGCGGCAGCGCTGTCGGCCCGGGCAGGGCTGACGGCGTCGGCGCTGGGACCTCATATCCCCCGCGCCCGAACGGCAGCCAGCCAAGTGCCCCTTGGACCGTGAAAGCACCGCCCGTAACCAAGATCATCAGGTGTGCTCCCAGGAAGCCCACAGCCATGGCACCACAGGCGCGCCACCTAGTCCGCGGACTAGCACGGCTGTGGTTGTGGCCGCCCCGCGGCCCCCCGGAACACCCGCGCGTCGGCCACAGCCGAACGCTACGGACCCAAAATGGCGACCTGAGCCCACACCCCCTCCCACTTAACCTGCAGTCTACAACCAATCAGACTATACAAGTTACTGTTGCCATGCGCGCAATGGGGATCAATGTGCAAACCCCCACAACAAATGAATTCGATGGTACAACCTTACAACAGCATTTCATATGCAACACGCGCCATAGTAATCATTTTGCGCGTCGCCAACAACATGGTTCCCCTGGAAAGGGGGGCGGGAGGATTTGGGGGGAGCAGCCCCCCCCCATCCAACAAAAGTGCACCCAAGACAACCGTTGTTTGTGTTGTCTGAACTTCTCTTAAACGGCCGCCAGCACCACTTCAAAAGGAAACCGTTCGTGGGAAAACTGCAAATTAACCCATGCTGCGCGGATCCCACTCGGATTCATGTTGTGGCCGACCAAAAGTCCTCCCGTGGTGGACCTACGCGTTGAACCGACTTGAGCAGACTGCAAAAGTAATCCATATCTGGGGGCTTCGCGCTACAGTTCCCTATATTGGCGATTCACTCATCTTTCCTGGTGCAAAAGGTTGCCAATAAGATCCGTTCGTTGGGTTCCGTAATCTGATTATTTGAGCGGGCGGTTCACAAAGTGACATGTGTTGCGCGGCTCACAAATGAAATCCCTCCGAATGTCTTTACGCTGGAAGCCGTTGCGTGGTGGATGTGCAGATTGAACCCACTCGCGCGGAGTAAATTCGAATCCTTCTCTGGTCTTTGCAATGGAATTCCTTCCTCAGGCGATTTGCAAATTAATTCCGAGCGTCACGGTTGCGCAATAAACTCGCCAGCGTGAGTTTGCAACAGGGGTCTTTCAGTGGGGTGGTGCACATGTTGATTTATAGTGCGTGCATTGCCCATGAAAAATGCGCAAGGGGTAGAAAGGTTGATGCCTGGATGCGCCCCTGTATAAAAACCACATATAGATATATGGATTGGTAGACGGGGGGTTCTGTAGGATGATTGAACCAAGCGCGGCAAACGGTTTACGCGTGGCTGTTTGTATACGTACATGCCTCGATATCCATGGACACACATATATGTATAAGGATGAGCCAGTGCGTAATCATGCACACAGGTATGCGTACAAGAAACGGATACGTATGCGCGCATCGAAAAACTGAAAGCTTATACTGGAATATGGGTGCTTGGACAGTTACATAGACATACATGTGTATACATGTACGTAGGCGCATGCACAAATGGCCATGACCAGATCTATGCATATAAACGTAACAGTGTGTGGACACATCGTTATATGCAAACGCGCCAAACACATGCCTGCACGTACGTATGCAGATGCATGGATGGTATACATATGGGAAGCAGACTGCGTTGTGCACAGACGGACCTACACATACCAATACATATGTATGTATGTATGTATACAAACATATACATATATACGTATACGCACATATACGTATACACCTACATACGAATATACATATACATACACACACATACACATGCATATTTGTATGACAACAAAGTTGTAGCAGCGGATGGACCTGTGTGTACATGTGTAAATCGAAACGTTGGGGCACCAATGTGCATAGGTAAATGAGTCCGGATTAAGCCGTGTATGTGTCGGTTGATACACGTATGTACATAGAAGCGTGAGTCAATGGTTATACATATGGTGTGTATATACACACGGATAACCAGATATATGGCTAGATAGATAGGTGGTTCACTGGATGGATACGAAGATGAATGGGAGGATGTAACGACTCGTGAACAGATAGAAAGATGAAAAGACGGACAGATGGTTGATTTGGCGATACTTTGGTGGACGGGAAGGCAAAGCATTGGCAGGTACTCAGGTAGAACGACGGATGCATGCATGGGCATGTCGATGGAGAGTGCAAGAGAGAGAGAGAGAGAGAGGACGAGAGAGAGAGAGAAAGACAGAGACTGATGCCCATTTACATTAGCACAGGGATATCCATGGATAAACGTACACATATACCGATGGACCAGCAGATAGGTGTGCAAACTCGAGTACACATTCAAATACAACATATTGGAGGATGGGTATAAGTGTAGCCATCTATTGGTATACGAATGTGTGTGTATCTGGATATGGATTTACACACGTTGAGAACAAAAGAGGAAGAGAAAGAGAGATAGAGATAGAGAGAGAGATAGAGAAAGAGAGATAAGAACACATATACATAAACAGAGGCAGAGAGAGAGAGAGATAGAGAGAGAAGGCAACCACCCCTCCCCTTTTGATTCCCGCTTCCGCGCGCGCGCGGAAAGTGCGAAGGCAACCGCTGCCCTCTCCCATTGCCCACTCTGCGTTGAGCGCGCGTGGGAAGTGGGAGAGGGTACCCGCTGCCCCCGCTACCTCATGCCGCCCATTTTGGGCGTGCAGGGTGGGAGAGGGCAACCGCCACGCGCCCCCACTGATCTCAGTGTTGTGTGTGGGAGTGTCAGAGAACAACCACCCCCATCCCCCACAAGGAGGGCAGCCACTTCCCCGTCCCAGCTCGCTCTCTGCGCTGCGCGCGCGGAGAGAGGGAAAGAGAAAGAGATAGAGAGAAGGAGCACAACCACTCCCCTTCTCGGATCTCCTCTTCTGCGTCGTGCGTGGAAGGTGTGAAGAGGAGCAACCGCTGCCCTCTTCCATTGGCCACTGTGGGTTGTGGAGAGTGAGAGAGAGGAGCAAGAGAGAGAGAGAGAGAGAGAGAGAGAGACAGACCCCACCCCAAAAAAACGACCGCTGCCCTCTTCGTTTCCCCCTCCCGTTTGTGCTTGCACCAAGAGAAAAAGAAAGAAAAGGAGCGAAAGCAACCGCTACCGTCTCCAAATGGAGGAGAAATCGAAAGGATCAGGAGAAGCAAACAGAACAAGTGAACTACGCAAGACATTTTTATATATATATATATACACATAACTCTACCAAAAGAAAGATCTCATGACCGATATAGGGGCGAGAGATCGATGCGGAAGGAAATTAAAACATTGCGGGGCAGAGAGAGAGAGGAAGGGAACACGAAACTCAGTGGACAGAAACACGGGAACGACCAGAAACCGAGTCGGCGCCAAGAGGCCCCCAAGATGGCCCCGAAAGGGGCGCACGACGGCGAGGCCTCCGAGACGCTCCCGGAGCGACGGACGCACGGCGAGCAGCAACTGACAACCGCTCTGCCAAAGCGGCCCTGGGCACGCACGACGTAATACAAGCAGCGCAAGCGGCGGCATGCAACGACTCAACCAGGACGACCACGAGGACTGGCGAAAGGCATGCAACGATGCGGACGCCACTCGTTAGACGCACGGGGGCCCTGTGGTTGATTTGGTTCAATGCTTGCCCGTCGTCGCTCCCTGGTCAAGGCAACTCCCCTGGCGTCCGTTTCTGGATGGGCTGGTGCGGATACTTTTTGGTGCGCGGGCGCGCGAAGACGAGCCGAACGCCTTGCAAGCAGAGGCGGGCCGCGCCGAGGCACAGGGGCTAACAGCGATGCGAGCGGCGCCCGCTCTGGTGCGGATACTTTTTTTGATTGGCGGCTCCAAGGACAGCTCCAGGGAGCGGGACGGACTCGGCTGGGGCACAGGGCGAGACAATTAGCTGCTGGGGCGCATAGGCCGCGGCAGCGGGTGCACGTGCCAGGGACAAAATGACCCTCATTAAGACGCAGGCGACCCGAAATCGGGGAACGCATGCACCAAACTAGAAAACGGACGGAAGGAGCAGTCGCACAAGAGGGTCTGGTGCGGATGCGCGAAGCGTCCAACATGTTTCAAGCCGCGTCCAGCCGTGGCGGCGAGGGTGGCCCCATCCTCCCCCCTTTCCTGCTGGCCAGGACAGGTGCTTCAACGCCTCAGCCCCCCAGCCGTCCTCAACCACAGGACAACAAAATCTCATGGGGCACCCGATGGTGGGCCGATTTTTTCACGCTGCGTGCCTTCTGTGGGGAGGACCCCTGGCCCCTCCCCCACCGTGCGCCCCTGGTGCTCACCAGCGACTCCGGCGCGGCCTCCCCGCTCTCTCCTCTCTTCATTCCTCCATTCTCCCTCCCTCCCTCCCCGCTCTTCTCCTTGAGGCCATTTCTTGTTTGCAAGATGTACATCTAAATACATATATACATATATATATATATACACATACAAACATGCATACGAACACACATATCTATATACACACAACATACATGCATGCATCCATAAGCACATACAGACAGACAGACAGACAGACAGACAGACAGACAGACAGACAGACAGACATACATACATGCATACCTACATGCATGCATGCATGCATGCATACATACGTTCATACATACATACATACATACATACATACATACATACATACATACATACATACATGCATGCATGCATGCATGCATGCATGCATGCATGCATGCCTACATACATACATACATGCATACACATATACAAACATGCATACACATATACACACACCTACATGCATGCATACGTACATACATACGTGCTTACAAACATACATAGATACACATACATCCACGCATACAACTATACGTGCACATACACACACGTATATCCATCCATCCATACATACATACATGCATACATACATGCATACATAACAAAATAATGGACACCACATGAGCATTTAATCAAATAGTACAGAAAAACGCTGAATGAACACATGGACACGGCGATGACGGGCGTCATGGGGGGGGGAAAGGGGGGGTATGACGTAACGCCCCCCCCCCCCGCCGTGTGGCTCCGGCACCGCAGCCGCGCCCGCGCGCGCGACGCGACGAGCGACGAGCGACGACCAACGACGACGACGACGACGACGCGAGCAGCATGTAGGTAGCGATATGCCCCGTTGAGCCTGTGTACACCACAACGCTCGCGTGCACCACAGAGCGCGTGTATACCACAGTGCCTGCGCACACTGCAACAACCGTGTGCAACGCAGCGCCTGTGTACACCACAGTGCCTGCGTACACTACAGCGCTGATGTACATGTGTACACCGCAGCTACCATGTGCAACACAGCGCCTGTGTACACCACGATGCTTGCGTGCACCTCAGAGCCTGTGCACGCCACAGCGCGCGTCTACACCACAGCATCCGCGTGCAACGCAGCGCTGGTGTACACCACAATGCCTGCGTGCATAGGACAAGTAGAAGGAGCATCTACGTGAGGATCTTCTGCGGACAACTAGACGCCACGACAGAAAAGTGCGGATAATCGAATGCGACGTTATTCCATCCTCCCTCCTCCTCCACCCCCACCACCTCGTCTTCCTCCTGCTCCTGCTCCTGCCCTTCCTCCTGCTCCTCCTCCTCCTCCTTCTCCTCCTCTTCCTCCTCCTTACACCCTGTCGTGCGGGTTGGGGCTACAGCGCACGTGCGCATCTCAGCGCGCACCGCAGAATGGTCGATTGAATCTGTCCATTTGGTTCTCGGACGGCCAATTCAGCTGGAGCCTCCAGGACGCAAATAAGAGGAGTTGGGGGGATGCGGGCGGACTCGGGAGGACTCGCAGATTCCAGCGGCGCTCCGTTGTCAATAAGGAATATTTTATATTGTTTTCTGTGGACTCCACAAGCGCTCCATTTTGTCATAAGGATTCGTTGTGACATTCTATATACAACAGTGATGATGTGATGCGAACGGTTGCTGTGGTGCTGGTGCACACAGGCGCCGTGGTGCACACAGGCACTGCAATGAACGCAGGCATTGTGGTGCACAGTGGTGCTGTGCTGCACACGGCTGATGTGGTGTACGCAAGCCCTGCGGTGTTCACAAGAGCTGTTGTGCCCGCAGGCACGGTGGCACAAGCTGACGCTGTGTTGCACGCGGCTGCTGTGAAGTACATAGGCGGTGTGGTGTGCACAGGCGCTGTGGTGCACGTAGGCACTGTGGCGTACACAAGCGTTGTGGTACAAATCGCCACCTACATGCTGGCGCTACCCGTCCTCCGTCATTCCTAGGCATTCCCCGACGCCGCCGGCGCGAAACGTGACGACATCGACCCTTTCACCCCCCCCCAAACATGATTGCCGTCATCGGCCCGGAAAAAAAAAAGCCTTGAGCCGCGCCCGCGCGCACGACGACTATGAGCGACGAGCGACAAGCCACGAGCGACGACGACGACGACGACGACGACGACGACGACGACGACGACGACGACGACGACGACGACGACTGCGGACCAGACTCCCATGCGGATTCCTACGCGGACACCTACGCGGATCCCAAAACGCACGGCGGCAGTGCCCAGAGCGCACTGGGGGGGGGCCGCGTTACGTCATGGGGGGGGAGCGGGGGCCATGACGCCCATGAATTATCATACATATATATATATGAATAAATAAATACATCGGAAGGGGGACAAATGCATCTCGGACATCCGCGGACGGTTTCTCGACTCGTCCCTCACCGCCACGACACTATTCCTCCGCCTCCTCCCCGCTCTCGCCGCCGAGGCTCCTGGATCCGAACGTGCGCCCGTGAGCGCTCGTGG
>CAUYUJ010002226.1:514154-524154 GCA_963575745.1 Prorocentrum cordatum | reverse complement strand
GAACTGGGGACCAACAGCGCCCTCAACACGAGTTCAAGATCTTCGCAACCAAAACGCGCGCGTGAACTCCACTTGAGTGGGACGTTGTTTATTTGAGCATAGCCAGGACACAATCATCTGACCATGCTTTCTCAGGAAGCCATCGTTTCACGTCCGCGTTGTCCGAGAAAAAGTTCGCAGGAGCAGCAATATTGTCTCATCACAGGCATGCCAATTCTGTGGCTCACGCATTGCAAGAGAGGTCGACACTACATCCAGCCATGCGAGATGATCGAGCTGCAATCTGCGTTACGGAAAATGAAGAGAAGGCCAAGTGCTCAGACAAGGACGGCATCACCCTCAAAATGTGTGTGCGTGGTGGCGACAGGCGGTTGGGATGTTCTTGTGTTTCGTTTCGACAGCATGCTCCAAACAGGGGTCCTCGAGCCCTGCTGGCACGGGACCTTTTCCACGACGCTTCATGAGAGCGGCCCGCGGAAGGACTTCAAGAATTGGAGGCAAATAGCTTTGCCCAAAATGACGTACAACATCTTCTCTGAGCTCTTTTTTGGACGCATTCAACCACTGCTCGATTCTCAAGAGGCCGCTCGATGCTTTCGTGGTCCTTGAACAAGTATATGGTACATCATGGGAGCGTGCCCCAAAAATTTGGATCGTCAGCGTGGACCTTACCAAGGCGATCTATAGAATCGAACACCCGGCATTAGTCGACGCCCTCCTTTATCAAGGGGTGCATCATCAGTATCTTTGTCTGTTGTCGGATGTGTATACTGGCCAGTTCGGGACCGTATTCAGTAACAAGCAGTTCGACATCAGATGCGGGGAGCAAGCAGGGGGACGGTATGAACTCGCTCCTTTTCAACGCAGGTCTTGAGCAAGCCTTGCGTCGACTCGAAGACCGCGTCCAAGGCATAGGGTTCGACCTCGGGGCGGCCGAACGTTTGACCAACGTGCGTTATGCTGACGACATATTTCTTTCACGGCGTTTTTCCGGAAGACGTTTCCCGCATGCTTGCCGTCCTCCGCCAAGAATTGCCCCAGAGCGGTCTGGAGCCGAATGCGAGCAAGACCAAAGTAAACACAAATGACCCTGATATTGCTTCATTCGAGAGATCCATGCAACTGGAAGTCTATGATTGCAGTTTGCCGGTGATGTTGAAAACAAACCTGCACAAGTACCTAAGGAAGCGGTTCCACGGAGATCTCTGAGAACGTTCCTCGTGCAATCTAGAATACTGGATGCAGTATGCATGGTCCAAGTGGCCCTTCTTCAAGAAAACTCTCATCAACAAACGCGTGTCGCTGAAGATGCGCTTGACATTGTTCGACAGC
Organism: Prorocentrum cordatum; assembly: GCA_963575745.1. Taxonomy (NCBI): domain Eukaryota; class Dinophyceae; order Prorocentrales; family Prorocentraceae; genus Prorocentrum; species Prorocentrum cordatum. The sequence continues at coordinate 522,822 of CAUYUJ010002226.1, read as the reverse complement.
GTTGTCACGCCGACCGCCGTGTACAGCACAGCCTGGCCACAGCACCGCTGACGACACGACGGAGCAAGAATATCGAATGGGTTTCGCAAAGCTGATCACGAGTCTTGGGAGGAGGCTGGGAGTCAATGTAAGCGCAGAGTAGAACGAGCAATGACTATTTACAGAGTGCCGGACTGGTTCGAGGTAGTAGACACGAATCGTTGTAAAAAAATGCAATCTGCGCGGAACGGCACAGATGGCCATCTCTAGCTTTGCGTTGGCGTCCAGACGGTTCGCGTAGAAATGGCCGTCCGAGAAGGACGTGGGCCGATTCAATCGACGATTCTTCAGAGATCGCTTCAATACCAGCTTGGAGCGTGTTGTGCACGACGCTCCCATTAGATTGGCGAACAATTGTTGGATTGGGTATGATCATTAGCTGCATTTGTCCGTCCTCTGTGTTCCTATTCCTGCATGGAAGCGCGCCGTTCCCGCAAGCGGGATGAGACGTCCTTGGGCGCTCGATCGGACTTTCACTTTCCCGGGGCCCAAATCTGGCGCGCTCCCCCGAGCCGCCGACCGCAACAGTCCACCTCGAAACAACTCGACCCAAGTGTCGACCAACCTTTCGACCAACAGTCTTCCAAACATCTACAAGTCCGACCAACGTTTGGACCGCATCGACCAAACCACTCGACAACACCTACCCAAGCAGACGCCCACCCCTGGCTGAGCTGGGAGGGCGGCCCCGCACCGATCCTGGGCCCAGGACGGGCTCGCCCAGGGGCGGCGCACGCTGCAGCATGCGGCGAGGCCCAGGGACGACATCGGCCCAAGACACCTCGGGGATCTCTGAGATCCCGAGACCCCCTCGCGCTGTGAAAGATCACAGCGGGATGCTCTTCGCTATATTTCCGGCATCGGGGGGCCCTCACTTCGGCGGTGGGGCCCTGGGACACACAAGTAAATACACACAAATAAAAGGATTCCCTATATTTTCCCATATTTTCAGGGTTTTCGTCTTCCCCCCCACTGCCCATATTTTTCCATATTTTCCTGGGAATCGACGACTAATTGTGTCTGTGTGTTTTTTCCCCTCCTGACTATAGACCTCTGGAGATCGATGTTGTGCAAACATCATGACGTCGGCAGTCTTGGCCCGGCGGCTCTGGAGCAGGCGCCGCGGCCGTTCCAGAGCGCTCCGGGACGCTCCGAGAGCGCTCCTGGAGACCGCCTAGATGGGGTCGGAGTAGCTGGGGTCGGAGAATCGCACCGCATCCCCGATGCATCGGCGATGCATCGACGACGCATCGGCGATGCACCGGCGATGTCGACGACGCTCCAGCGACGTCGGCGTGGGGAAACACCGGCTCCACATCGAGCCGCGCCGTCGATGCTTTGGCGATGCGGCGCGATCCTCCGACCACATCTACTCCGGCCCCATCTAGGAGGCCTTGAGTTCCTGAGAGCTCTGAATCGACTTCTCCCGGTCCTCACCCCGTCCGAGTGAGCCGGCGACTCCGAAGGATGTGGTCTGCACAGGGTGCGAGCTGCAACCCGCCCCCTGGGGGGCGGGCGAGGACCTCGACAGAGTTCTCCGCCGCGCACCGAGGAGGCCCGACGAGGCAACGTCGTGCCCCCCAGGCCCCAACGACGCAGATCGCCAACCACACCCCAGCGTTAACCACACTATCTGTAGTCGCCGAAGGAGTTTGTAAGGGATATACGATATCCCCCTACAAAACTGGCAATGTCCATGTAGTCGCCGAAGGAGTTTTGTAGAGGGGACATTATAACTATTTGTTTGGCATGGGGAGCCCACCATGATAGGACAGGCCGGAAGGAAGCGGGGGACGGGAGAGAGAGAGAGAGGAGATAAAGAGCAGGAGGGGCGAAAGAAGCGCGATGCGAAGAATGCGGCCGACCAGCGGCGGCATGGCCTCGCCGCCCGCTGGTGGCGCAAACCATGGTTTCTGCTTCTTAGAAGGCGCCGGCCCCACTTCTACAGACAAGGCCCCCGCCTTCTGAGAAGCAGGGGTGTGTCTGAGAAGCCTTCCCCCTCCCCCTTGCCCCCCTCTGCGCGTGGCCGACAAATGCTGGTGTCGGCGAGGCCCGAGCCCCGGCCGACCCACGGGCCTCGGGAGACTTCCTGCCACCGCCAGGGGTCAGAAGGTCAGCGCCAGTCAGGTCCCACTCGGGTCCCACTCAGGTCCTCCCCCGCCTCTGCCACCTCCTCCTCCTCCTCCTCCTCCTCCTCCTTCCCCTCCTCTGCCTCCTCCTCCTCCTCCTCCTCCTCCTCCTCCTCCTCCTCCTCCCTCCTCCTCCTCCTCCCTCCTCCTCCTCCTCCTCCTCCTCCTCCTCCTCCTCCCTCCTCCTCCACTCCTCCTCTCCTCCTCCTCCTCCTCCTCCTCCTCCTCCTCCTCCTCCTCCGCCTCCTCCTCCTCCTCCTCGTCCTCCTCCTGCTCCTCCTCCTCCCCGCCTGCCCCCCTCTGCGCGTGGCTGACGGCTGCCCAGAGCACCTTCATCCCGCCGTCCACCCCGGTGCTCACGGTCACGCCGCTGCGGCCGGCCACGTGGAGCGCCAGCACGCCGCCCGGGTGCGCGTCCTCCGCGGCCAGCAGTGGGCGCAGCTCGCAGCCGCAGAGCCGCCAGAGGCGCAGCGCGCCGTCCGATCCAGCGCTGAGGACCGCGGGGCCGGCGGGCAGGTCCTCTTGGACGAAGCCCGCCCCAGACGTCGGGCGCCTCGAGAAAATCGGGGCGGAGGCTACTCACAGTTTTCAGCCTCCAGGGGCCCCTCGCTGGGCCGCGAGGGGCCGCCAAGAGGAGAGGCGGCCCGTGGAGCCAGGGGCCGCTGCCGGGCAAGAAGTGGTCGAGAGGTTGGGGGCCCGGGTCTCGAAAAAGGCGAGGCGCCAAGTGTCTGGCACACGGCTGGCGCCGTCCAGTCCTCGCTTTGCACCAGCGCGGCGGCGTCGCCCACCTCCGGCGCCTCGGGCTCCGCGCAGCAGCCGCGCGGGAGCACCTGCACGCGGCAGCTGCCGCCCCCGTGGGCGCCTGGCAGCGCGGCCAGCAGCTCTAGGGCGCCCCCGCCAACCCGCCAGGCCTTCACGTCGCCGCCGTCCCCGCCGCTCACCAGCAGCCCCTGGTCCTCGTCGAGGTGCACGGAGCAGACGCCCTCCGCGTGCGCCTCCGGGACCGCCGCCTCCAGAGTCAGCTCGCCGCCCGCCAGCCGCCAGCTCCTGATCGCGCCGTCCTCGCCCGCGCTGACCACGATGCCGCTGGCGCTGTGGTACTGCAGGCCTCGGACGTAGCCGCCGTGGGCCTCCGTGGCGACCGCCAGCGGCACGATCTGGCCGCCGGCCAAGCGCCACGCGCGTATCGACCCGTCCATGCCGGCGCTGATCACCGTGCCGGACTCCGAGTGGAGCGCCAGCGCCATCTGAGCGTCTGCGTCGCCGTGGCGACTGCAGGCCGCCTCCCGCAGCACGCTGCCCTCCGCCTCCATGCGCCAGGCCTTGATGGTCCCGTCGACCGCGGCGCTCAGCATCACCGCCTGCCCCGGGTGGTGCTCTTCCTGGCCTGCCGCGGAGGCAGCGGCGGCGGCGTGATCCAGCTGCAGACTCAGAATGGTCATGTCGTGGGCGGTCTCGAAAGTGGTCAGCGGGGTCAGAGACCCCACCTGCAGCCGCCAGGCTCTGATGGCGCCATTGTCGCCAGCGCTGACTACCACCCCCCTTTTGCCGTCGATAAGCAGCGCCCGAGCGCCGTCCGGGTGGGCGCCAAACGCGGCAGCGAGCTCCACGACGCTGCTGCCTGACACGCTCCACATCTTGATGGCGCCATCGTCGCCGCAGCTCACTGCCAAGCCCGACGCCCCGTCGAACCGCATGTCCCGACACCAGCCGTGGTGGGCCTGGATAGCGGCGACGCGGGCGAAGCCGCTCACCTCCACGGACCAGGCCCTGAGGGCGCCGTCCACGCCGATGCTGAGCGCCACCTCGGAGGCCGCGTGCCACCGCAGCATCAGGATGCCGTCGCTGCGGCTCTCCGCGTCCACACCCTGGAGCGCGGCCTCGGGGCTGAGCTGCCTGGCGCCGAAGCGCCAGACCTTGATCTCCCCGTCCATGCCGGAGCTGAGAGCCACGCCCGAGGCGGCGTCGAGCGCCACCGCCATCACGGCCTGCCCGCAGTCGTCGCAGGAGGAGACCAGCTCCAGCTCTCCGCTCTCGGACGCCCGCCACACGCGCACCGCCGCGTCGGCGCCCCCGGTGACCACCACGGGCGTGGGCCACCCATGGTCCACACTCATCGCGAACACGCGCCGGCTGTGCGCCGACGGCATCTCAGACAGGCACTCCAGCGTCTCGCCCCGAGGATCCAGGCGCCACGTCCTGACCGCCCCGTCGACGCCCGTGCTGAGTACCGTGCGCGAGGGCCCGTGCAGCTGCAGCGCCAGCACCCCCTTGTGGCACTCCCGCTGGCACGCGGGCAGCGGGGTCAGGGCCCCGCCGTCGGGAGCCACGCGCCACGTGGAGATCGCGCCGTCCATCCCCGCGCTGACCAGCACCTGCGTCGCGGCGTACAGCTGCAGGGCGGACACCGAGCCGACGTGTGCCTCCTCGAGGCCCCCCAAGGGCTCGAGCCTGCTGCCGCTTGCGGTCCACCGCCACACCCGGATGGCGCCGTCGGCGCCGCCGCTGAAGAGTCTGCAAGAGGCGGCGTCGAAGTACAGGGAGGCGGCGCCCTCCGCGTGCGCGCCCTCGACGAGTGCCAGCGGAGCCAGCGCGCCGCCGCTGTACCGCCAGGCGCGCAGGGTCTCGTCGACCCCGGCGCTGAACACCACCCCGGCGTCCTCGTGCGCGCGGGCAGGAAGAACAAGAGAGAGAGAGAGAGAGAAATGTATATACATATATATATATATATATATATATATATATATACATATATATGTATAGCAGAAACTGTTTCGCCGTCGGGGGCGCCTGCCTCAGGGCGGCGGGAAAGTTTATGCTGCACCATTCTTCGTCCGCGGAGCTCTCCAACGACCACCTGCGTGAGGTGACGACGCTCTCGCCTCCCGCCCGAGACGCGGGCATGGTGGCGGGACGGACTCGTGGAAGGTGAGCCGCAGAACGCAATCTGCACCGGGCCCCCTCACCTCGGGGGCTCTTTTCGGGCCGCCCTCGGCCGTCTTGAGGGCCCCCTCTGTGTCGAGGATCGACAGAAACCCAGTTACCAAAGCGCCGTGGAGTGAAAACTGATGGGGGCACTCGGGTGCGCGCGGCACCGCTTTTCGAGCGCACCTGGTAGGAAGAACTCATCGACGTCGAAAAAACGAATGAGATATCTTGGTAAATGCTATCAGAGTGAGGAGGCCGAACGGTCATTCACTGTCCCTGGGGGCGTGGCTGGAGTGAGGTTCTGCGGTGCAGATTGTCGTTGTTGCTGCTGTTATTGTTGTTGTCAGTGATGGTGGTGGTGCTGCTGCTGCTGTTGCTGATGCTGTTGCTGCTGTTGCTGCTGTTGTCGTCGTTGTTGTTGAATTCTCACATGTGATGAATGATTATTGTTGGTCCACCCCTCCTGGTAACCATGCTATTTCTCAATGAAACGACTCCTCCCGGTGCTCGCACCCGGTTTTCATAAGGGAACACGAGATGTCACCACACTGGGCCCCTGGCCCCCGAGTTGCAACAGCAACGGCTCCCGCATGATACTTCCCCACGATGTATTTCAAATACGCGCTCTCGCGCGGGACTTCCTCATAATGCATGCAGAAACGCGCTCTCGCGTGGGACGTCCTCGCAATTAATTCCGGCGTCGCGCCTCCAACCCTTAGGAGTCACGCTGTCGCCCTGGCCTTTTCTCACGATTTACTTGGGAATCGCGCTATCGCTCGAAACTTTCTCGCGATTCATGCTCACGCTTCGGCAACCCGCCTGCTCGGCCTGGCCGCCTGGTCCTGCCTTCCCGACCGGCCCATCAGGGTCTACCCGCCCGATCTGCCCGTCTGGTTCTGCCACGGGTGATCTGGTCCTAACCCCCTCCTGCTAATCTCTCTCGTGCTCAATCCTTCTTCCTCCCCCTTTCCATCCGTCCTCTCTTCCACTGTTTCAGGGGCTGCGCCAACTATACGCGGTAGGTAAGGAAGATATAGCCCCAAGGGGGGTTACAATCGAAGGCGAATATGGCGGGTACTGAGGGTTTGGGATATACGTGCTGAATGGCACGCGATCAGATAAGAGCTAATCGCCTTAGACGTATTGCTGTTACTGTTGATGATGTTGTTGCTGTTGTGATGTTCGATGTTGTTACTGAGACTGGTGTTGCTGCTACTGGTGTTGGTTGTTTGTTAGGGTTGTTGCTGTTGCTGGTGTGGCTGTTGTTGTTGGTGTTGTTGCAAGTCGAGTTATTATTGTTGGTGTTGCGTTGTTGTTGTTAGTGTTGTCGTTGTTGTTGTGGTTGCTGTTGTTGTTGTCGGTGGTGTTGTTGTTGTTGTTGTTGTTGAGTTCTCAGTTCTGCACAATAATTGTTGTTGATCCCCCCTGCCCGGTGCACATTGTATTTTTCAATTGAAGTGCCGCTCCTGGGGCTCGCACCTATTTATCCTGGAAAATCTTGAGCGTCAAGCTACGCCCTTGGCCCCCGAATTACAACAACAACAACAAAAACAACAACAACAACAACAACAACAACAACAACAACAACAACAACAACAACAACAACAACAACAACAACAACAACAACAACAACAACGGTTCCCGCCTGATGCTTCCTCACAGTTTATTTTAAACCAGAGAAGCATCGCTGGAGACTTCATTACAATTTGCTCAGGAATAGCACTATCGCCTGAGACCTCCTCACACTCCCACCAGCGCCTTCGGGCGTAAAGTGGTCTAGAGTGTTTTCTCTTCCAACCCCCTTCTTCCCCTTCGGGAGGGGCTTACCCCTCCCCTGCCCGCTCACCTGGACCTGGACGGGGCCGGTCGCGAGCGGTAAGAGCGTCCAAGATGGCCCAAGGCGGCTCCAAGAGGGCCTCTGAGAGCCCAAGATGACCTCCAAGATGGCTCAAGATAGCCCGAGATGCCTCAAGATGGCTTCCAAGCTGCTCCAAGAGGATCCAAGAAGGTTCCAAGACGGCTCAACGAGGCCTCCGAGACATCCAAGGAGGCCTCCAAGAAGCCAACATCCTTCCAAAACCTTAGGACAACCAATGAGTTGTGCCTTCTCGCCTTCACGCTTCCGATGGGCATCAGATTGCTCCAAGATTGCTCCAAGATGGCCCAAGAGGGCCCCAGGAGAGGCCCAAGAGAGCCTCAAGACGACCCCAAGAGCGCACAAGAGCGCTCCAAGAGCGCCCCAAGAAACCATTTTTGGGGTCCCCGAGTGGAACAGTAATTGGTGAACCCCACTTGTTTGATCGATGTCCTCCGAAATGGCCCCAAGAAGCACCCAGGAGGCCCCAAGAGGCCCCAAGATGCTCCCACCCAGGACCGCGAAGCGACCCCACAAGACGTCCCAAGGGGCCACCAAGACGTGCCCAAGAGATATCCCAAGAGGCTCCGAGAAGCATCCTAGAGACCTCTGGCCCTTTTACTTGCCGTCCTCCTCCTGCTCCTCCTTCCTCCTCCTCCTACTCCTTCTCTTCCTCCTCATCCTCCTTCCTCATCCTGTTCATCATCCTTCTCCCCACTTCCTCATCCATCCATCCAGCCTTCATCTTCTCCTTTTCCCTCCTTCGCACGGTTCGACCGTCCCCCTCTTTGCTCACGCACTTCCCTGATCACCTCAACTCGCCTGGACATTGTTTCTGGATGGGCCGGTGGGGATTTTTTGTCGCAGCACTGCCCTCCGTACCCCCGCTGTCACCCTTTGTGGCCCCCTCGCTGCCCTCCTTGGCTTCTTTGCCGGCCGTAATGGCCCCTTTGCTGCCCTTCAAGGCCCCTTCGCTGCCCTTCTTGGCCCCGTTGCTACCCTCAGTGGCCCCATTTGCTGCCCTCAGTGGCCCCGCATTATATGCCCTTCGTGGTCCCCGCTCGCTCGCGCCCTTCGTGGCCCCGTATGCATGCCCTTCGTGGCCCCGCTGTCGCCCTCTGTGGCCCCCTGGCTGCCCTTCGTGGTCCCATTACTGCCCTTCGTGGCCCCGCTGTCGCCCTCTGTGGCCCTCTACACGTATGCCCTTCGTGGCCCCATTGCTGCCCTTCGTGGCCCCGCTGTCACCCTTTGTGGTCCCCTCGCTGCCCTTCTTGGCCCCGTTGCTGCCATCAATGGCCCCTCTGCTGCCCTCAGCGGCCCCGCATTATATGTCCTTCGTGGCCCCCGCTCGCTCGCGTCCGCCGTGGCCCCGCATGCACGCCTCGTGGCCCCGTGTTCGCCCCTTGTGGCCCCATATACGCATGCCCTTCGTGGCCCCTGTCGCTGCCCTTCGTGGCCCCCGCAGTCGCCCTTTGGGGCCTCGTATACGTATGCCCTTCGTGGCCGCCGCTCACCTGCGCCCCCTCCTGCTCGCTCTGCTCCCGGCCCCCTCTCCTGCTACTCTCTCTCTCTCTCCCTCTCTCTCGTGCTCCATCCTCCTCGCTCCCGCTTTGTCCCTTCCTTCCATCCGTCCTCTTTTTTCCTGTCTTCGGGGCTGCACGAAATACACGTTGCAGGTAAGAACGATATACCCCCAAGGGGGTACGAACGAAGACGA
>CAUYUJ010002226.1:486654-509154 GCA_963575745.1 Prorocentrum cordatum | reverse complement strand
TGCAATTCCGTCCTCCCCGGGGGGCGCCCCAGATTTAAGTGTAGCCCGCGCTTGCAACACATGCGTAATAGTAAGTTGCGGCATGCCCTCCCCCCGCCGCTGCATGTCACACGCCTGAGTATAGTACGCGTGTGCGCGCTCTAATTGTGCCCCCCGCGTCCCCCCCTCGCCCGTGTACTTTGCACTACAATGCGTAGCCACAATAGTCCCCCATCGTTGTCGATCGTATTTCTTCTCCCCCTCCCCCGTGAGTAAGTAATCGATCTGCACGCCCGCGCGCTTAGATCTGTGCGTTTTGCCTGGTAGCTGCACCCGAAACCGCGCCCGTTTCCACGCCCGCAGTCTGCCGCACGGTTCACGTCACCGCCTGTCGTCTGGTGGAATTGCCTTTCGGCCTCCACAACGTCCGTTGGTTTATCCATTATATCCCGCCTGCGGCTCGCATGTGTCGAATGGTGCACCTTCACCAAAGTCGCCAAGATCCCCCAGGCCCCGACACACCGCCATCGCACACACATCCTCCGCTACCGACATATATTTGTGAGAAGCTCCCCTGTCCACAGGCTGCCATCCAGTCCACGTTTTCCGACGCGCTTGGCTGGCTACCGAAAGCCGTGGGGGAACCTCGATAACCGCCAACAGGGGGCAGAGATCCCTGCGGACGCCTTCATGTACCCACTCTCTCTGGTTCAACACATACGCCGTCGCTGCCAACCTAGAACTAGTAGCTACCACATCGATCGTCGTCTTCCCCCCATTCTGGTTATGATGTGTATAATGTGCATTGCCCGATTTCAGGCTCGACGTCGCGACAGTGAGCTTATGCCGTACCAGGTGTTCCAAAATCAACCTCTGCGGAGCTCCCACCTCCCCGTTCCCCCAACGCGTCGCAGGACGGTAATCAGAGACACCCTTCACGTGTGGTAGTTGTACGTTGAAGTCCCCCATCAAAATATGGTGCAAGTATTCGTTCGCGCGCGGATTGGTGCCTCCCCCATTCTCTTCTCCCACTCCTCCTCCCCGTGCTCCCCAAATGCTCCCTCCTCCTCGCCGCCGAGAATTCCTTGTATGAGTAGAACTGAGTAGTGCACTCGTCGAGGCCCAGATCCACCCGCGGCAAATAAAGCACATCAATCTGGAAACATCCGAACCACGCACTCCCAAATCGTTCCCGAGACTTCCATTGCCCCCGTTGTAAGTGGGACAGACATGTAGGCCACATGATGGCAACCTTGGAGCCCCTGTCGCGGCGGAGCTCCCAGAACGGTATCAAAGGATTGTGTAACCATTCTTCCGTTGTTGGCCAATGCAAGACCTCCTGAAAGCCTACAGCCATGTTACTGCATCCCTTGCCGCAGTATCTCTGTAGCTCCTGCAGGTGGGGCTCTAAACTACGGATTAGCGCATTCCACGCATTCCAACAGAGGACCGGCAAACCGCTCACCGCACGGGCAGTTTCCGGCAGCGAGGTCGTCATCCCGCCCTCCGTCGCAACGGCGCGCCCTCGCCTCGGTCACAGCCCCTCCAAGACCGCCTGCCCGTCAGCGGCGCTCAGGTTCGGGAACTGCTGCCCCCACTTCCCGTCGTTGATGTCCCACTGGCCCGAACGCTCCTCCCACGAAGCAAGCTTCCACACCGTGCTGTCGCCATCGGTGCTCTTCAGCGCGTAGAAGACGACGCCCCGCTTGGTTCCATGTTTGACGTACTCGATCTTGTACTCGTTCTTGTTGCCGCTCACCTGGTCGACGATAGAATGACAACGCGCCGCCGCCCGGCGCAAGCCCCTGTCCTCCTCGCTGCCCTTGATGGAGACGATGATCACGTCAGTCAGCGCCTGTTTAATGCCCTGCGCGGCCCGGACGTTGGGCGTGTTCAGGTAGAAGCAGATCTTGTACGTGAAGAGGCGCGATGCCACCACAGCCCCGCTCTTAGTCATATCCATCGCCGTCTGACTGCCACCCGGGAGAAACCCGCACAAGGTATTCAGATGCTGTGTTGCACCAGCCGCCAACGGAGCTGCTTCCTGGGGCGACTTCCAATTCTGCACCCAGCCCCCCACCTCCACCCCGTCAGGCAAAGTCTTCTCACCATTGGAGCTGGTGCCCCCGAAACTCGACCCCGTCGTCCTCTGGCGCTTCAGGACGTCCACTTCGGCCGACAATTGCCGTACCTCCCTCTGCAGCGGCCCGATTTCCTGCTTCGCTGCTTGTGCTGCTACTCCCTTCATCTGCTCCATCGCCCAGTCTATGGCATTCTTCGCTGCCTTCGCAGCCTTCGACCCCACGATCCCCTCGAACTTCGCCGCTGACTGGTTGACGGCGTCCCGAATGATCGCCGACGCGTCAACTGGACCAGCGCCACCCATCTTGAAGAAAAACGGGGTGAAACGTTACGCACATGAGCTGGCTAGGTGGAGCCCCTCTTCCCGTGAAGACGAGGGTGGTTGGCAGCCTGCCGTGCCAGGGCAGCCAACGTCCACGCAGCACGCTCAAGAATCAAAGTGTCGAGACAATGAGGCGTCGGTGTGGAGAGGAAGAAAATGGCGATGTCAGATGCATACACTCCGCTCGTTAAAAATAGAATCGGTGAAACTAGGTCTCGGCTACACTAGATCGGAAGTTTCGGTCCCCGACTTCTGCAATTCCGAAAACTAGATCGGCCCGCTTGCATTTTCATTTCCCATACATTAACACACTCTCGATCCCCTTTCCATTCGGGTGCTCCCACATACGCGTGCACCTCGCAATGTGGCGGTCGGCTCGGCTGCGCTGAAATCGATCCGACCAGGCTCTATATACGCGGGGCCATTCAAAGGTCGGCGTGTACGGTCAATCCTGCAGGTCACTCCAGGCTCCAGGACTATCTACGGTCACCCGGGCTCCCGACGCACCCCCGCGACCCCGCGCTGACCCCGGCCCAGACGGACCCCGCACGGAGCCCAGACTGGCCCCGGACTGACCCCGACTGACCCCACTTCAGCACTTTTGCCGCTACCATGATATAACCATCAATATAACCCATGTTATAACTATCACAAACCAATATACAACATGTACAAGTTCAGCTATAAGCCGTACAACCCAATAATAACTGTGTTATAAGTCTCATGAGACTTATATATCTGGTAATGGTGTTGTAGTGGGTTTATAGACGACTTTATGAACTATTTATGAAAACCACAACCATACTAACAAATAGCTATGAAAAAAGATATAGGAAGTTACGACTTGACCCCCAAGAGTTACAAAACAGTTACAGAGTTACAAAAAAGTTATGAAAAAGTTATGAAAAAGTTATGGAACGATTGGGATGGCGTGCGAACGCGGCCAGAGAATGTCACACACGCGAACACTCATTAATACGCATGATAGGGTCCTGTTGACGTCCGATGGGGCCTGCAGGGCCACGATCTGGCCAGGGCCGCGATCTTTGGAGGGGTGCCACGACATGAGATCCCCGCGGGGTTCCACAGGGAACTCTGCGGGGTGCGCCGAAGGGGTGTGCCGAAATGTGCGTGGGGAATTTTATTGCAAGGAGGTCTCGAGCGAAACGGCCGCCGACGGCCTCGTCTGTAGCCATTTTGGCTCAGGCTTGTTTAGTTCGAGCTCGATCGGGGCCGCGTGCGACCGCCGACGAAGAGGACCCGCTTTGAGCGGGCGGTGGAGGAGGCTGGTCTGGGCGCGTCACTGGCCGTCGCGCGGCGGGTTCTGTCGCGTGCTGCAGGGCACGGCGAGGACTCGGATGGCGACGACGACGTCGACGATGGGACCGCTGCCGACATGTACGCGCGCGTGACTGGCCTTTGCAATTCATATGGCAGGGTGGCCCAGACGTTGCGGCTGCCGCTGCAAGACGGAACGTTCTACGAGTGGTCAGTGGCCCACCCTTGTGCGCTGTTGTCATGGCTGTGTTCCGAGTGTCCGCAGCTGGAAGCGTTTATTCGCGAGCATTGTTCTGGTCAAGTGAATCGCGTTGTATTGGGGGGACGAAACAGTAGGAGGCAATCCACTACGTCCAGATAATAGGACCAAGTTTCTTGCTGTATATTGGAGTTTCCTCGAGCTGCCCGATTGGTACAGGGTCCTGGACCATGGGTGGATCCCAATCGGGTTCATTAAGGCCCGACTTTGAAGGATGTCGCGTCGGCTATTCTGGAGTGTTGAAGCACGTTCGCGCGCCTTTGGCTCCGACCGCCGACCCTTCTCCCTGGTTAAACAGCAGCTAAATTACTCACTGCGTGGAGCTCCCCATATGTGCATCTCATGTTTTATGTCATGTCGTGGTGAGCGTCTGTTCATGAGCGGTCGACTACAATGGCGCGTCCACGTGGGCGACAGGGCCGACGAAGACAAAGGACCCCTAATGCGAGTGATTGCGCATGGTCAGAGTGAGCTTTGAGTGTGGTTGAATGCGAGCCTCTTCCTCTTCATCCCCCCTCCTCAGCTGCCAGGCCTTCCCCTTTTCAGCCCGTGGTAGCTTTGGAGCTTCCCACATGTGCATATGTTGTAGGATAGTTGGCAGTGGGGTATGTACGACGAGCGTTTAGCCACACAAAACCATACGTGCATGTCATGTTGGAGGATAATGCCACGGTGAGCATTTCCAACGATCCCCGCACACAACCACAGCCCCCCCCCTCGCAGTCACCCCCTATGAATATATATATATATATACATATATATATATGTGTATATATATATATATGTCCTGGACTTCGGAACAAACGTTCTGCTCGCGTCAAGGACCTTCGAGCAAAGCGCCCTCCTCCTCCTCCTCCTCCTCCTCCTGTTCCTCCGCCCCCTCCCTTCTCCTGCTCCTGCTCCTCCTCCTCATCCTCCTGCTCCCCCTCCCCCTCCGCACCCCCATGCCCTTCCTCACGATCCCCCGCCTCCTCCTCCTCCTCCTGTTCCTCCTCCTCATCCTCGTTCCTGTCATTTCCCTCCCTGTTGAGCCCAGAAACAGGCGAACCGCCTGAGACATCCCACAATATGGCCGCGAGCGTGCCCGTGCAACCACCCCTGGCGGCTCCCTATAGGGGCGTTGCAACCAGCGCACCGCTTGAGACATCGTCACAATCTGCTCTCCAAACGAAGGACGTTGAGCCCAGAAACAAGCAAACCGCCTGAGACATCCCCGCAAAATGGCCGCGAACGTGCCCGTGCAACCACCCCTGGCGGCTCCCCTTAGGGGTGCTGAAACCAGCGCCCCGCCGGAGACATCCTCACAATCTGCTCTCCAAGCGAAGGATGTTGAGCCAAGAAACAAGCAAACCGCTTGAGACATCCCCACAAAATGGCAGCGAACGAGCCCGTGCAACCACCCCTGGCGGCTCCCCTTAGGGGTGCTGAAACCAGCGCCCCGCCTGAGACATCCTCGCAATCTGCTCTCCAAGCGAAGGATGTTGAGCCCAGAAACAAGCAAACCGCTTGGACATCCCCACAAAATGGCCGCGAACGAGCCCGTGCAACCACCCTGGCGGCTCCCCTTAGGGGTGCTGAAACCAGCGCACCGCCTGAGACATCCTCACAATCTGCTCTCCAAGCGAAGGATGTTGAGCCCAGAACCAAGCAAACCGCTGAGACATCACCACAAAATGGCCGCGAACGAGCCCGTGCAACCACCCCTGGCGGCTCCCCTTAGGGGTGCTGAAACCAGCGCACCGCCTGAGACATCCTCACAATCTGCTCCCAAGCGAAGGATGTTGAGCCCAGAAACAAGCAAACCGCCTGAGACATCCCCACAAAATGGCCGCGAACGAGCCCGTGCAACCACCCCTGGCGGCTCCCCTTAGGGGTGCTGAAACCAGCGCCCCGCCTGAGACATCCTCACAATCTGCTCTCCAAGCGAAGGATGTTGAGCCCAGAAACAAGCAAACCGCCTGAGACATCCCCACAAAATGGCCGCGAACGAGCCCGTGCAAACACCCCTGGCGGCTCCCCTTAGGGGTGCTGAAACCAGCGCCCCGCCTGAGACATCCTCACAATCTGCTCTCCAAGCGAAGGATGTTGAGCCCAGAAACAGGCAAACCGCGTGAGACATCCCCACAAAATGGCCGCGAACGAGCCCGTGCAAACACCCCTGGCGGCCCCCCTTAGGGGTGCTGAAAACAGCGCCCCGCTTGAGACATCCTCCAAATCTGATGTGTGTTGAGTACCCAGAGGGTAGCACGATCTACTTTATAGATCGTGATTTTCCAGATCTATAAAATAGATCTGGAATTAGGTTGGTTTGTATGTTCAAACAAATATTTAAGCAATACATAGAATATCCGTGTATTTCTTTTGATTCACAATATGTGATACATCCAACGTGAAATTCTGTGCTGTTTCCAAATTGCGTGCACATTGTTGTGGCATACATGGTGTATACGTGTTCACCCACCCAGCACAGCGCTTCGTGGCCCAATAGGAGCCCCACCGAAGCCCCCAGTGGGGCCGCCCGCATGCGTCCCCCACACCCAACTTGGCAGTTTCACCCACCCAGTACAACGCTTCGTGGCCCCATAGGGAAGTCCACCGAAGCCTCCAGTGGGACCGCCCGCATGCGCCCCCCACGCCCAAAGTGGCGCTGTCATGAAGACCGCGGTCATGTGGACCTGCGGCAAAATCAAAACGACGAGGAGGAGGAGGAGGAGGAGGAGGAGGACGAGGAGGAGGAAGAGGACGAGGAGGAGGAGGGGGAGGAGGAAAGGAGGAAAGAGAGGATAAGGACGAGGAAGAGGAAAGGGAGGGGCAGGGGGAGGAGGAGAGAAGGGGGAGGGGCTGGGAGAGGACGAGGCGGAGCAACATCATCAACAGTAGGATGATCGAGGAGAAGCACGAGCAGGAAGCGGAGGAACGGGGGCAGCACATCATCCCGATCCCTCCTCATCGTTTGATTTTTTTTTGCTTCTCATCCTCATCGCGTTCATGCTCTCATTATGGTCATTATTCCTCCTCCTGCCCCTCGCGCCGTCATTTGTCCGCTGTGACCCCCCAGACGTGAGACGATACAAGTCACGAGCATGGAAACGATGAGGTGGGGAAGGGCATGAAACGATGATGAGCGTGGAAACGATGATGATTCTGGCGCTCCGCGCGGCGGCCACAACGGCCGGTGTACAGTTCCGCGCGGAACGCTCACCTCCTCCTCCTCCTCACCTCAGCCCATACCTTTTAGCTTGATCATCGATCATCTGCTGGTACAGGGGGAGGAGCTGGGCCATGACCTGGCGCTTCGCGTCGATCGTAGTGGCACTTGCGAGCTCCTCGCCCAGCATGTCCATCGACCTCGTCTGTCGATTGATCTTCCTCTGCTCTTTCGCATTCCAAACTGGCTCGTCAACGACACCTTCCTCCTCCTCCTCCTCCTCCTCCTCAGAAGCAGTCCTGCGTCTTCGTCGACCTTCTGTGTCAGCTTCGCGCCTCCTGCCCCTGTCTTTTTTGGTCTTCCTCAAACCTCCTCTGCTGTCACTTCTCGTGGTCCTCCTCATCCTCTGTCTCGCGCTCCTGCTTCTGTCCCTTAATTTTTTTTCTGTCCTCCTGATCCGCTCTAGCCTTAGATCTGCGCGCTCTGCGTCATCAGCTGCGTCGTCGGCCAGGGCTTTCGCCTTCTCTGCTTTCGTAATCGCCTTTTCTGCTTTCTTATAAGCTTTTTTGATCTTCATCTTTTCTTTCAGTTTTGCTTTGAACTTTTCTTTGTCCTCCTGGCGTCGGCCTTTGTCTGCCTCCTGGCGTTCTTTTGTCTGCCTCCTGGCGTCGTCGGCCATGTATTCTTCCTCCTCTGAAAAGCTTGGATCCTTCCGCCTCTGCCTCCTGGCGTTGGCGTCTTCTTCATCTGCGACGGGATCCGTCAGCTCGCCTGACTCCTCCTTCTTGACAGTCTCCTCAGCACCCTGTTCTCGTTCTTTCGCCCTGCTTATGGTCATCGCTTTCATGGCCAGCTGGTGCCCTTGCTCGAGCGCGCGCTGCCATGCGAGATCAGCGTCCTCGACCTCGGCCTCGTCTCCTCCATCTCGAGTGCCTCTTCTCCTCGACCTCGGCCTCGTCTCCTCGATATCGGCCTCGTCTCCTCGATATCGGCCTCGGAGTCGTCCTCGTGGCATCCTCAAGACAGCCTCCTCCTCGGCTTCCCTCTGCTTCCTAGATTTGAGGCAGGCAGCCTTCGAAGATGTGCCCTCCATAGCTGGCCAGCGGGCCCCGTGCGCATGGGGGGGGGGGAGGGTGGCCCTCTCGTTACATGCGCCCCTGAGCACGGACGGCGGGCAGGCTGGCGATCGACGGGGAGGGGGACTGGATTTGCGACGAGAGACATGTTAACAAAACGATCGAACAATCGAACCGCACACGAAATTCAACCCAGTCGTTATCAGATCGGATGGGCGGGCGTGGGTTACATGGGTTGTTCTCGTGATGGAGGTGCGCTGAGGGTATAGAGGGTGAGGAGATAGTGGGTGGAGAGCACACAGAAGTCGGGTGCTGCGTGGAATGTGCGCATGGTGAGTGGCACGCGTTCGTTTTCCTCGGCCCCCACTGGCCCTAATCAGAAGCAGAACTCGATTCGCTGCTAACGCTCGGGTCTTCCCCGCGATCTGGCTCCCACATCATCTTGATGCGGTGCTTGCAAATTACGCATGTATGCCCAACAGCCTTGCACGCGGGGCACGGGCCCCACTGTTTGGGCCTCTTTGTCCTAATCTGCGGAGGGCAGCCGAATCCACACTTCGTTGTTACGACCCCCCCCACGCCATGCTCTGCCCAGTGGGTACCCTCGTGCACATGCTATGGACCATGCGCGCACGCATCTGTGCATTGCTAGATATGTTTACGTTTCTGCTCGCTCGCACCGCCCCCAAAGTGTAACACCTTAGAAGATCTGGAGTCGCCCCCCCCCCGATTGCGCCTCTTCTTCGCCTTGTAGTTCATGTAGTGGAGCTGGCCAGCATACGTGGCGGTCAGCCGTGCTTTCCTCTGCATGCGCAAGCGCTTCAGCTCTGCGTATTCTGGTGGCAACTTGGTCCTGGGATGCAAGCCCCCTCGGCCCCGCCTCGATCGTTCGTGATCGTGATATGCGGGGGGGGGGGGGTGGGGCATCGAAAACATATGGCCCTGACCTAAATGACCCCCTGGGGAAATCGTTGGTTTTTGGCCCGCGGTCATGCAGTTCATGTGGTTCCCAGGCTCGATCTCGAATTCGATGATGTCATCCGCAGTGGGCCTAGATCGAACATATGTTTATCCGTCAATCGGCCAGGGTGAGGCTCCACCCAGTCGAAAACACCAGGGACTTTTGATACAAAAACAAAGCGTTCCAGAATAAGCTCCGAAACTGTAACGAACTCAAAGTGGACGCTGCCAGATGGAGCCCCAACGCTACCACATTGACAATGACATAGCCCTTTTGTTCCCAACTCGGCATCTGGAATCTCACGAACACCTTGTCAGGTTCGATAGGGAGAATTATTGTGAGAGGGTGGGAAGGGCGAGCAGGAACATTATTTGGGAGCGGGTTGCATTAAGACGTCTGCTCACCTTCAGCGGTAGGAGACACACCTTTGCCCTCGCTCCATTGTTGGCTCCCAAGTCGTTCCAGTCAAACGTGGGGCACCTGGCTACCGTGCATTCCTTCTCCTCCTAGCCAGTGCTCCTATCAGCCGACGTCATCGTCGACATCGTTCTCCACATATCCTCGTGGTCGTCGTAGTCCGACTTCTCGCCTACGTCGTGTTCGTCGGCATCCTTGTCCTCAGTATCGTATGTGTCTCTCCCGTCTCCTGTCCTCCTCGTCGGAGGTATTACCGTCGTCGTCATCTATACCTGGTATGTGGGAACAGCAAGGCACTCGGAATCAGAACCATCATCTCGCTGAGCTGCCATTGCAAGCCTCGCTCGGGGCCCCTGCACCTGAGCGGACCTCGCGCCCGACACCCCACGGGCAAAATACACAGCCTGGAGCCGACAGGGCGGTTGCTCTCGGCGCCGCGGGGGTTGGGCATCAGCTACCAGGGGGGGTTGGGGTTACGATTTTTGGGGGGAAGGTTCGTCAACTGGGTGGTCCGAACACACAGGGGCCAACGCAATGTTGACACCATGACCCTTTATCTCTGGAGACTCACACCTTGAGGGCTGACGGCAGTGGGAAAGGCGGCTGGCCTCGAGTTCGCCAGGAGGGCGGGGGGAGGGGGAGGGGGGGCCGGGATGCGGTTAACGGGTGGGTAGATATCAGTCGATATCAGTTGTTTCTGCATCTCCCCCGCCCCATCCTTCAACATTGTCGTCCTCTTTGGCGTCATCAATCCAGAACCCCCTCATCGCAATTCCCCCTAGTAGACGCTTCCCAACGACACCCTTTATGTTTTCCCTCGGGCCGCTTGCTACATCCTGTAGTACCGACCCACTCTGCGACTAAAACAAAGCATTGACCTTGGCAGGAAAGCGCACGCCTCAGCTCAATAGCGCGATATCCTGAGGGTTGAAGCCGAAGATGGTAGATAATGCGGCCCCCGACATAGACCTGTGAATTGCCCCCCCACTCGTCATGCAGGCACATCGTCATGCACGTGCACGTGCTTACCAGAGAACATGATATCACTGAAATGATCGACGAACGGGGAAGGACACGTCGAGGGATGAGGGCATGCGGGAGGAAAGATGAAACCACCGTTGTTGAGCACATCCTGACTGATACCCAGGGAACTTGGAAAACTACTGAGAAGGAGGGGGAGGATGATGAGGAGGGGGAGGAGGGAAAGGAGGAGGAGGATGAGGAACAGGAAGGGGATGAGGAGGAAGAGGAGATGGACATATGAAAGCGCACGCATGCCCACGCACGACGGTATCAACAACACTGCCGTGACGCTTGCTCCCTCTCGAAGTCCATTGACTTGAAACAACCACACGCGCAATGTAGCACGACACCTTGCCAAATTGTGTTTGGGCAAGCTCTCCCTTCCCAGCGCGGCTTTCTGTGGCGTCGAGATCCGTTGCAAAGCGCGCGTTCCTTTCAGCTCTCACTTAAGCATGGCCCGCGCAGAACCCTGCCCTTCCCTCCCACCCACCGTTGCGACTGTAAATCTCACGCATAATCATCATCGTCATCACGATGACGGCGGCCCAGGTGATCATCAGAGGGTGCAGCGAACAAGTGCGTGTGCGTACGGAGCATGCCCATGATGGAGAAGCACATATATACGCTTTTGTGTAGAGTTCTCGGGTGCGCGCGCTCCGAGCACGTGCGCAATGTCAGGTTTATCCCCTCGTCCACGAACGTGTCATATGCCCTTGGGTTCCCGAAGTAGTTGCTCCTAGATGGCGCAAGTTCAAATTCAATGAGGAGTGCTCTCATCTTCCCCCGTGTTTTTTTCATTGCCGATGTTGCGGCATGGGTGTGGGAAAAACGGTTGAAACTTGCCGACCGTTGTTTTTTAGAGGCCCAGCCGACATGGTCCTCATTGTCATGTGCATAAACACGTGAAACTTGGGGGTGGGCGTCACACGTGCAAGTTCAGCATTCATGATGAAACGGTCGGCGCTCTCAATCAATAGTTGGTGTTGCTCTTCTGACAAGCACGTTGGCGACGTCCTGCACGTTGCCATCCATGCCAGAAGGGCTTCTCCGGCCTGCAACAAGAAAGCATGCGTTGCCTCATCTGTTTGGTGAACACGCATTCTGTCGACTGTAAAATGTAATATGGACAGAGTTTCGCTAGCTTTGAGCTTGAGCACCCCACCACCGAAAACTGAGTTTCCTTGCATACCACCCAACATTTTCCTAGTAAGAAGTCCAAGTCTGCGCTCGTGTGGTACATTTGCCCTCTCGTAATAGGTGAATAATTCTGCTTCTAACCATTTGATTCTGACATCCCAGTTCGGTACCCTCCATGGGTTTTTTGCCAAAATGCGTTGTAGTGCGGCTGAGCAATATCGCATCATGGGCCCAAAATAGTATGTGCGCAAGGAATCTATAGCTAGAGTTCGCGCGGGTGATGTACCAAGCTGTTCGTCAAACAGAGGGGATCGGTGGTTGCATGGGTCAATGACCCGTCCAAATGAATCAGCGTTTGCCCTCCAGAACGTAGCCCAGAACGGAGTTGTCGTCCGATCGAATCGTGCGGGTACTAAGAGGTCGTCTGAAGGTTCCAATCTATCCCCAGCCCGCAAAACCCACATGTTATCGGGGTGGACGAAATCACTTGAAAGTATTCGTCCTTTCTTCTTGCCGTCGTCGACCAGTAGGGTAGCAACACGATCTCTGATTTCGTTGGTTTGAATATGGATTACATGTTCGTTTCGAGTACATGCAGCGTCGAAATCTTCATGTCTTCGCTCGGGGTAAGCACCGCCTGACCACGCGAGACTACCAGGAGCAGACATGACATCGCGTGGTACCTTACAGAATGGGCAGGGGCTGTAAACTGCGTTCCATGGTGGTAACCCCATCGAGTGGTGATGTTCGCTCCAATCCCCTTTGATATATAATACCATTGCTTTGAATTGCAACTCTCGGTCTGCATCGTCTGCATTCATACCACTTAGAGGTTTACCGTCATGTCCCCTGTCTGGTAACACACCTGAGCACAACGCGCGAAGTTGCCATTGAACTACTTTGAGAAGAGAATGAGTTGAACAATACCCTCCACACCCACATGCACATAATTGATCTTTCCGCATCAAGCCTACCAAATGCCGCGCGTCTGACAATAAGTTTACCACCGAGACCCCAATCAGATTACACGCTTGCCCAAGCAGTTCGGGCGTACCGCGCGTAATGCCATACCTCCCAAAATCAGGTTTGATGCGCGCAACGCGCGTGCACATATGCGTACAAGCAGCGTGCCATGCGCGCGCTCCCTATCTGGTTATACACATGTTGGGGCGTCGGATGTAACGACAGTGGTTAACTTGTTGCGACCAGCGGCCTGCCCTGCGTAGCGAAACCCGTCCATATACACGGCTAATGGTAAAGGATATTGTTCATCGTGATTTCTCGCTCGCAGCACGTGTGGGTGATCACGATATGCTGGGACGCTCATGACACTGTTCGGAAGATCATGTTCTCCATCCCTGAGGGCTTCCTGGATGTACTCGCTATTCTTCACTTCCGAAGCAATAGTGCGATATATTTTCCTAAATGGGATGCAAATTGTTTGTTGACTATTGTCTTTCCGATTTGTACCTGGGATGTCAGGGTAGTAGAAAGGTCCACATTCAGGAAGTCTAGAATCCAAGAACTTTTTGTAATTCCCCGAGGACGCCCCAGGCTTCATGGCATAGGCTGACCAGGACCCTCCAGGAACTTCGCACACATCAAAACAATGGCATAAAACAGTGAAGTCCTGCTCACTCATGCGCTTGCACGACGCGTACAGTCCTAACAGAATGTCGAACGCACGTGCTCCAGCATCGCGCTTATCTTGCCCCCTCGCGTCACGGACGAATACGGCATGTGTTCTCCCCCTCTTTACGTGGGAAGTGGACATCCTGACACTCGAGCTGGCATGGCTACACAGATGGAACGTCGCCGCCGTGCTGTGCTCACTTGTCGCAGCCAACCTGCCTGTCACGGAATCACTGTCGCCGTCATCTTTGGTTTGTTGTCGCTGTCGTCGTCGTCGCTGTTCATGTCGCTTCCACCGCCATCGTCGATGCACCCGCAGCTGCCAGAGACCGTTCACAACTTATCTGGCCGAACGCACGCTAGCATCGCCGATGCATGACTCACCATCGACGTCGCCGATGCATCGCCGACGATCCCAGGGAACCATATTGACATCATCACGCGTGTCGGGATGTCAACCCCGATCATATAAAACATAAGTTGTCTCGGGACACCGCCCAGTGTTTTTCATCGAAAGGAAAGCCACAGCAACTCCACTAGTCAAAATGCATGCACCGTCGCTCGAATGCAAGACTGATCAAGCATTATGACGCCTGCAACCACACCTGATATATAATACACAAACGCTGGGGGTGGCACAAGCACGCGCAACCTAGCAGCAGCTCGGACGCAATGGAACCGCACGATCATCACATATGCTTCAACCCATTTCCCCTCTCAGTCCCTCGCTTTCCCTTGCGAGCTGCGTGCCGAATGAAACCGTGGCTACGAGAAGAAAGTCGGCGCGCCTGCCTGCCCCTGCGATGCTTGCCAATGCCGCACAATTAAGCGAAACATAAGGACAGCGCAGCTGATCTGCTTCAAACGACCACGGCTCCACGCGTTGCCCACTCCTGTGAGTGATGCGAACTCCCGTCGCCGAGCGTGGCCAGCAGTGCAGAGCTAAATATGATGGCTCGAATGACACTCGGATCGATCACCATGCGACTGTTTTCTTCTGGGCCCCAGAAAACCAGGACGTCGCGATTTCGAACAAGTTGTTTGGAAATCCGAACAGCACCACGTGGTTTAGAAGTAAATGCTCACCATTTTGGTTTTTTGTGCAATGTGCGTGCTTGCGCTGAAAGTTTTGAGCGAGTGCGCGGTGTCAAAGTTTATTCGGAGTTTATTCGGGGTTTATTCGGAGTTTATTCGGAGTTTATTCGTGTGTTTTTTTGTGTATATATATATATATATATCTATATGGTTTCATAAGGTTTATTCGCAGTTTATTCGCAGTTTATTCGCAGTTTATTCGGAGTTCATTCGGTGCTTATTCGCTGTGTGGTTCACTTGGATTTCCAAAAAAACTCGCCGAAATCACCGGTTACACATCAGTTGTGCCGGGCACACCGTTGCAAAACATTAACACAGAGTCGAACGAGCATAATTTTGTCCGAGCGGTCAACTGATTTCGATCAGATGTCTCCGAGTGTCAAGTTGCTCACTGCCTGGACTTGGTATACCTGGCCTGGTTCATGGCTTTCAAGCTCTTGCACTCCTCCAGGAGACCACCACATGGCTCGTGCAGAACCTCATAGGCCTTCTTAAGGTGGCGCTTGAACGTCTCGTCACCAACCTCTGAACAACACTTAAATGCGAAGATCGGGAGGCAGGGGGGAGGGAGATATGCTCACATTCAGCGAATGCGATCTATGTCGCAGATCGCGATCCATGAATCCGAACATCTCACCCCCCCCTCCGCCATCCTCACCCATGGCCTCCTCTGCTCTATCTTCCCACCCGCCGCCCTTCTCCCTCCCACCTCTATTATCATTCCTCCTCCGATTCTGGCAGGGGGTGGCTGCAAGTTGCGGGGCCTCCTTCTTGTAGACAGGCAGCTTGTCCTCAGACATCAGCTTGAACAGGAATTTGTGCTCAGCCACGATAGCATTCACCTGCGCAGCGAATGGGGCGAACAATGCTGCAAACGCACACATACATCAGTCACAACACTGGGTCAACATAGCACGTTACAGGATATGTCGGGCAAACTGTATATAAACGCAACAGGGCGCTTGGACCCAGACCAGAGCTAAGTGCAAACGAACAAGACGAGCGAAGCATGATAAGTGCGGGTGCACTACCATAGACCGAGATCACCGACATACCAATCAAATTTCTTTAATGATGAGGAACGGGGAGGGCGAAGGATGAGGATCGAGGAAGATAAGGGATGAACACCACCCCCAGCTTCAATCCCAGTTTGTCTCCTCCTCCTCCTTTTCATCCTCATCCGCATCCTCCTACTCCTCCTACTCCTCCTCCTCGCCAGCCCCCCATGCTCAAGCTCCGCGCCTTGTCGTAGGCAGCCTGGAAATCTTTCAGGACGTCTGGGCTGTTCTTGGCCCACTTCCAGGTCTGGATGAGCTGCGCGGTAGACGTGTGCTGCAAGATCGCGCTGTCGTACAGCACTTTGACCTTCTTGAAATTCTTCACGTACTCGGGTGTAATCGTCGTCCTCTTCTTGTCATCTTCAGACTGGGCCTTATCCTTATCCTTTTTCGTATCCTTCACTTTTTTCGTATCCTTAGCTTTTTTCTCATCCTCAGTCTTTTTCTTCGCACCCTCAGTCTTTTTCTTATCCTCCGTCTTTTTCTTATCCTCAATATTTTTCTTATCCTCAGTCTTTTTCTTATCCTCCGTCTTTTTCTTATCCTCATTTTTTTCTTGTCCTCAGCCTTTTTCTTATCCACTGTCTTCTTGCGATTCTTACGTGTCTGCCTCTCCTTCTGCTTGCTCGTGCCTTTAGCCTCCTCAGCCGCGTCATCTTCATTGCGCTTCGAGCCGATGCGGGTCCTCTTCTTAGGCGGCATCTCGTCATCTGAATCTGTCGGTCTTTTCTTCTTCTCTTTCCTTGTCTTTTCCTCGTCCTCTTCCTCGTCCTCCTCTTCCTCGTCCTCCTCACTGTCTTCTTCCTCCGCCTCTTCCTGGTCATCGCTGGATGACGCATCGCTCGAACTGGCATTGCCCTCATCGTCTGCATCGGGAAGAGCCTTGCTCCTTTTCTTGTCTTTGATGGCACCGCCACCGCGGTCGGCGTCGTCGTCGCCTCCTGGCCTGCGCGTGCTCCATGATTCTAATTCTTCCCATGCTTCCTTGAACGTCTCAGACATGCGATGCGTGAAATACAGGAATTTGATGCTTTCGGTCATATCGTCCCATTTTACCCACATCCCTCCAAGCATGATCGCGTTCGTGCAATATTTGAACGCCAGCTGCATCCCGTGGAGCCCTCCTCCTTCCTTCTTCGCGATCCTGCCGATGCTGCAGTACTCACCGTCCTTCATCTGCGCCTTTGTGAGCGTCGTCGAATGGGTCCTGGTCCACTTGCACTTCCAGTCCCTGTGCATCCGCTTGGCCCACCTCGCTCTGAACTTCTGGGAGTCATGGTAGCCATGGCACTTGGCGTACTTGCGCCGAAGTTTCTCGCTTGCCTTCAAAGCGCGCTGCCAGCGGCTTCCTGCAGGGTTCCCAGCCCCCGTGGATGTGTTGAAATAGTAGTTGTTTTTCTGCAGTTCCTCCCACAACTCCTTGTCGCGCTGCGCGTCCTCTGGCAGCTCGTCCTCAGCCTCGATCTCCTTTGCCTCATCTGGTGATGTCTTTCGTAGCTCGTGCAACCTTCCCACCAGCCCGCCGTTGAAGAACTGCGTCAATACCTGGTCCATCCTCTCACAGGACGGGTCCTCCCCGCTGCGCATGATGTTGTGGTTGGACAGCTCAGCGATTTCAGCCTTCAGTTCCCCGAGCAGCTTCTGCCTGTCTTGAACGAACTCTTGATCAGGGACTGGTCGCACGTCGATCCCATTTTGTTTGAAGAACGTAGACTGGTTCCCGTCTCTCGGCCACAGAGATGGTCCGTCACCTCCGAACATCTGCTGGGCGTACTCGGGTTCAGACGGTATATCATGGTCCTGGAAGTGACGCAACAACCATCTCCCTCCCTCCATCTCTCCATCCCTCCCTCCCTCATTCCCTCCATCCTCTCCCTCTTGCTGCTGTTGCTGCTGCTCTTCATCCGCCTCTTCAGAGGGGGTGAGGGGCGAGGAATGGTTTGTGGGGCGTCGACGACGGTCCTTCACGGACGTTCCAGCTGCCGTCGTCGAGGGAGCGTTCGGCGTGATTGTGCCACCGACAAGATCCCATAGGAGTTGCGCGATTGTAAAAGCAGTGCCACATAAGAAAATGATGAGGTTGTCAAGACGGACGGAGGTCGAGAAGATCGGAGGGGAGGGGATGGCGATGTTTCTAGTGGGGGGGAGGACGCACTAGCGGGGGGAAAGACAGCGAGAGAGAGGGCGAGAGAACGACCGATAAACCAATGCAATCCTTGTCGAGCTTGCTGCCCGTCGGCGCGCCGTCCTTGCTGGCCTTGTCGGCCTCGGCGTCCGCCTCGGCAGTTGTGTTCTCGATCTGGGTGATCCCCTCTGTGCCCTCAATCTCCTCAAGCTTTCGGCCATCGCCCTTCTCTGCTGCATCCTCGGGCGTTGCTGCCGCCTCAGCGCCAGCGTCTCCTCTCCTCTGGTTTCGCTTCTTTTTCTTCGGTGGCTCATCCTCTGCAGCGTCTCCTGTTGGCGGGGCCTCGCCTTTACCTTTGGCCGCGCGCCTAGTCTTCTTCGTCTTCCTCTTCTTCCTCTTCTTAGTTCCGCCCTCCTCTGCCGCCAGCTTCGAATCCTCAGGCGTCTCATCAACTCTGGTTCCTTCACCCTCCACGTCCTGATCACGGGTGTTCTCTTCAACGTGGTCTCCTGTCTTCTCGAATGGCTCAGCTCCCTCACCCTCTGCTGCGCCTTCTCCCTGGACCTGTTCCTTCTTCTCTTCCTTGGCTGCGTCGTCCTCATCTTTCGTTGCCGTCTTTCCATCCTCGCTGCTTATGTCCTCTGGCTGTGTTGGCTTTGCCTTGTCGCCATCATCCCTCCTCATCGCATCAGTCTCTGTATTTCCTGACTTTGCCTCCTCGTCTCCTGACGTCGCCTCCTCGCCATCATCTCCAGCACCATCGTTGGGGAGCGAGTCCTCCACCTCGATGGCGCAGTCCTTGCGGCGCGATGCACGATGACGACGAACGCACGCGAGACGCACGACTGCGAATGCAACTCGACAGGGGGTGCGTTCTCGGCTAAAGTGCGCCCATCATTCCGGTTACTCCTCCTCATGCCCTCCTCCGCCTGATGCGCTTCATCACCTGTCACCGCCTCTTCCTCCTAATCCTCCTCATCTTGTCGAACGCACTACATGTCCTGTGCCCCGAGCGCGCGTTCCTGTTCTTGTAGCATATCTGCCATTGCATGATCTCCCTCTTCCTGGTGCCTCTGCCGTTCGATTGCTCTCTCCGCTTCGAACTGGCCTACTACGATGCGTTGGTACTCGGCGTTGCGAACCTCATCGTTTGAACCCGATGCGCCAGAAAGTTCGACCTCCATCGCGGCGCCCTGCAGCGGAGGGCAACGATGTGATTTCATTGTGGGGCGATCGAGGCTGGAACACTTGGCGAGGGAGACGATCGGAGAAAACCAAATGAGAATGGCTATGAAGGGGTTCGCCAGAACGCAAAGTGTCCTGGGCTCTCTCGTAGACCTGCTTCCTACGCAGAAACGTTCTGATGTCTACAAACTTGATGGCCTCTAGTCTGTCCTTGGGCATAGTGGCTACGGTTCCTGAAGTGGGCAAGCGGCGCAATTGGTCGACTGGCAGAGCTTCCAGATCACGTCGTAAAGCGCGATGGGGGATCCGAAAGATGGCGCACTGATGCGGGACAAACCGAACGACACACATGTATAAAGACACACGTATGTGATAATATGGTCAGTGACGCGCGTGCGTTACCATTGTCACGAAATGTCTGAGGTTCACTGGTTCACCCACGGCATGTTGATATGTTCAATTAGGTTGCTCTTCGTTCGTATTTCGAACACAGCTGCGCATGTAGGGTCTATCGGGGGTGCAACTATGTTTTCTCCAGGACCCAGGGCCCAGAGGTAACCCACAGACGCCGATCCAGCTAACACCTCACACGGTTGCGTTGTTTTTTTGCACGACGCGCACGGCGAATTGCAGCACTGTCTAGCACAGCATCGTTGCCAACGCGCGTGCTCATCACGCGCCGTGGCTGCATAACGAGAGCGGCCACGCTAACTGTTCCGCCAGCCTCACGACGAAACACGTCTCAGACAAACCTAACACGCAGCAGAAGCATGCAACAATGACGCTGACCGCGGCATAGCAAAGACGCTGAGCTCGCCGACGTAGTTGCACGCGGAATAGACTTCAAGGCGCCTTGTCGAACCAATATTGTGATTGTAAAGCGTGGGAACGCAACTAGTGAGACGACAACTGACATCAGTGAACATGGCATCCAAATCGACACATTACGCGCACGGGTTGGCAACATGGGAAATGCGGAGAGGGGGGATGTTGAAGGCTGTGGCAAAGCAACACAGAGTAAGCTACAGGTGCGCCTCGCTCACACCATGCACTTGCCGAACTCATCGATGACGTCATCGCTGGAGTCTGTTGGAGGTCTGAACTTCTTTCTAGGGGGGCTGGTGTCGGCCTTTGGCTTCTTTGCTTTCTCCTCGGCCTTTGCGTTCTCCTCTGCCTCTGCTTTCTCCTCTGCCTCTGCTTTCTCCTCTGCCTCTGCTTTCTCCTCTGCCTCTGCTTTCTCCTCTGCCTCTGCTTTCTCATCTGCCTCTGCTTTCTCTTCGTCCTTTGATCCATCCCCATCTGCTTCGGAATGCTCAACCTCTGCCGGCCCTTCAGCGCCTGCGTTCTCCTCATCGGCCTTCTCCTTCTCATGCTTCTTCCTGTTCGCGGCCTTCAAGAGCTTCTTCTTCAATATTGTTTTTTGTCAGTTGTTGCTTGGTGTGGCTCCGTCTTCCTCGTCTTTTTCTTCTCCTTCCTCTTTTGGTTATGCTCGTTCTCGCTTTCTTCTTTGCTCTCCTGAACGACGGCTGCGCATTTAGCTTTCTTTTTTGCCTTTGCTCCTGCGCTGGCTTTTGAACTCTTCCTAGGCGCCTTGCTATTCACATCTGGTCCGTGCTCACACTCATCCTGGATCTTCTCTTCCTCCTCCTCCTCCTCCTCCTCCTCTGCCTCATCCTCGCGCTCTTTTCCATCCTCCTCGCTGCCATCGCCTGCCTCCTGCTCAGCGTCCTCAGCCTCGTCATCCTTCTGAGCATCCTTCGGGCCTGCTTTCTTTCGCTTCATCGGTGCCGCCACCGTCTTCGCTTTGGCTGATGCTGGCCTTTTAAGCACTGCTCCAGAGTGTGCTCGTATGAACTCCTGCTTGTCGACTTCTATGGCGTCCTTCGTCTTAGTGTGGCTTGCAAAGGCTTTGGCGCATTTGACGATGAACTTGTCTGCCTCCTCTCCGTACCCTTTCTTGCAGACCAACTGCAGCCGCATTGTTTTCGAACCTTCTTTTGGATGCTCGAACACTGCCAGATGCTTAACCCTCTCATCTTTGATCGTGCGGTGGAACGTCTCTACAACCCAGCGGCTGTCGTTCTCGTCGCATCCACTCCAGAGGGCCTCCTTTGACTTTTTCTCCTGCAGCATCGCCTTCCAAACAGCGTGCGTGAGCCCAGCGATCTTCCATGTGTGACCATCCTCCCATACTGCCTCGAGCTCCTCGTGATCTGCTGCTCCTGGTCGTGCTGCTGGCGTCTTCGAATAATCAGGTGGCCCCTTCTTCCTGACATTGTATCTCGCGACCGCCTGCCCACCATCATGAATTCACACAAAAACGAATGCAGCGCACAAGAGAGCATTTCAAGAAGAGCGAGGTGGGGGACACGGCCCCAGAGCAGATGCGGCCTCTAAACGAGGGCAACGGCAAGGAGGTACGAAGAAGTCGGGATGTGGAAATCGCATGATACCACACCTCCGTTCACGTCATCGCTACAATCCTCCGCTTCCTAGCACGCCTCGCTCCCCCTCGATCACCATTCATGCATCTAGAAGCACACCCCGCCCCCCCGACCATCATGGTTCTGTTGAACTCGTACTTATAGATGCCATCCTGGCGCTGGCTACACGATGCACTCCTCACCTTCCTCCTCCCACCCTCTACTCTTCATGCCCTCCTCTCCTCAGTCCGAAGCTATCGATCCTGAGCCCAAGTCGGCCCCTCGAACCGTGACGTTACGAGATCGCGACCCCTCCCCCGCCACCTCCATGCGACGAGAATGGCGCCAGTCTCGCACGACTCATCCCTCCCATGCGTTCCTTCCCTATCGCACATCATCCATATTATATCGTCGCTCCTGCCACCCGCACCCACGTGGGAGATCATTACAGGGTCGTCCGGATAAACTCCGAATAAACTCCGAATAAACTCAGAATAAACCCATAATAAACGCAGGAATCACGAAGGAAACATGCAGGATGCAAAAGGCAATCCCTAAACCGCTTTCGAAACAGATTTATAAAGCAGACCGAGCCCGTCCCTCCATCATCCTTGTCGTGAAGCTCGAGGTCCAGGTGCCAAAGGGTCTGCAACCACACTGGGATCTTCTGCTGGCTCCTTCGGGGAAGGCATTAGAGAGACTCTGGAAGAATTCACCAGGGGTGCCCAATGCGATTAACATCATCGTGCGGATCAACGGTTGCACGATGACCTTCACCGCGTTCGATGCCCCGTTCCCCAACATAAGTTGGGAAACGGGGCATCGAACGTGGCTTCATTCCTTCCCTCGAATCCTGCATTTGATGAAAGCTTGTGCGACGTGCCTCAGCATCGATCGGATCCGCCTGCGCCGATATAGGCATATCGGCGGCAGCGGGGGACGATCGACGGCATTTTCTTTCGTGTCGTTGCAATTCCGAAACCAACGCAGCAATCTGACAAACGGCGGATATAACGCGCAAGCGTCATTGATCATTTTAGAATGTTGCATCGCCCACGACTTCACCTGAGAGTCGAGCTTCCATTTCTGTTCTTTGGACTTTGCAAACTCCTCGAGATAGCGTGCTAGTTGTTTCCGAGGTATGTTCTCTGCGGGGGCGATGGTTCTGCGAATGTCGTTGATCAAATCAGCCCATTGTGTCAAAGTGTCCAGATCCATAGCTGCCTGGAGAACAATCGTTTGATTTCAAGCCTTCCTCTCAATTCCGCACATCCCGCCCTACCGCCCCCCAAGATCTTTC
>CAUYUJ010002226.1:474154-479154 GCA_963575745.1 Prorocentrum cordatum | reverse complement strand
AGAGGCGCCATGAAATCTGGGGAGATATCATGGCCCCCGCCATGATATCCCCCCCCCCCTAGTCATCACCCCCCTCTTTTCTGCCCCCGATTGCACCCGGCATGGGATATGACTCCGTGGTGCATGGTCCGGCCCTGGCAGGCCGGGGCCGTCAAGTGCTCGGCGCGGGACACGGCCAGGCCAGTGCGGACAGCCCCCTGGGGATGGCGAAGTCGAATCAGGATCCGCGAAAACCGTCATTGTGCTTGACCCCCCAGCAGCCCTCGAAAGTGGCGGCGGTTTCGCAATTCGCAGCCGCCCAGTGATGGCGAGGTCTAATCTGAGTCCGCGTGCGACGTCACTCCGCTTGAGTCCCCGGCAGCCCTCGAAAGTGGCAGAAGTTTCGCAATTCGCAGACTCCCTGGAACGGCGAGGTCTACTCTGAGTCCGCGTGAGACGTCACTCAGGGGGACCCCCCAGGAGGCGTTGAAAGTGGCGACGGTTTCGCAGCTCTCAGCCCTCCAGGGACGGCGACTTCTAATCTGAATCCGTGTAATGCGTCTCGCCGCTGGACCTCCCAGCCACCCTCGAGAGTGGCGACGGTTTCGCAGTTCGCAGCCACCCAGAAGCGGCGAGGTCTAATCTGAGTCCGCGTGAGACGTCACTCCGCAGCCCTCGAAAATGGCGACTGTTTCGCAGTTCGCCCCCCCCCCCCCCCAAGCATGGAGATATTTACTCCGAATGCACGTTATGCGTCACTTTGCTTGACCGCTAAGCAACCCTGAAGAGTGGCAACTGCTTCGCAGTTCGCAGCCACCCAGGGGTGGCGACATCTAATTTGAATCCGCGTGCGACGTCACTCCGCTGGACCAACAGCAAGCCTGGAAAGTGGCGACGGCTTCGCATGGCGGCATTTTCGCAGTTCGCAGCCACCCAGGGGTGGCGAGGTCTAGCTTGAGTCTGCGTAAGGCTTCACTCCGCCCGACCCCCCAGCAGCCCTCGAAAGTGGCGACAGGCTTGCAGTTCGCAGCCCCCCCCCACCCAGGGGTGGCGAGGTCTAATATGAATCTGCGTAAGACGACACTCCGCTGGACCCCCCCCGCAGCCCTCGAAATTGGCAAAAGCTTCGCGGTTCTAGATCGCACCACCACGAGGATGGCAAGGTCGTGAGACAAGATGCGGGAGGGAAAAAAAGGCGGAGGGAGGCGGACCGCAGTGCTCTTTTCAAAACGAGAACCCGTCGCAAGAGGGTTGGGAAAAAGCCAGCAATGCCCCCAATCCCTTTGCAAGGAGCCTGGACAAGACGCACACGCATAACCACGTACGTGAATCTGCCTTTCAATTCGAAGGCACCCTCATGTCACGCATGCTCGAAGGCGTAATGCGCTCTCTCGGAACCCACGTTCCCGATACAGCCTGTCTGTAAGGGCTATAGCTGTGTATATATATATATATACACACACCGATCGTTTCGCTACCCCCCTAGTGGGACCAACAGGCTGCGTGGCCTAGACTGTCCTGCTCCCTGCGCCAGTTCTCCTTCCCAGGCAGTGATCATACATATGACCTATGCGACCACCCTTCGGGGGATGAGGAGGTTCGGGGGGAGAAACCAACGTATCATTCAGTCGATATGATTATCGATCCCACGATCCATCTCACTCGATCCTACGATCGGTCTCGCTATCGATACCACAGTCGCCCACGAGCGATCTCACATTCGACCTCATTCGCTCCCACTTGTACTGGCTTGATTTAGGGCGAGGTTTTCGGACTCAACCGACTCAACCTGTTTTTTGCATCATCGTCATCATCATCGTCATCATCGTCGTCATGATATTCATCATCGTCCGCCCCGGGAAGACGACGATTGTAATGATGGTGGTTATCAAATCGTAGTGCTGATGGTGGTGGCGATGGTGATGGTGATGATGGTGGTGCTCATCACATCCAGAATCACTATCACCACTATCACCATCATCACCATCACAACCGCCCTCACCATACCATTATTACCATCCCCATCATCATCAACAACATCATCATCATCACCATCCATACCATCAGCATGTTCCAGTATGTGAGAGCTCCGTGGGAGCTCTAACATGGCTTGTTAGAGCTCCAACGGAGCTCTAACATAGCATGTTCGAGTATGTTAGAGCTCCCTCGGAGCTCTGACATGGTATGTTAGAGCTCCGTGGGAGCTCTAACATGGTATGTTAGAGCTCCCCCGGAGCTCTAACATAGCATGTTCCAGTATGTTAGAGGTCCCTGGGAGCTCTAACATGGTTTGTTAGAGCCCGGTGGGAGCTCTAACATGGCTTGTTAGAGCTCCAACGGAGCTCTAACATATCATGTTCGAGTATGTTAGAGCTCCCTGGGAGCTCTATCATGCTACGTTAGAGCTCCCATGTTAGAGCTCCAACGGAGCTCTAACATACCGAGCTCCAACGGAGCTTTAACCTATCATGTTAAAGCTCCGTGGGAGCTCCCTGGGAGCTCTAACATGGTATGTTAGAGCTCCGGGGAGCTCTACATGGTATGTTAGAGCTCCGTGGGAGCTCTAACATGGCTTGTTAGAGCTCCAACGGAGCTCTAACATAGCATGTTCGAGTATGTTAGAGCTCCCTGGGAGCTCTAACATGGTATGTTAGAGCTCCGTGGGAGCTCTAACATGGCTTGTTAGAGCTCCAACGGAGCTCTAACATAGCATGTTCCAGTATGTTAGAGCTCCTGGGAGCTCTAACATGGCTTGTTAGAGCTCCGTGGGAGCTCTAACATGGCTTGTTAGAGCTCCAACGGGGCACTACCATAGCATGCTCGAGTATGTTAGAGCTCCCTGGGAGCTCTAACATGCTATATTCGAGCTCCCATGTTAGAGCTCCCTGGGAGCTCTAAAATACCGAGCTTCAGCGGAGCTTTACCATAGCATGTTAGAGCTCAGTGGGAGCTCCCTGGGAGCTCTAACATGGTATGTTAGAGCTCCGTGGGAGCTCTAACATGGCTTGTCAGAGCTCAAACGGAGCTCTAACATAGCATGTTCCAGTATGTTAGACCTCCCTGGGAGCTCTAACATGGTGTGTTAGTGCTCCGTGGGAGCTCTAACATGGCTTGTTAGAGCTCCAGCGGACCTCTAACATAGCATGTTCGAGTATGTTAGAGCTCCCTGGGAGCTCCAACATGCTATATTAGAGCTCCCATGTTAGAGCTCCCTGGGAGCTCTAAATACCGAGCTCCAACGGAGCTTTACCATAGCATGTCAGAGCACAGTGGGAGCTCCCTGGGAGCTCTAACATGCTATATTCGAGCTCCGTGGGAGCCCTAACATGGCTTGTTAGAGCCGCAACGGAGCTCTAACATAGCATGTTCGAGTATGTTAGAGCTCCCTGGGAGCTCTAACATGGTATGTTAGAGCTCCGTGGGAGCTCTATCGTGGTATGTTAGAGCTCCCTGGGAGCTCTAACATAGCATGTTCCAGTATTTCAGAGCTCCCTGGGAGCTCTAACATGGTATGTTAGAGCTCCGTGGGAGCTCTAACATGGCTTGTTAGAGCTCCAACGGAGCTCTAACATAGCATGTTCGAGTATGTTAGAGCTCCCTGGGAGCTCTAACATGCTATATTAGAGCTCGCATGTTAGAGCTCCCTGGGAGCTCTAAATTACCGAGCTCCAGCGGAGCTTTAACATATCATGTTAGAGCTCAGTGGGAGCTCCCCGGGAGCTCTGACATGGTATGTTAGAGCTCAAACGGAGCTCTTAAATAGCATGTTCGAGTATGTTAGAGCCCCCCTGAGAGCTCTATCATGGTATGTTAGAGCTCCGTTGGCGGTCTACCATGGCTTGTTAGAGCTCCAACGGAGCTCGCACATAGCATGTTCGAGTTGTTGGAGCTCCCCTGGGAGCTTCTAACATGCTATGTTAGAGCTCCGTGGGGGCTCTAACATGGCATTGTTATAGCTCCAGCGGAGCTCTAACATAGCTGTTTCCTTATGTTAGAGCTCCTTTGGGGCTCTAACGGGTATGTTCGATCTCCGTGGAGCTCTGAAATGGCTTTGTTTAGAGCTCCAACGGAGCTCGAACATAGCATTTTCGAGTAATGTTAGAGCTCCTGGAAAGCTCTAACATGCTATATTAGAGCTCCATGTTAGAGCTCCTGGGAGCTCTAAAATACGAGCTCCACGAGTTTACCATAGCATGTTAGACGCTCATTGGGAAGCTCACGGGGAGTCCCTCACATGGTATGTTAGCAGGCTCCAACGGATGACTCTAACATAGCAGTCCGAGTATGTTTAGAGCTCCTGGGAGGCTCACCCTGCATGTTTAGGCTTCCGTGGGGGCTCTAACATGGCACGTTCGAGCTCCAACGGAGCTCGAACATAGCATGTTCCAGTATGTTAGAGCTCCCTGGGAGCTGTAACGTGGTATGTTAGAGCTCCGTGGGAGATCTAACATGGCTTGTTCAAGCTCCAACGGAGCTCTAACATAGCATGTTAGAGCTCCCAGGGAGATCTAACATACTCTAACTTGCTATGTTAGACCCCCCATGGGAAAGCTCTAACCTAGCATGTATGAGCATCCCGCGAGCTCTAACATACGATTTTTAAGACTCCCAGGGCGCTCTACCAAAACCATAATATAACATGCTACGTTAGAGCTTCATTTGAGCTCTAACGTACGATGTTAGAGCTCCATTGGAGCTCGAACATACCATGTTAGGAGCTCCCAGGGAGCTCTAACATAGCATGTTAGAGCTCTCACGGAGCTCTAACATACGATGTTAGAGCTCCTCGGGAGCTCTAACATAATATAACATGCTATGTTAGAGCTCCATTGGAGCTCTAACATGCGATGTTAGAGCCTCCAGGGAGCTCTAACATACTCAAACTTGCTATGTTAGAGCTCCCTGTGAGCTCTAACCCGCCGCCGCCGCCGCCGCCGCCGCCGCCGCCGCCGCCGCTCCTTAACCGTTTCACAATCGATTGCGCAACGGTTAAGACGCACCCCCCTCTCGCCAGGGGGGGG
>CAUYUJ010002226.1:347500-469784 GCA_963575745.1 Prorocentrum cordatum | reverse complement strand
GAGCTCTAACATACCGAGCTCCAACGGAGATTTAACATGTCATGTTAGAGCTCCGTGGGAGCCCCCTGGGAGCTCTAACATGGTATGTTAGAGCTCCGCGGGAGCACTAACATGCTCTAACATGCTATATTAGAGCTCCCATGGGAGCTCTAGCATAGCATGTTAGAGCTCCAACAGAGCTCTAACACAGCATGTTCGAATATGTTAGAGCTCCCTGGGAGCTCTATCATGGCATGTTGGATTATGTTAGAGCTCCCTGGGAGCTCGAGCATCGTATGTTAGAGCTCCGTGGGAGCTCTAACATAGCATGTTCGAGTATGTTAGAGCTCCCTGGGAGCTCTAACATGCCACGTTAGAGCTCCCATGTTAGAGCTCCCTGGGAGCTCTAAAATACCGAGCCCCAACGGAGCTTTAACATAGCATGTTCGAGCTCAGTGGGGCCTCCCTGGGAGCTCTAACATGGCATGTTAGAGCTCCAGCGGAGCTCTAACATGGCTTGTTAGAGCTCCAACGGAGCTCTAACATAGCATGTTCGAGTATGTTAGAACTCCCTGGGAGCTCCAACATGGCATGCTACACCCCGTGGGAGCTCTAACATGGCTTGTTCGAGCTCAAACGGAGCTCTAACATAGCATGTTCGAGTATGTTAGAGCTCCCAGGGAGCTCTAACATGCCATGTTAGAGCTCCCATGCTAGAGCTCCCTGGGAGCTCTAACAGACCGAGCTCCAACGGAGCTTTAACATGTCATGTTAGAGCTCCGTGGGAGCTCACTGGGAGCTCTTACATGGCATGTTAGAGCTCCAACGGAGCTCTAACATGGCTTGTTAGAGCTCCAACGGAGCCCTAACATAGCATGTTCGAGTATGTTAGAGCCCCCTGGGAGCTCTAACATGGTATTTCAGAGCTCCGTGGGAGCTCTACCATGGCATGTTAGAGCTCGGAGCTCTAACATAGCATGTTCCAGTATGTCAGAGCTCCCTGGGAGCTCCGAAAACATGAGCATGTTAGAGCTCCGTGGGAGCTCTACATGGTTTTTGTATTAGAGCTCCAACGGAGCTCTAAACATTAGCATGTTTCTTAGTTAGGGCTCCCTGGGGCTCTAACAGCGCATGTTAGCTACCATGTCGAGCTCCCTGGGATGCTCTAACATACCGAGCTTCAAACGGGAGCTTTATCATCTAATGGTTAGAGCTCGTTGGGAGCTCCCTCTGGGAGCTCTAACGTGGTACGTTAGAGCTCCGTGGGAGCTCTAACATGGCACGTTAGAGCTCCAACGGAGCTTAACAATAGCATTGTTCCATTATGTTAGAGCCTTCCCTGGGAGCTTCTAAACATGGCATGTTAGAGAAAAAAAAAGAACCAAAAAAAAAAAAGCCGTGGGAGCCCCAAACGGCATGTTAGAGCTCCAGCGGAGCTTCTAACATGCAGGTGCCAATAATGTTAAGCTCCTGCGGAGCTCTTAACATGGCATCGTTAGGAGCTCCGTGCGAGCTCTAACATAGGCTCGTTAGAGCTCCAACGAGCTCTAACATAGCATGTCGACTATGTTAGAGCTCCTGGGAGCTCTAACATGCTATATTCGAGCTCCCATGTTAGAGCTCCCTGGGAGCTCTAACATACCGAGCTCCACGGGACTTTAACATAGCATGTTAGAGCTCAGTGGGAGCTCCCTGGGAGCCCCAACGTGGCATGTTAGAGCTCCGTGGGGGCTCTAACATGGTATGTTAGAGCTCCAACGGAGCTCTATCATAGCATGTTCGAGTATGTTAGAGCTCCCTGGGAGCTCTAACATGGTATGTTAGAGCCCCGTGGGAGCTCTAACATGGCTTGTCAGAGCTCCAACGGAGCTCTAACATAGCATGTTCGAGTATGTTAGAGCTCCAAACGGAGCTCTAACATAGCATGTTCCAGTATGTTAGAGCTCCCTCGGAGCTCTAACATGGTATGTTAGAGCCCCGTGGGGGGCTCCAACATGGCTTGTTAGAGCTCCAACGGAGCTCTCATATAGCATGTTCGAGTATGTTCGAGCATGTTCCAACATACCGAGCTCCAACGGAGCTTTAACATTGCATGTTAGAGCTCCGTTGGAGCTCCCTGGGAGCTCTGACATGGCAGGTTAGAGCCCCGGCGGAACTCGAGCATAGCATGTTCGAGTATGTTAGAGCTCCCTGGGAGCTCTAACATGGTATGTTAGAGCTCCGTGGGAGCTCTAACATAGCATGTTCCAGTATGTTAGAGCTCCGGTATAGCTCGCAGGGGGCTCTAACATACTCTAACTTGCTATGTTAGGGCCCCCATGGGGGCTCTAACATGGCATGTTAGAGCACCCACGGAGCTCTAACATACGATGCTAGAGCTCCCAGGGAGCTCTACCATAATATAGCATGCTTTGCTAGAGCTCCATTGGAGCTCTAACATAGCATGTTAGGGCTCCCGCGGAGCTCTAACATACGATGTTAGAGCTCCCAGGGAGCTCTAACATAATATAACATGCTATGTTAGAGCCCCATTGGAGCTTTAACATACGATGTTAGAGCTCCGTGGGAGCTCGAACATGGCTTGTTAGAGCTCCCGCGGAGCTCTAACATACCATGCTAGAACTCCCAGGGAGCTCTAACATACTCTAACTTGCTATGTTAGAGCTCCCTGGGAGCTCTAACCCGCCGCCGCCGCCGCCGCCGCCGCCGCCGCCCCTTAACCGTTTCACAATCGATTGCGCATTGGTTAAGACCCCCCCCCCCTCTCGCCAGGGGGAAGCTTAACCGTGTCACAAGTTCGAGATCCCAGGGAGCTCTAACATGCCATGTTAGAGCTCCCTGAAGAGCTCCCCTGTGTGGGGGGGGGTGAGGGTAGCGCTAACAATGGCACGTGAATACCATTTTAGGAGAACCCCGGGAGTTCTCATGGCACGTTTGTACATGTTAGAGCATCCGCAGGCGCCCGAACATTGCTATGCTAGAGCTCCAATGGAGCTCTAACATAGCATGTAATTATTATGTTGGAGCTCCCTGGGAGCTCTAACCTCGAGACGTTTAGAGCCCCGTGGGGAGCTCGAACATGGCTTGTTTTTAGAGCTCGCAGCGAGCTCTAGCATAGCGTGTTCGAGATGTTAGAGCTCCCTGGGATCTAACATAGCATGCTCCAGTTTGCGAGAGCCCCCTGGGAGCTCTAACCTGGTATGTTAAAGCTCCGTGGGAGCTCTAACATGGCTTGTTAGAGCTCCAACGGAGCTCTAACATAGCATGTTCGAGTATGTTAGAGCTCCCTGGGAGCTCTAACATGCTATATTGGAGCTCCCATGTTAGAGCTCCCTGGGAGCTCTAACATACCGAGCTCCAACGGAGCTTTAACATAGCATGTTAGAGCTCAGTGGGAGCTCCCTCATCGATCGACGGGTAGTTCGAGCTCACCGTGGGAGCTCTTGGACTTGGTATTTAAAGCTCCATCGAGCCTCTCACATAGCAGGTTCCAGTATGTCAGAGCTCCCTGGAGCTCTAACATGGTAATGTTAGAGCTCCGTGGGCTCTAACATGGTATGTTAGAGCTCCCAGGGAACTCTAACTAGCATTTTCGAGTATGTTTATGAGCTCCCCGGGAGATCTAACATGCTATATTAAAGAGCTCCGTGGGAGCTCTCAACATGGCATGTTAGAGCTCCAACGGAGCTCTAACACAGCATGTTCCAGTAGTTAGAGCTCCGTTGGGAGCTCTAACATGGTATTTAGAGCTCAGTGGGAGCTCTAACATGGCTTGTTAGAGCTCCAACGGAGCTCTAACATAGCATGTTCCAGTATGTTAGAGCTCCCTGGGAGCTCTAACATGCTATATTAGAGCTCCCGTGATAGAAATGCCTGGGAGCTCTAAAATACCGAGCTCCAACGGAGCTTTCACATGGCATGTTAGAGCTTAGTGGGAGCACCCAGGGATCTCTAACATGGTATGTTAGAGCTCCGTGGGAGCTCTAACATGGCTTGTTAGAGCTCCAACGGAGCTCTAACATAGCATGTTCGAGTATGTTAGGGCCCCCTGGGAACTCTAACATGCTATGTTAGAGCTCCGTGGGAGCTCTAACATGGCATGTTCGGGCTCCCTGGGAGCTCTAACATAGCATGATCGAGTATGTTAGAGCTCCCTGGGAGCTCTAACATGCTATATGAGAGCTCCCATGTTAGAGCTCCCTGGGACTCCTGAACATGGTATGTAGAGCTCCCGGAGCTCTAACATGGCATGTTCGAGTATGTTAGGGCTCCCTGGGAGCTCTAACATGGTATGTTCGAGCTCCCACGGGGCTCCTAACATAGCAATTTCCAGTAGGTTTAGAGCTCCCTGGGAGCTCGAACATGGTATGGTAGAGCTTCCTGGGAGCTCTAACATGGCTTGTTTAGAGCCCAACGGAGCTTACATACCATGTTCGAGTATTTTAGCGCTCCCTGTTAGCTCTAACATCATGTAGTTAGAGCTCCCCCTGTTAGAGCTCCCTGGAGCTCTAAAATACCGAGCTCCAACGGAGCTTTAAGATAGCATGTTAGAGCTCCGTGGGAGCTCCCTGGGAGCTCTAACATGGTATGTTAGAGCTCCGTAGGAGCTCTAACATAGCATGTTCAAGTATGTTAGAGCTCCCTGGGAGCTCTAACATGGTATGTTAGAGCTCCGTGGGGGCTCTAATATGGCTCGTTAGAGCTCCAACGGAGCTCTATCATAGCATGTTCGAGTATGTTAGAGCTCCCTGGGAGCTCTAACATGGTATGTTAGAGCTCCGTGGGAGCTCTAACATGGCATGTTAGAGCTCCAACGGAGCTCTAACATAGCATGTTCCAGTAGGTTAGAGCTCCCTGGGAGCTCTAACATGGCACGGCCGGAACAAGGCCACAATAACATCGGACAAGAACCAACGTACCCCAAACCATAAGGACGTCGAGGACGCCCTTCCGAGGTGTCCCCGACCTTCACTTCCGAGCCAACGTGCGTAAGTACGCATCTGGTTCAGCCCCCAGCCTAAAGCCTTCGACTGCACAGCCTGGACCACGCAACCCCGAAGCCCTGACCCCCCCCCCCCCGCCCCCCGAGACCCACGCTGCGTTCCTGTGCCCTGGATCTGCCTCCGCGCGTCCGTCGTCATCCACGAGCGCGCGGTTGCTGGAGGCAGCACGTTGACATCGAGACCGAAGAACATGGAGGGTCTTCTCCGCGCGAGGCCTGCGACCAGCACCGTCGGGCTCTAGCAGTGGGCCTCAGCGCCACGTCTCACGCCCTGGCACTCATGCACGCGCGCGAGCTCTCGCCCCAACCCCGCGGCGCCCCAGGGAGCCTCGCGCGACCTCGCCTGCTCGCCCCAGACTCAAGGCCGCGGCCGCGCGGCCTGGCCCCCGCCACCCTAGGCCCAGCTCCAGGCTGCTGTTGCCCCAAAACAAGAACATGCGAGGGTGTGCGTCTCCGCGCCGCCGTCATCCACGAGCGCGCGGCTGCTGGAGGCAACGCAATGACACCGAGACCGAAGAACATGGAGGGTCCTGCCCACGCCGCGGACGCGCGAGGCCTGCGGCCAGCTTCGTCGGGCTCTAGCAGTGGGCCTCAGCGCCACGTCTCACGCCCTGGCACTCATGCACGCGCGCGAGCTCTCGCCCCAACCCCGCGGCGCCCCCAACAACTCTGGGTTTTGCAGCGGCGCAACTCATGGGTTTTGGTGCATGTGTTCCAGGCCAACATGGCGACTCTTCTACTGCCGACAACGCGAAGCTCCGCACGCGCACACGCCGCCGCGCGCGCGGCGGCGCAGGCGCGCGCGAGGAGTGTATGTCTGCGCTGTTGTAGAACACACGCACCAACACCCATGTTAACTTCGAAATCCAATCGGCAACCACTCAGGGTTCACTTTGATTTCCCAGGCCAACATGGCAACTTTTCTATTGCTGATAACGCGGGGCGCCCCACGCGCACGCGCCGCCGCGCGCGCGGCGGCGCGGGCGCGCGCGAGGGGTTGTTGTATACGCCGTTGCAAGACACGTACACCAAAACCCATGTTGACTTGGAAATCCAATCGGCAACCGCTAGTGGTCCACTTTGATTCTCCAGGCCAACATGGCGCTTCTTCTACTGCTGATAACACTGAGCGCCCCACGCCCCTGCGCCGCCGCGCGCGCGGCGGCGCAGGCGCGCGCGACCAGTGTTTGCATGCGCCGCTGCAGAACACATGCACCCAAACCCATGTTAACTTGGAAAGCAAACTGCCCACTTCCAAGGGCCCCCTTTGCATCCCCAGTCAACGCGGCAACTGCCATATTGCTGGCGCCGCGGCGTTTCTCGCGCGCGCGCGCCGCCGCGCGCGCGGCGGCGCAGGAACGCGCGGGAAGTTTTGCGCGCGCTGTTGCAGAAGACATGCGCCAGAAACCATGTTAACTTGGAAATCCAAGTGGCAACCGCTAAGGGTTCACATTGATTTTCCAGGCCAACATAGCGACTCTTCTATTGCCGATACCGCGAAGCCCCGCACGCGCACACGCCGCCGCGCGCGCGGCGGCGCAGGCGCGCGCGAGGAGTGTTTGTCTGCGCTGTTGTAGAACACATGCACCAAAACCCATGTTAACTTCGAAATCCAATCGGCAACCACTCAGGGTTCACTTTGATTCCCCAGGCCAACATGGCAACTTTTCTATTGCTGATAACGCGGGGCGCCCCGCGCGCACGCGCCGCCGCGCGCGCGGGGGGTTGTTGTATACGCCGTTGCAAGACACGTGCGCCAGAACCCATGTTGACTTGGAAATCCAATCGGCAACCGCTAGTGGCCCACTTCGATTCTCCAGGCCAACATGGCGCTTCTTCTACTGCTGATAACACTGAGCGCACCACGCCCCTGCACCGCCGCGCGCGCGGCGGCGCAGGCGCGCGCGACCAGTGTTTGCATGCGCCGCTGCAGAACACATGCACCAACACCCATGTTAACTTGGAAATCAAACTGCCCACTTCCAAGGGCGCCCTTTGAATTCCCCAGTCAACGCGGCAACTGTCCTATTGCTGGCGCTGCGGCGTTTCTCGCGCGCGCGCGCCGCCGCGCGCGCGGCGGCGCAGGAGCGCGCGGGAAGTTTTGCGCGCGATGTTGCAGAAGACATGCACCAGAAACCATGTTAACTTGGAAATCCAAGTGGCAACCGCTAAGGGTTCACTTTGACTTTCCAGGCCAACATGGCGACTCTTCTAGTGCCGATAGCGCGAAGCCCCGCACGCGCACACGCCGCCGCGCGCGCGGCGGCGCAGGCGCGCGCGAGGAATGTTTGTCTGCGCTGGTGTAGAACACATGCACCAAAACCCATATTAACTTCGAAATCCAATCGGCAACCACTCAGTGTTCACTTTGATTTCCCAGGCCAACATGGCAACTTTTCTATTGCTGATAACGCGGGGCGCCCCACGCGCACGCGCCGCCGCGCGCGCGAGGGGTTGTTGTATACGCCGT
Source organism: Prorocentrum cordatum (assembly GCA_963575745.1). Lineage (NCBI taxonomy): Eukaryota > Dinophyceae > Prorocentrales > Prorocentraceae > Prorocentrum > Prorocentrum cordatum. Next base: position 462,333 of record CAUYUJ010002226.1, on the reverse strand, counting down.
TGCAAGACACGTACACCAGAACCCATGTTGACTTGGAAATCCAATCGGCAACCGCTAGTGGTCCACTTTGATTCTCCAGGCCAACATGGCGCTTCTTCTACTGCTGATAACACTGAGCGCCCCACGCCCCTGCGCCGCCGCGCGCGGGGCGGCGCCGCCGCGCGCGCGGCGGCGCAGGCGCGCGCGAGAAGTGGTTGCATGCGCCGTTGCTGAACACATGCGCTAGAGCCCATGCTAACTTGGAAATCTAACTGGCGACGCTGAAGGCTCACTTTGATTTTCCAAGCCAACATGGCGACTCTCCTATTGCTGACAACGCGGGCCTCTTAACCCGCTTTCGGCAGCGCAGACGCGCATGTCAAGTTTTGCGTGGCCCTCGGTAGGACGCGCGCACACACGCGCACACGCACGCACGCACGCGCGCACATACCCCGCTCTGATGCCCAACAACCGCCAAACTCTCTCCTAGGAACATGCGAGGGCGATTCCTTTCGCGCTACCATCATCCAGGGGGACGCGGTTGCGGATGGCCGCACCTTGGCATCGAGACCGAAGAGCATGGAGGGTCCTGCCCGCGCCGCGGATGCGCGAGCCCTGCGGCCTACCCCATGGGCCTTAGCATAGGACAGACATCAGCGCTACGTCCTGAACGTCATCCGCACATTCAACCTCTCAGCCCTGCCGCAGCCCAGGAAGCTGCGCGTGGCTTCGCCCGCCCGCCCTAGCCTCATGCCTGCAGCCGCGCACCCTACTCTCCGAAACCTGAAGCCCACTAGCGCCAAGTTCTCCCCTAAGAACATGCGAGGGTGATTGCGCTCGCGCCGCCATCATCAAGGGGCGCGCGGTTGCTGGAGGCCGCACCTTGACATCGAAACCGAAGAACATGGAGGGTCCTGCCCGTGCCGCGGACGCGCGAGCCCTGGGGCCCACGTGCGTACGTAGCCTCAATCAAGCCTGCACCCGCACGCCCTAAGCCCCGCAGCCCGAAGCCCACCAACGCCAAACCGTCCCCTAAGAACATGCGAGGGTGATTGCAATCGCACCGCCATCATGAAGGGGCACGCGGTTGCTGAAGGCCGCACCGTGACTTCGGGACCGAAGAACATGGAGGGTCCCGCCCCCGCCGCGGACGCTCGTAGCCGAATCGTGAGCCCCGAGCCCCAGCTTTGTCAGAACGAAGGAAGAATGGCGCCAAACTGAAGAACATCGAGGATACCCTCCCCCAGGGTGCACAAGAACATGGAACAAAAACGAAGAACATAAGGGTACCCTCCCCGAACCACCGAAGTTCTTGAGCCTTGTGCCGGCCGTATGTTAGAGCCCCGTGGGAGCTCTAACATGGCTTGTTAGAGCTCCAACGGAGCTCTAACATAGCATGTCCGAGTATGGTAGAGCTCCCTGGGGGCTCTAACATGCGATATTAGAGCTCCCATGTTAGAGCTCCCTGGGAGCTCTAAAATACCGAGCTCCAACGGAGCTTTAACATAGCATGTTAGAGCTCAGTGGGAGCTCCCTGGGAGCTCTAACACGGTATGTTAGAGCTCCAACGGAGCTCTATCATAGCATGGTCGAGTATGTTAGAACTCCCTGGGGGCTCTAACCTGGTATGTTAGAGCTCCGTGGGAGCTCTAAGATGGCATGTTAGAGCTACAACGGAGCTCTAACATAGCATGTTCCAGTATGTTAGAGCTCCCTGGGAGTTCTAACATAGCATGATAGAGCTCCCTGGGAGCTCTAACATACTCTAACTTGCTATGTTAGAGCCCCCCCCCCCCTGGGAGTTCTAACATGGCATGTTAGAGCTCCCACGGAGCTCTAACACATACGATGTTAGCTATGTTAGAGCTCCGAGCTCTAACATACAGCTCCCAGGAGCTCTAACATAATCTAACTTGCTATGTTAGAGCTCCCTGGGAGCTCTAACGTAGCATGTTAGAGCCTCCACCATGTTAGAGCTCCGTGGGAGCTCTGACAAGCCATGTTAGAGCTCCCACGGAGCTCTAACATACTGGAACATGCTGATGGTCTGGATAGTGATGATGATTATGATGATGATGGGGATGGTGATGATGGTATGGTGAGGGCGGTTGTGATGGTGATGACGGTGATGGTGATGATGGTGATTCTGGATGTGATGAGCACCACCATCATCACCATCACCATCGCCACCACCATCAACACTACGATTTGATAACCACCATCATTACAATCGTCGTCGGCATCAAAAACCTAAAAACACTCAACCGACTCAACCTAAATCCGCCCTAAATCAAGCCAGTATAGATCCGACAACCGATTCCACGATGGATCTCAGTAGCGCTCTCACGATCGATCGCAAGATCGGTCTCGCAACGGGGCACCGGCGGGGCACCCCCGGGGCACCGACAAGGGCGCCGACGGGACACCGACGAGACCCCGGCGCGGGAAACCACGGCGGCACACCCCATGGCCACCGCCGCCCCGCCCACGGGGGGAGGGCATTGAGCCCAGCGGCGCCACAGCCAGAGGAGGGTGCATTTCCCCCCGCCCGCCCACGTACAGTCGGGGGCTTGACCTAAAGAACCCGAAATAAGGAACGACTTTTCCATGAGTTAACCTTCGATTTCCGATCGAAAACATAAGGAATACCTGAGGCAAACTGCGAAACAGTTACGGAACGCGGAGCCCCTCCCCAACGAAAAAGGTTCCTTCTTCAACGCCCCGACTGCAACTGCTTCCCGCCCGCACGCACGGCACGAACACGACGCCGACATCGATCTCCCGGCGGGGGGCTCCCCATTCCAGGACCCATTCCACGGCGACCTCACCCCCTCGCCTCCGATCTTTTCCAATTCCACTGCTGGTGCGATTGGAGTCCGCGCGAAGGGGGGGCTGCTTGGGTCGTTGCTGGGGCCGTCTCTAGAGCCGTTATATGGCGGCCGACACAACTGCCCCCAGATTCTGCCAATCTGCGGATTGCAGCCCTGAGCATGTCGTCTGCAACAACAGAAAACACGACACTTGCACGCCGATTGCATTATCAAAAACTTAGTTTTCTGGGCCCTGATATGGGCAATCGGGTTTCGCAGAGCATTGGCATTGCATAGCATTGGATTTCACAGCGATGATACAATCTCGATGTCATTGCCATGGTGCGTGCACTCAAGCATTGCCGAACTTAAGGGCGCCAGCATCGCCCGTAATTTGGCATATCATCGACGCCCTGAATGGTGTCATGGTTTCTGCGACTGTGGGGCGGTATCCCTCACGTGAAATGACCCCACGGGAAGGGGCAACAATGAGGAAGGATGGGGAAGGAGGGAAGCAGGGCGTCTGACATACGTCCCTGATGGTGCGCAGGCCTTGTTGGGCTGCATTGGACTCCTTTGGCGCAGCGAGGAGGACGAACGCGAGGAGTGAGGTGGAGGTGAGAATGAGGACAAGGAGGAGGATGAGGTCAACAAGAAGGATATGGACACCAGTCCGACGTTGCGCTGGCGTCGGCATGCGCAACATGCTGCTCATACGTGCCCTCGCTCTCGGCGGCTGTCGGCCGGGCTCTCAGAAGGACCCCGTGAAGGACCCGAGGGTGCCCCAAGACACTCCCTTGAGGGCCTTACAAAGGTAGGGGAATGCGGCCGCGTTTCCCCACCTCGAATCGAGGTTCCTGGGGATACCTTGGAGCCTTCTTGGAGGCTTGTTTGGGCCCTCTGAAATCCAGCCCTTCTCGTTCTCTCGCCCTCCCCCCCTCATGTTCCCTGATGTTTCCAGCGCCGCGCGGTGCTGTGCGTTGCCGTTCGTGTGCGAGGCAGTCCACATTTTTAAGACTTCGCAAGAGCGCAAGCGCAAACTGAATTGGAAGAAAACCGAAGTCGCCTAACCATACCTTATTTTCTGACCCGGGCAGAAATGTGGGAGCCGTGTCCCCAAAGGAAATGAAGCGAAGCTTCCTCGCGCCCATAGTTGCTTCCAACGCCGAAAGCTAAAAGCAGAGGGTGGAAAAATGGAGCGAAGCTTCCTCGCGCCCAGCGGAACTTCAAGCTCAAAGTAATTATAAAACGAGGGGGATGCCCAGGCTCCCGCGGGCCCCCAGAACATTGGGCTCCGTTTTGCGCTCCAGGCGGCGCCACAGCACCGCTTCCCTCGGATGTGCCCCCAAAGTTCTTCTTGGGGCCCCGGGCCAGAAGATTCAGCTACGGGCGGCGCTTGCTTTGAGCGCCGCCAGGGTCCGAGGCCCAGGATCTCGCGGCGCTCGGTCATCGGCCGCGCCCCGGCAGAGTGCCCTGGGGCTGATCAGGACTGCGAGGCCATGATCGGGGCGCGCTGGCCCTCCCCTGCGGCCTCGTTCGCGGAGATATCCACCGGCGCGGAGGGGGCGCCACAGCGCCTGAAGGCCAACGCGGCACCTGCGAGCACCGCGGCTCCCCCGATCGCTCCCAGGCCGATCGTCGCAACGCTCGCGAGAGACCGCTGCCCTGCCAACGGCAGGCCGTCCATCACGGAATGCAACCTGGTTTTCTGGGTTTCACGATTCCAGTCGCCGAGGGCGCACTTCTCCTCGCCGCCCTTGCAGTGGGGGCACTCCTTGTACAGGTCGCCGAGCGCCTGCTCACAGATCATGTCCTTCACTGCATCTGGGTCGTTGGAATCGGACGCGACGACCTCCTTGGCCTCCTTCCCATCGCGGGCGTTCGATATCTCCGCGACCCTATCCATGAACCAGAGGCAACAATTATCCGATTCGCCGCACCTCGAGTTCTCATCAACTTCCCGCCAGCATCCGATGTCACAGCTGACGGGGCCGACAGAATCTCAGTAGCTGAACATATGTCCGCACCCAGTGGGGACAGCGGTGGCCTGCAGGAGTGCGGCGGCCGCGAGCACCAGGCGGGCCATCGCGGTTGAGGTTTCGGGCCGATTGAAGCAAAGAAGCCGCTGCCTGTGCCGGCGGGGGCGGGCTGAACCAAAGCGTCTTGAGCCAAAATGGCGATGGAACGAGGCAGTCCACATTTCGTACTGTCATGTGCCAACACATGGTCCCCACCCGGGCCCCATCCCCGGACTAAGCACCGAGGTCGGGGTACCATCCGATAGTCGAGCAGCGGTCGTGTACGGTGACCGAATCTACAGATTGTGCTGTAAAGTGCGGACAACATTTTTTAGGAGGCCGTCCGCAGATTGTACAGTCAAGTGTGGACAGGTGTCCCTGGCCCACAGATTGTACTGTCAAGTGCGGACAGATTGCCTGGGCCTGCGGGCGCACAATCTGCGGACAGGGGGTGCGCCCACAGGACAATCTGCGGACACGCATGCTGTCCGCAGATGGTCCTGGGGTCGTCGGGTGCACACGCGCAGAATCCACAGATCGAGGGTGGGGCATCCGTATTACCGGCGCCGGATTCACAGATCGACGGTGTGAATCTTGTCAGCGCGCGCCGAATTCACACCTCGAGCTTTTTGATAACCCCTTTCGGTTGTCTTGGGGCCCCCAGCCCAGGCCTCCTGGGAGGCCACCGGGCTCCCAGGAAGTCACGGCCATATCTGAGCCTAGAGTTGCGAAGATGTCCCAGGCGAAACGGGGCAGCCCACTTCATGTCAGAGCAGATCTGAGCGTAGAGGTGCGAGGAAATCTCAACCGAAACACGGGCTGGACCACCTCGGGCATATCAGAGACCAGAATTGCGAGGCTGCCTGGGGCGAAACGGGCTGGCCACCTCGCGAGCGGCACCTCCTCCTGCTGCTACACCTCCTCCGCCTCCTGCTGCTGCTGCTGCTGGTCCTCCTCCTTGCCCCCCCGACTCACAAGGAGAAGGATGAGGAGAGGGGGGGGGGTGAGGGTCCCAGGGGGCCGCACGATGGACGCTGCTGACATGGCGGACAGACTCCAAGAAAAACCCAAGGGAGCACGAAGAGCGGCCGCCCGCCCTCCCCCAATCACATGCTCTGACTTCCCGCGGGGGGAGGTGTGACATATATCAGAATGCAGCAGACTCGCGCTCCCGACGGACGCTACAATCCCTCCGAGATCACACACGCCTCGCGCTCCCCAAGCCACACTCCTACGCAACTTGCGCCCAACTCGCGGTCCCTACGCACAATCTGTAGTAAATGTTACGGACTCGCGCCCCGAAGCCACAATCCCTTTTTGAAACTTCGCCTGACTCTCGCCTGGGCCCCCACCCTTTCTAACAAGGTTGCGTCTTCGAAACTATAACCCCTTGCTAAGTAAATGCCGCGCTCTCTGGCGGTCCCGACGCCACGAACCCTCCCTACAGAAGCTGCCCAAAATCGCCGCCCCCATTTTCCAGAGTGCACAAACACACATTTCTGTATTGGGATCTGTTCGGGGGGCACTTTTTCGCCCCCCCCCCCCCTCGCAAGCTGTGCAGGGCTTTCTGCTGCAGGGAAGCCAAGAGCTAATGCACGGGCGCGCCTCCGATCAATCCCCGACCGACCTGGGGGCACCCGCGCCCGCCGACCCTTCCGGTTCCGCCCCTGCGCCGGGGCAGCCGATCCTTGCACCCCCGCGGGCCTGCCCACGAACGCGGACGCGTCCGTGCCCGCCCGGTCCCCGGTGACCTGCCGGACGCGCCTCATGCCGGGCACCTCGCTGCCGGGGCGGGCGGAAGGCCCAGAGCTCAGGCGATGCTGTGTGGCCCATCCCGGCGTGACGCGGGGCGACGAGCAGAGGCGGGCCTTGCGCGAGATGGCACACGGCGACCTTGCGACGCAGCTGGCGCTCCAGACAGAAAGTCGGCAGTTGATACGGCTTGTTTGGACTGCGAGCGTGACTGCTTCAACGCACGACCGGGGTCTCAACCTCAAGAGGGCGCGCGGGCGCGAGCGCGCTCAGGCACGCACGGTCGGGAGTTACCACGGGCGAGATGGGGGGGAGGCTGCTGCGTGCAAGTGGGTTCAAAAGGCGAAGTGGTCCGACCGGATATGTGCGAAACGTGTTACTTTCCCACCATTCGGATACGTCCCAAGACCATGGAAATCGCATCGGGTCCGTACAACAAGCTTCAGATCCATATCGGATCCGTAGCGGATCCGCACCCCGATGCGAGGCCTGAGGCGAGGTTGACATTCCGGAACGGGGACCCTCGTCAACGTCTGCCGGGGGGGCCTGTACTCGTTTACGGTTGCCCGACGCTGCGCCCCGCGACCTGCCGCCGAAACCCCGTTCTCCAAGCTGGCTGGGCCGACGGCCCCTGGCCTAGCTGGACCGACTGTCTGGTGCCGTTGTTCGATTTGAGACTTCGGGCCGAATCCGCGAGTCGTACCAACTCACCTGACTGTCTGTAACTGCCCCTCGCTTTCGACGGGCGCCAGGGGCCATCGTAGACGGCCCCGGTGCGCCAAACTGCCCCCGAGGGGAAGTAGCGCCTGCTCTGGGCGGAGGCGTCGCCCGCGTGGGGGGCGTGAGCAGGTGGACCCACGGCGGTGCCCCTGGAGGGGGGCTTCTGGGCCCGCGGACTGAGAAAGTCATAGCGTCTGAAGTTTGTGGGCCCGAGGGGGGGAGGCGTATAACATTTTGCCAGCCCTTTGACGACATTGGCATATGTTTGATCATGTTGATCGGTTGTTCCTCTTCGTCTTCTCGAAGCCTTGCTCAAGTTTATCCTCGGGAAAAATGAACCTGGGGTCGTAATACTCCACGGCGTGAGAATGTGTCGGGACGTGTCCGCGAAGTTTAGCGTGGCCCGAAGGGTCGGAGGGGGGCCGGCTGGTCGCGCGCGCGCGGCGGGGCGGACGCCGCTTTTTTTTCTCTGAACCAACACGCACAGCTACGGAAGTACCCCTGTGCGGGCTGAATGAGCCCGGGGGGTCGCCTAATAACGACTCTTATAATCGCACGGAGCGGGCCGCACGCCGCGCCCCGCGAGGAGCGTCGCACCCTCGCCAGGCCACTCCTCGGGAAGAGCGAGGAGAGCAACTGGCCTGGGATCGACCAGCCCAGAGTCGAAGGGATAATCGTCGGGCTGCTCCCAGAAGCTGAGGGGATCCTCGACATCATCATCAAGATGAGGTGGCGGCATATAAATATATGGGCAGGGGTATGACTCAGGCATGTAAGTGGGGTTAACGAATCAGCTCACGCAGCTGGTTAGCCAAGCGTCTCACAGCGCTAGCGGCCGGGCCGAACATAATCGAGAGAAGGCATGAACTTATCGAGGGAGGAGAAGGCGCTCAGCGGCGAGGCCGAAACAAGCATCACGCAGCAGATGTCTCACCCCCACCCTTTCCCTGCCTCGGGTGCTCGTCCAAGGAGGGGGGCAAAAGAACGTTGGGGGAAGAGACGTGCGCCTCTCGTGCACCTATTTGGGGCCCGTGGCAGCAGCTCCGGGGCGATTTGGGACACCTTTAAGGCAATTTCCCTGCTTCAGATTCGAAGCAGGCAGCGCAGGGTAGCCCTGGAACTCGTTCTGGCTTCCGGCAAGACACCTCGGTGCGGCGAGCCGGCAGCGTGCTCTGGCAGCCCTATCGGAACTGTTTCCCAATACGTGTACCGGGAAACTCTACAGCGCGGCTCCTCCGGAAGCTCCTTCCAGGAGCCTCCAGAGCTCTCTCCAGAGGCTGTCGGAAGGCCTTTTCTGGCGCGCCGCTACCCAGGTTTGGGGCTCCACAAGCTTCCTGCAGTGCTCGCCCAGTGCAGGCCAGTCTACAAGAAGCCTTCCACAAGAAACCCGACCCAGAGACCCCAGGACGTCGATTGACTTTTCGTGTGGGAAAGTCACGCCTTCCATCGCAAAACCCTCGAAACCCAAGAAACCCAGGGCACCCTGGAGGCAAGGGGTGTTTCGTGGCATGGGTTTCCACTGTCCCCCCACGTTTCTTGCCCCCCCCCCCCGCGGCCGTCCGCCGACCGTCGTGCCCCCCCCACCTTTCGCGCGGCCCGCCTCAGCAAGGGGGGGCCCTCCAAGAAGGACGTGCCGCGCGCCACGTGTACCAAAGAATCGCGAGGCCGCCCTCATGTCACGGACGCCCACGCCATGCTCTGTCCCTCTCTCTCTCTCTCGGGAGACCGAGAAAGAGAGAGAGAGAGAGAGAGAAAGAAAACAAGAGAGAGAGAGAAGGAACACGGACGCCCACGCCATGCTCTACCCCCTTTTTGTTATTGTTATATATATACACTTCTCTCTCTTCTCTCGGGAGAGAGAGAGAGAGAGAGAGAGAACAGCAAACAAAAACAAAAAACAGAAAGAAACAGATAACGATGTGAATTCATGTACGCACGCGTACGTGCGACTTTGCTTCGCTCCCGATCTGCCACGGGATCGGGGTGCCGGGGCCGACGGCGGTCGATGGCTTGACGCTCGAGGCTTTGCTGGGCGATTGAAATCTGACCCCGCTTGCGAGCCTCTTCTGTGGCACTTCAGAGATGGGGCCCCGAGACGTGAGGCCATTGGGCGAGCGGTGCACAATGCAAGCTCAACCTGGAAGCCCTTTCCTAGGAAAAAACAAACCTACCTCGCTTTTGACCACCTTCGCTTCCAAGAGATACCAAACGAGGCCAAACTGCAGCCTGTACTGGTCAGGCCGCTTGACAAGGAGGCGCGTGGTATGGCTTGGTTTTGCCTGGAAGCGAAAGCGGGGTAGGTAATTCACGTTCTGAGCCCTTTCCTAACCTCAGGAATCAAGGGCCCCATCCCACCAGATCCCATCCTTGAACCGCCGATCGCCACAGGAAACGCGACGACGCATCGTCTTCGCCGTGGCCCCGGCTGCGTGTGGCAAGCGGGCACGATAGCCGCAAACTGGGCGAAGAAACCTATGGGACAAACAAGGCGCTGGTTCCCCACTTCAGCTACTGGATCGTCGCACTTCTGCCCACAGTTCCACAACCTAATGACCTCGCAGGTGCACGCTGAGACCTCCACATATTTCGACATGCGGATCGTCTCGTGCGCCTCCTCAGCTCATCAAGGGTCAACGAATCCCTCGCTGCGCTTGTCGTGCTCGGACTGCTCTTACTGTCCGTGGCTGTCGCGAAGACGGCCAGCCGCCCCGCGTGGCTACCCTTGCGCATACGGCAAGAGAGTGACTAACATGCGACACTGTCCTGAATATCCTCCTGCAAGCACCTTTGAACAGAAACAGCCGACGTCAGAGCCGATTGATTGAACACTTCAGGCAACGGGTATTGGGCCACACAAACTACGGAAAGAGGCAAGGGAGGATTGGGTGGATTGATGGGGTGTCTTGCGCGCGCGATGGTACACCCACTGAGGCAGCGGGCGATCGAGTGGATTGCGGGGGGTCTGGCGCAACCTATGTCTCAACCTATTGCGCAGTGGCAAATCCACTGAAGCAGCGGACGATCTGATGGGCAACGGACGGACTGGCGCAACTTCTGGCGCAATGGTACGCCGACTCTGGCGCAGCCTGTGTCGCAACGTATGGCGCCATGGTGCATTCACAGAAGCCAGGGACGAATTGGTGACCTGCGGGGGCCGGGGACAAGACACGGCACACAACGTGGCAGATGGCCCTGCGGCGGGGTGCAACGGGCGACTTCGGCCTCATGGGCCGTGACGAGGCCCTGGCGCTGTACGAGAGACTGCTCGGAACGACAAGCGACGACGACGCCTGCCAAAGGGAAGGTGTTGAGAAATCCAGGGGCCTGGCGGTGAACGAATCACGACGTCGGAGGTCTGGGCCGCCGCCACCCCCCAGAGTCAGCACCCCGCCGCCTTGTCGCAGGCGAGACCGCACCGCCACTGCTCCAGGGCCTGCCGGGAGGAGTGCGGCATGCCGCAGTAGGCCGCCGTAGACATGTACGCGTACTCCAAGGCCTGGTGGGGCGACGGTGGCGACGACTGCGGCGACTACCAAGACAACAACGACGACGACCATGACGACGACGACGACGAAGGCGACGACGACGACGACGGCGACTACCAAGACGAGGAGGACGACGACGACGTCGACGATCAAGACGGCGACGACGACAACGACGATGACGACGACGGCGGCGGCGGCAACGACGACCACGGCGGCAACGATGACGGCGACGACCACGACGACAACGACCTCGACAACCTGCAACGCCCCGACAGAACTCCGCACGGCCAACCCCTCTGAGCCCGCAGCCGTCGGAGGCCCGCGCGACGGCCGTGCCACTGCGGGGCCCCACAGGGCAAGACTTGGGCTGGGGGCCCCAAAACACCGCACCGACGTCGGACCCTGGAGACGTCCTCTCCCAGGAGGGAGAAAAACACACAGACACAATTAATCGTCGACCCCCCGAAAATATGGGAAAATATGGGAAGTGGGGGGGAGAGGACAGAAGCCCCAACAGTATGGAAAAATATGGGGAATCCTTTCATTTGTGTGTATTTATTTGTGTGGCCTTGGGCCCCTTCTCTCTCGACCTCCACCTCCCGAGCCTTCCTGAAGGGGCCCTGGGACACACAAATAAATACACACAAATAAACTGAGTCCCCATATTCTCTTGCATTTTCTAGGTTTTCGTCCTCCCCCCCACTTCCCAGATGTTTCCATATTTCCCTGGGGATTGACGATTAATTGTGTCTGTGTGTTTCTTCCCCTCATGACTGTTGTGGATCGGGCTGGGCCCCATCGGAGGCAGTAAGGAAACCTCGTCGTCCGACGCGGCCGAGTCCGGCTCCACGTCGGGCCCGCCCCGCCCCGCCCCGTCGGGAATCCTTTCATTTGTGTGTAATTATTTGCGTGTCCTTGGGCCCCTTCACTCTCGACCTCCACCTCCCGAGCCCTCCGCGCAGCACGCGCCGCCGCGGCGCGGCCGCGGCGGCCGCCGAGACCGCCGCTGCGGCCGATCGCTGGCGGCCGCCTCTGCGGCCGGCGGCCGCCCCTCACTGCAGGGGCCCCAGGGCACACAAATAAATACACACAAATAAAAGGATTCCCCATATTTTTTGCTTCATATTTTTGGGGTTTCTGTCTTCCCCCCCACTTCCCATATTTTCGCATATGTTCTGGGGGTCGGCGATTATGATGGTGTCTGTGTGCGCTTTTTGTTTCCTCTCGGACTCACCTGCAGCTGCCGGGTCGGACGAGAAGGGGGAGGGGTTAGCGACTCCGCGCACACGGCTGGCTCTCCCAGCACCGGAGGCGCCAGTGCATCGGGCAAAGCGCTCCGCGGCTGGGCCGTGTCCCGGTGCTCCCCTCTCGTCCGATCCGAATCTGACCCCCATGCGCTTCTCAAATGCGGTCGGGGCGTTGACCTAAGGAACCCTCAATAAGGAACGAGGCCCCTTTTTTCCATAAGTTAACCTTCGATTTCCCATCGAGAACAGAAGGAAAACCTGAGGCAAGCTGTGAAACACTTCAGGAACGCGGAGCCCCTCCCCAACCAAAAGGGTTCCCTCTTCAGGGCCCCGACTGTACAGTGGGTTCATGCGTTGGCTTTTGACGCCGCGTGAACTGCTCAACCTGGCCGTCCGATCGCGCATGAGGACAGCTCTTTGTGGGCCCCGGAAACGGCACGGCCGTTTTTTCATAGTTTCCAACAAAAATGTCTCTTGAAGATGGAAACGGCAAAAAAACGGCGACCGGAAACGGCAAAAAAACGGCTCCAGGATTGGAACCGGAGCCGGAACCGGTCAAACAACGGCGACGGAACCGTTAAAAAAGCGGCGTTGGAACCGGCAAAAAAACGGCAAAACGGAACCGGTAAAAAAACGGCCCTGTCGTTTCCAGGGCCCACTAAGGGACAGCTCGATGTCGGCCGATTCTTGACCACCAGTGGCGCTCCACCTTCAGAGCCCGCCCGGGGGGTCGCTGCCGCGTCGGCACGACGCGGGCCTGTGGTACCCTCCCTCTCCCAAGCTGCCCTCCATGAGGCGCTCAAGAAGGAAGAAGGAAGGAAGGGGCGGCTCCAGAGGCACCGCCAGGGGGTCCCGCGCCGATTTAGGAAAATACGCGCGGATGTCCAAGAGCGCATGTGTGTGTGTGTGCCGATGTTGCTTCTGGAGCGGGAGATGGAGGGAGAAGGCGGGGAGGAGGAGGAGGAGGAGGGGGAGGAGGAGGAGGAGGAGGAGGAGGAGGAGGAGGGGAGGAGGAGGAGGAGGAGGAGGGAGGAGGAGGAGGAGGGGGGGGAGGATGAGGAGGGGGAGGAGGAGGAGGAGGAGGAGGAGGAGGAGGAAGGGAGGAGGAGAAGGAGGAGGAGGAGGAGGAGGAGGAGGAGGAGGAGGAGGAGGAGGAGGAGGAGGGGGGAGGAGGAGGAGGAGGAGGGGAAGGAGGAGAGGAGGAGGAGGAGGAGGGAGGAGGAGGAGGAGGAGAGGGCAGGGTGGCCAGAAGGTCAGGAGGAGGCAGATCACGACGAGGGGGGCGGGCTCTTGTCCACGCTGGGCCCAAGCCAACTGCTCCCCCCCCGGCCTTGAGCCTTCTCGCGCCCGGCCCAGGCCTGGCCAAGATCCAGGGCGGATCCGGCCGTGGGAGCGAGGAGCTCGAGGGAGGGGGCTCCTCCTCCTTCTCCTCCTCCTCTCCTCCTCCTCTCCTCTCCTCCCCCTCCTCCTCCTCCTTCTTCTCCTTCTCCCTTCTCCTTCTCCTCCTCCTCCTTCTCCTCCTCCTTCTCCTTCTCCTCCTCCTCCTCCTCCTCCTCCTCCTCCTCCTCCTTCTCCTTCTCCTCCTCCTGCTGCTCCTCCTCCTCCTCCTCCTCCTCCTCCTCCTCCTCCTGTTGTGGACCGGGCTGGACCCAATCGGATGCAGTAAGGAAACCTCGTTGTCCGACGCGGCCGAGTCCGGCTCCACGTCGGGCCCGCCCCGCCTGGACGTCTGGCCGAGAGCCTCGACGAGCGCTCGAGGTCCTCGCGCCGCACACTGGACGCAGCGAGGGCCACGTCCTGCCCGGCATGGCCCGGCCCTGGGAACAGCATCTGGGGCGGCACGCCCCGCCTCGCAAACTGAGACAGCTCGGCGACGGCAGGCGTTGCCTGACCCAAGGCCTCCCTGCCCTCGGCATGCCTCGGCCCAGGAAGGCTCAGTCAGGTGGCGATGGTGCGGGTGGCGGCCAATCTTGACTCGCCCTCCCTGCCCTCAGCATGCATCGGCCCAGGAAGGCTCAGTCAGGTCCTCGGGCGAGTGGCGATGGTGCGGGCGGCGCCCAATCTTGACTCGCCTCGGCCGGCTCGCGGTGCCAGCGCTCGCGGGACGGCCTCTGCAGGTCCCTCGCGCCGCTGGCCCTGGCCCGAAGCCGACACCATGCGCACCACGGCGATAGCAACACGTGAGCCAGAGCCCCCGAGCCTTGGGGGTGTCGACCTTGCGCTTCAAGAGGCCGTGGGCCCGCAGGAACGAGGCAGACGGGGCCACCTCAGGCCAGAGAAGCAGGGGCGAAGCGTCTTCGTCCCCGCGGTCCCCGTGGCCACCCCCCTTTCAACATGGCCAATCTTGTCGTCGACATTGCGAAATGCGTGGCGGGAATGGGACGCGGCGCGCATCCCGCGCGGACGTCAATGCGGTGTCCTGGGGTATCCCCCACTCGCACTGAAATGCCCGCGCAACCCCCAGTTGTGCCATCACTGTTTCTTATGTTGTGGGAGGGCGGGTGGGAATGGGCATGCCATGCTTGACTCGCTCGAGCTGGCTAGCTTGACACCAACCTCCACCCCAACCTCCACGTCCAGGCACGCAAGCTGCAGCCCGTCAGCCTCAGGGGACTCCTGAGGCTCAGGCACGGGCTCCTGCCCTTCCTGCCCGAGGCCGACAGTATCGGGCTGACCGTCCTTGGAGCTATCTGACAGGAAACCTCGAGGTCGGCTGCCTGGCGACAGGGCTCCTGGCCAAGACAGGCAAAGCCTCGGATTCAATCGGTGTGCGTCTGCGAAACTCCATGCTGCAAAGCCCCTGCCTCCGCCTTCTTTTCCCACCACGTGGTTCTGCCGCTCTCGACGTCGACAGCTGTCGCGTCGAAACATTCACACGCATCGCAGCTGCTCCAAAAAGGGCTCCACATATGTGCCCTCGCTCCTCCAGCATGGCTGCCGCTCTTGGGCCCACGCAGGCGAACATCTCAAGTGGCCTGGCAATACACACCTATATATATATATATATATATATATATATTAGGCAGCTCGAACGGAGGCATGCCGACACGAATGAGCATCATGATGGCGAAATCCTCGCCATCCTTGGAGGTCTGCCTGGCCCCATGTGTAGCGGGACTGACTTAGGACAGAAGAATATCCTTCAAGAACATGAGACCCTCCCCTGGCAAAGTTGAAACATATTCGAGGACGTCCCCCCTCCCCCCATGATGCAACAGAACGTCTAAAAACCGCGAAGAACTTTCGGTTACCCTCCCCGAGCTGACCTCGTTCATATATCTCGGTCCGACCGCATCAGACACCTATCGGCGATGGATTGGTGATTGGGGTTCAATACGTCCTTCCCTGAACAGATTACCGCGAGATCTTGTCGCGTCGACCCTTGCATTGGTTCCCGGCGCCGCGGGAATCGTTCAACCTTGAACGGTCAACCGTTTCCGAAACGTCAGATCGCGCAGCACCGACCGACTCCGGGTCGCTGGCGGCGTTCAGCGCTGAACGCCGCCAGGCGGGACGACGCGAACCTGCCGTACCAGACCTCCATCGGCGATGGATGGGCGATTGGGGTTCGACGCGTCACTGTGTAAGCCTGATTTCCCCCAGCGTTGCCTCGGGAGCGGCCAAGACGGGGGTGTCCAAGAGGGGGGGGGTGCAAATCATGACCGGCGGCATGTGCGCGGCCCAGCGGGGGGGGCCAGAGACGTAATGAAATAAGAAGAGCCGCTATAAAAAATCAGGGGAAATATCATGGCCCCCGCCATGATATCCACCCCCCCCTAGTCACCACCCCCCTCTTTGCCGCCCCCGATGCCCCTGGGAACCCTCCCTTCCCCGGGCTGGAGCCTGCTCCTCGTCGTAGCCCCCGCTCGGGGACGCGAGCGGAGGGGCCCCCCGTCCCAGCCGCGCCGCGATGGCGCCGACGACGAAGAGCAGCAGCGGCCTCGGAGGGCGGGAGGGGGGCAGCTCTCCGACGACACTTGCATCCACCATCCACAGAGCGCCCTGCGACAGGGAGGAGGAGTAGGAAGTAGGAGGACGAGGAGGAGGAGGAGGAGGAGGAGGATGAGGAGGAGGAGGAAGCAGGAGGAGGAGGAGGAGGAGGAGGAGGAGGAGGAGAGGAGGAGGACGAGGAGGAGGAGGACGAGAAGGGGTGGGGGATCATAAGATGGAGGCGGAGGCGGAGGCGGAGAATCGGTCCACAGACACCTCCAGGGGTCCCAACGCACCAGGCTTCCGAGCTGCGTCCAGCCGTGGCGACGAAAGGGTCCCCCGAAGGCCGACCACGTGTGTCTCAAATGGCCCCCCCCCCCTGAAGGAGGAGAAGGGGCGAGGAGAAGGCTGTGGATGACGATGAGGAGAGCTGCCGCCGCGCCTGGGCCCCCCAAGAGGCGCGGCCATCGACGGGCCCGTGGGCGCCCTTCGGCGCCGCGAGAGGCCGGCAGCCTCCGCGGGCCGCGGCCGGACCGTCGTCCCCCCTCGTCCTCCTCGTCTTCGTCTTCGTCCTCGTCCTCGTCCTCCTCCTCCTCCTCCTCCTCCTCCTCCTCCTCCTCCTCCTCCTCTTCGAGCCTCCTCCTCGAGCATCCTCCTCTTCGATCCTCGACATCTTACTCGATCCTTCGTCGTCCTCCTTCTCATGCTGCTGCTCCTCCTCCTCCTCCTCCTCCGTAGGAGTTCTGGTATTGCGGCTCAGGCGGCTGTTATGGTCAATCCCAGCCCAGGGGACTCTGCCAGCCGTGCCCGCCCTCAATCTCCAGGAGATCTCGAGCCTAAGTGCACGGGCATAATATGAGCACGCCTCTTTCTAACCACGACGTGATGGCGAGAATCCTGGATACACTCGATCATTCGTCCTGTACTGTTCCAATCGATGTGGACAATCCAGGGCACGCGATTAGGGAATACTGAGGCCGATGTATGGCCAGCAGGCGGCGACGGCGGCAAGCGTGCGCGGCCACTCGCAGGCAGATCGCTCGGCTGAGGGACGAGACAGTGGGACGACATCGCTAAGCGATCCTTCCTCCGATCCTTCTCTCCTCCTCCTCCTCCTCCTCCCTCCCCTCCTCCTCCTCCTCCTCCTCCCTCCTCCCCCTCCTCCTCCTCCTCCTCCTCCCTCTCCTCCTCCTCCCTCCTCCTCCTCCTCCTCTCCCTCTGCTCCTCCGCCTCCTCCTCCTCCTCCTCCTCCCCGCCTCCTCCTCCTCCTCCTCCTCCTCCTCCTCCTCCTCCTCCTCCTCCTCCTCCTCCTCCTCCAGCTCCAGCCATTTCCAGGTTTCGAGCTTTGTGCTTTCGACGACCTTTCGACCAGCGCACTTGGAAGTGGCGCAGCTGGTCGGAACCTATCTTCATGACCAAAGATGACGCGCCATGGCGGACTCAGAAGAAATCCTGGGAATGTCGTGGATGCGGTTTCCTCAACTTCCACTTCAGGTCGCAGTGCCGTGAATGTGGAGACCGCGCGCCTGCAGCCATTCTGCAAGCTCAAAAGAAGCAGGCGCAACAGATGCAGAGCGGCGGCGGCGGGCCCAAGTCAGGCCCCAACCGCTGGCTCCAGGGCCCGCCGAAGCTCGGAGGCAAGGGAGGGGCACCTGCCGCCGACCCCAGCGCGCTCTCAGTCACTCAGCTGGTGGAGGTGCTGCAGGCGAAGGGCGTGGCCAAGGGCAGCCAGCTCTCCGCGGATCTGGAGTCGGTGCTCAAGAAGGCGGAGGAGGTGCAGCCTGTGGACCTGGGGTCTAAGAGGCTTCAGGACCTTCTGCAGCGCAAGCAACGGAAGATAAGCAGATCGAGGGCTCCCAGAACCGCGTGGAGGCAGCCAGGGTTGCCCTGGGGCAAGCGCGCAGCCTTCGACTCGGAGAACGACCAGCTGGCCAAGCATCGCGAGAGTTTGGCGGAGCTGGAGGCCCACATCAAGCATGCTCAGGCAAAGAATGTCTTGCCTGAGGCCCCAGCTGAGGGCACCGCCGTGGACCCTTCCCACGAGCTGGCCATGCTGGACATCATGGAGCAGTGCCTGCGCAAATACGGGGGCAGATTCGGCTTCCAAGCAGACACCGTCCTCGCGCAGGCCGCCGCCAAGCGGGTGGAGCTCGTGTCCCAGATCCCCAAGCCCATGGACGCGGATCCTCCTGCTGCGGGGGGGTCCTCCTGGGCCTGTTGGGGCTCCTGGTGGCGCTGGTGGACCTGCCGCTGCAGCCGCGGTGGCCCCTGGGACGCCACAGTTCGATCCAGGAGACGAGGAGCTGCGTGAGGCCTTCGTCGCCGCGGGGTTCGAGGTCGGATCGGACGACGACGGCAAGTTCCAGCGCCTGCTGGAGAGCCTTGGTTCGCTCGCCAAGAGGCCCAAGCTGGGGTAGCCCCGCCATCCCACTGGACCTCCTCTTCTGGCAGCAGGGCGTGATTGACCTCGAGTGGCCCAGCTTGGGCTTTGCTGTGCCTGCGGCCCGACCAGAGAAGACGGATGCGGAGCGCTGGGCTATGGATGACGCCGCCCCTGGGTCAAGAGGACCCTCGAAGAGGGTGACGGCGCAGGGGCTACGGCTTCGCGTGGGTCGAGGCCGGTGGCCAGGTCTTCAGGTGACGCACGCTCGTCCCCTGAGAAAGCGGAGCCCCCGCCACGCGAGGGCTCGCTGGAGGGGCAGCGCAGCGAGCCGAAGGCTCCGATACCCACTGTGGGCGAGAGACCCCTGGCGGCCAGCCCTTGTGGCTAGGGCTCCCTCGGAGACGTGCGGCATCGGCGGAGTCTCGCTCACAGCAGAGCGGAGGTCGATTGCCACGACGGGATCGGCGGAGCCCTCCTCGCCTACGGGGCCCTCCTGCACGAGGATTTCGGCCAGAGGACCGTCTGCGTCTGGCTTGCCTCCGTCGGTTTCCACCTGTGCTGAGACTTGGAGGCGTCAGAACGCGGCCGTCAGGTGCTCCTCGAGCCTGGCGGCCTCTGGAGTAGATTGCGATCGGCCTTCGCAGTCAGCGGAGGCCGTCTCGTCCAAACCTTTTGCTGCACCCAGTAAGAAAAGCGATGTCAGAACGCGAGGCCAGGTGCTCCTCGAGCCTGGCCTCATTAGAGTAGATTGCGAGCAGTCTGCCGAAGTGAATCATGAGCCTTTGCATGAGGTAGTAAGTTGCCAGAAAGCTGGGGTCAGGTGCTCCTCGAGCCTGGCCCCATCACGAGTAGATTGCGAGCAGCCGTCGCGGGCTGGGTCTCGAGCACCACAAGTACAGCGCGACGGGCACCACGTGAGCAGCAAGTGTGGCGCCTCTGGTCGCTCAATGCCAACGCCTGGAGTTCGTGGCAGAGTGCGCTCGACTGGCAGAGAAGCTGGGGTGCCCAGGCTCGGCCTCATGTCTGCTTCGCCCAGGGGCATCGCATCAAGGACCTGGACAAGGTACGCAATGCTGCTGGCTGGCTCGGTGCTAGAGGGTATCACGGAGCTTGTGGACGGGCTCGACCCACAGGTGAGCAGGCCACTGAGAGTTCGGGAGGCGCACTGACTGCAGTATCGTTGCACATCGCCTTCACTGGGCTTGGGTCGCGCCACACTGGGGTCAGGGACTACGCCAGGGTCAAGGTCATCCGTGGCAACATGGCTTTCCCTCGTGGGCTCCTGTTGGCCTCGGTCTACGGCTTCGTCAACGTCAGAGACAGGTGCTTCACTTGGGAGATGCTAGAGCAGCTCGGGGTCTTCCTGCGGCGCTCGAGGTCTCCGTGGGTTCTGGCTGGGGATTTCAACCTGGCGCCCAATGATGTGAAGTTGTGCAAGTGGGTAGAGCTGCTCAAGGGGACGATCGTGGCCCCGTCGGGGCCAACCTGTTTCTCCTCCAAGGATGGTTCCACCATCAACTACTTCGTGGTGAGCCAGGACCTGGCCAGTTTCGTCAGCGATGTCAGAACGATCTATGGCACGCCTTCGCCGCCGCATGTCGCCGTTTCGCTGCAGCCCAAGGGACCCGCGCTCAATGCCCCGACCCACGTCCGCACGACATGGAAGCCGTCCCCTACAGTCTTGCGGATAGGCCCACTCCGTGAGCCTGCCGAACATGCCTGGTCTTGGCCTGCTGGAGACCCAGGGGGCATGCTGTTGGAAGGGGCCTGGGGCCAACGGCTCTCCAACATGGAGCAGGGGCGCTGCAACCAGTTCGACCTGACGGGAGCTGGGGAGCGGGGCTACACAGGCAGGGCTGACGGCTTCGAGCGGAAGCAGGTGCCGCTGGCCACGTCCATGGAGAAGGCTGCCATGTCTGGCAGTGGTGGCCAGATGCGAGCCTGGAGAGCACTCGACGCCATCTTGTCCAAGCTCCGCGGTCTCCAGGACCGCACCCAAGACGTCAGGGGCCAGGCGGACGTGGTGCAGGAGGTCTCGCTCACCTCCTTGGGCTTCGTCCTGCCTGGCTACACGTCACCGTGCACGGGGCCGCCACCGCTGTCGAGCGCAGCCTGGCCATCGCTCTCAGAGCCCACCACGGCCGAGGCGCATCGACAGGAGTGTGCGGACAGTGCAGTTGTGCACACCACGTCGCCGCAGCCACGGGCTGCGGCAATGCGCAGGCGTTGGACTACCGCCTACTCTCGCCAGGCGTTGCTGGACGAGCTGGACCACCTCGACCTCTCGGAGCTCACAGGTGCATCGTCGATCGAGTTCGACCTGCACGAGCTACGTACCACGGTGGTGGCTGGAGGACAAGACCTGGAGAAGCTCGCCTCCAACGCGCGCGCTGCAGTGTTGGAAGCGCCTCAGGCGGCGGCCAAGCATCAGCTCCAGGAGTGGCGCGAGTGGGCTCAGGCTGCCGTCAAATCAGGCGGCCGCCGCGCGCACCGATTCTTGAAGGGTCAGCCCAAGTGCGGGGCCCCATTGCCCCAGAGGGCTGGCTGCTCCAGGGAGACGCGGCAGTGCACGCTATGCACGACGAGTGGCTGAAATACTGGGGCGACGCCAAGGAGGCATCACCCAGATGCAAGCGACGGTTGCTGATCAGGAGTTGCTGGAGAGGCCGACTGTGGAGCGAGTCCGCGCGGCCTGCCGCTCTTTCTCGCACCAAGTCGGCTTGGGGGTCGATTGTGTGAATCCGCGCTCCTTCGATCTCCTCGACGACGACTTCATGGAGAGGCTGGTCGACCTGATGATGCTGTGGGAAGCAGACCCCCAGCTTTCGGCCAAGTGGCCGACGCTCATGGTCTTCCTCGGCAAGCCCGACGGCTCGGGGGTCAGGCCGATCGCCCTCATTTGCTCCATCCTCAGACTGTGGGGCAAGGTCAGGAGGGACATGGCCAAGGCGTGGGAAGACGAGCATGCGGCTGGAGTTTTCTGGGGAGCTCGAGACAGAGAGCGTGGCAAAGACAGGCTGGGTGCACCAGACCATGGCGCACTATGCCCGAGCAAAGGGCATGCAATCAGAGTTTTACGAGCGTATTTCACATGCGGTTTTGTTCGATGAGGCGGAGGCCGTGAAGTTCTCGACCAGGCTCTGCAGGGCGGCCTGTTCGCTCTACTCGGGGCCGCGAGCGGTGAGCTTCATGGGATGCGTCTCCCAGGTGTTCCACGCCTCGGGCACGGTGCTGGCGGGCGGCTCCCTCGCGACCAGCCTCGCGCGCGTGCTGCTCTACCGTCTGCTGACCACGGTGGAGAGAGAGCACCCGTCGGTGATGGTGAGGAACGTGATCGACGACATCAGCGTGCAGGTGGTCGGCACCAGCCTCCACGTCGTCAGGCAGCTCGGCGGCGTCGGGAGCCAGATCATCGCTGGCCTGCAGCGCCTGCAGCTGGTAGTCTCGGAGAAAAAATCGAAGACCCTCGCCTCGTCGCAAGGGGTCGCTCAAGGGCTTGCTAGTGCTTGGAAGGCCTCGTTCCAGAGGAAGGCGGCGATTCGGAGTCTTGGGGCTGACTGGCAGGTAGGATCAACTAGGCTTGCCCCCATCGCCTCCGCGCGGGTTCGGACTTGCATGCGCAGGTCCAGGCGTCTCAGAGCCCTGAGGAGAGCTGGGGCCTTTGTGGGACACATCCAGAGAGCGGGTCCTCAAGCTTCTGCGTTGTGGGGGGGCGTCCGTCAGGGGTCTTCCGTGGGCGCTGTTGAAAAGGATCCGCTCTCAGGCCCTTCTGTCTTTGGCGCCTGAGAAGACAGGGGCCTCGGTCGGTTTAAAGCTCCGCGCGTTCAGGCAGAGTGAAGCCATGGACCCCGCCCCCCTGTATTTCAAGCAAGTAGTTTTCGAATGGGCTCGTGCTGTTTGGGATGGACTCCCTAGCATAGTTATACTACAGGCTGTTTTCGAGGATGCTGTGCGTTCGCTTGCCTCCACCAGCCGCCCGTGGTCCAGAGCGACGTCGCCTGCCCACGTGTTCGTGCTTGCTTGTGGAGATCTGGGGTGGGGAGCGAGATCAGCACGCCTCGTAGTCCTGGCAACTGGTGAGCAGATAGACCTGCTCAGGCTGTCGCCAACGGTTGTCGCCACACTCGCCCAGCAGGCTGCCAGGGAGATGTCGGATTTTCGCGCCCTCGAGGCTCGTGTCGGTTCGGGGTCGTGGTGTCGTCCTGTTTTCTGGCAGCCGCTGGATCGACTCTTGTCCAGGCGCACGGACTCCTGGACTAAATCGCATGTCAATGCCCTCAGGGCTTCGGTCTCGGGGGCTCGCTGGACGCAGGATCGGCTGCATAGGCATGGGCTCGTGTCGTGCAACCTCTGCAGGCTTTGTCTAGGTGGCCCAGGGACCAGGTACCATCGCAGGTTTCTCTGTGATGCATGGGCGTCAGGTCGTGCTCATTTCCTGTCTGATGGGGCGTTAGCTGCCGCCAAGCTAATTCGGGAGTTCAAAGACCCAGGAGAGTTTTTTGCTTCAAGGCTGCTTCCGTCTCCTAGGGAGTTGGTCCCCGCGCCCCTGGGGTCGCAAAGCTGCCACGTTTCCTGGATTCGGAAACCAGAGAATGGCCTGCTGCGTGGGGAACTTTTTGCCGATGGTTCTGCGATTTTTCCCTCGGACCCGCTCCTAAGGCGAGCGGGGTGGGCGGTGATCTCGGTCGATGACGCTGGTGAGATGCTGGCTGGAGCTTTCGGCCCCGTCCCTTGGGATGTCGCCCCCCTCCTGCTCGCCAAAGACGGCGAGGACTATGCGTTCTTTATGCTCGGCCAGATCGCCTTTGCCCCCGAGGGTGTTTGGACGGACTGTGCGGCGACCTTCTCCGCTTCGCAGCCCAGAGCTCGCTCCACGAGTTCTAGGTGCGCCCAGGCTCACATGTGGACTTCGGTGCACGCGGCCTTCGAGGATGGCCTGCAGGTTCACAAGACTAAGGCCCATTGCTCGGATGCCGACGTCACCAGAGGGCGCACCACTTGTTGGGAGCGTAAGGCTAACGCCGTTGCCGACGCCCTCGCAAAGAGGGGAGCGGGCATGCACCCGTCCGTGGAGCAGGCTGCTCGAGAAATCGCAGGTCTCAAGCTTCTGGGGCGGGAGTTGGGCCAGTGGGCTGGGCGGCAGGGGGTTCTGATGAATGAGCGGGGATGGGAGGACTCTGAGGGCCTGCCTGACAAGGGCCACTTGGCTCGGTCCAGGCGTGCGGGTCCTCGAGAGCGTCCCATGTCCCCAGTCTCCGTGCGTTTTCGTGCCGTGCTCTCAGCCGTGGCTGACTCTGGGCCCTGTGATCCCGAGCTCGTCATTCTGAGGAGGCTGTCTCAGCATAACTTGAGAGTTTGTAGAGTGTATGATAGTGCTGGCGCCTCTGTGGTGACCGCCCCACGTCTGATATGCTGTATGTCGTGTGGAGCTTATGCGTGGGGCGGTGCCCGCGGGCTCAGTGACTGTGTGTGCCACGGGCGCAACGCGGGGTCAGGGCTGAAACAGCAGCGTTCAAGGTTGCTCGCCGGTTTGTTCCCGCGGTGGTTGACCCGCTATAAAGGCTGGAGTGTGAGTGTCCTCGAGCGCTCCGCCCCTGGTGACCTCTTGGGCCTCGCTCGAGCGATCCTCGGCCGCCCCCAGGTGCGTGCGGCCCTCCCTGCCAGCAAGGCCGTCTTCCCCAGGGGGCCGCCGTGGCAGGTGGCGATGGGGCGCGGGCCCCTCCTCGCCCGCTTCGGCCTCACAGGCGCCACGCTCCCGTGCAGGGAGCAGGAGGCGGCCCGTGGGGGGGACGAGGAGGGACAGGAGGTGCTGGTTTAGTTTGCTTCGTTTTTATCCTCGCGGGAGGTATCTCGGACACCTCCCGCCTTCGTCTTATCGTATCCTCCTCCTCATCTTCCTCCTCCTCCTCCTCCTCCGCCTCCTCCTCCTCCTCCTCGTCCTCCTCCTCCTCCTCCGCCTCCTGCTCCTCCTCCTCCTCCTCCTCTCCTCCTCGTCCTCTCCTCCTCCTCCTCCTCCTCTCCTCCTCCTCCTCTCCCTCCTCCTCCCTCCTCCTCCTCCTCCTCCTCCTCCTCCTCCTCCTCCTCCTCCTCTCCTCCCTCCCCCTCCTCTCCTCCTCCTCCTCCTCCTCCTCCTCCTCCTCCCCTCCTCCCCTTCCCCCTCCCACTCCCCACTCCTCCTCGCGTCTCCGTCCCTCCCCCCCTCCGCCTCCTCGATGCTGCTCCTCGCACCTCTCCTGGCTGCTGCGGCCAGGGACCGGATCACTGGGGCCAGCCCGCCCCATCGTCATGTTGCATCCTCGGGGGACCTCGCCTGTCCCATCGCGGCCCTGTCCGCGCCGAATCCGTGTCGAATCCATGTCGGACTCGTCGAATCCGTGTCGAATCCGCGCTGGACCCACGCCGAATCCGCGTCGAGTCCGCCCGCATCCAGCCCGCGTCGGGCACCAGAGAAGACACCGATTCTGGGGGCGGGCGAGGTCCCCGAAGATGCAGCATGACCCTCGAGGGCCGCAGGGCCAACGCCCTCCCGGGCGCGGCCCGGCCAGCCGTCCTCGCTCCTCGCGCCGTGTTTGACATTCCTGCAGTCCCAGCGCCGTTCCTCGGCTTCGGCACCCCTGTGGTCCGTCGAGCCCTGGGGCCATCAAACACGGATCCGCGACGGAGGACTGCCCGTGGACGGGGGGCCGGGACCTCTGGGGCCGCGGCTCGAAGGAGGCACACCGCAGGATGCCTGGGCTGGGGGCCCCGTGGGGGCCGCGTGGCTGCCCACAGCAGGCAAGGCTCGGGATGAAGAGCCAGTCCCGGGGAAAGTGTCCCTCGGCTACACGCAGGAATGACCCTAGGCTTAAGTCGGGCCTGCCCCCCTACAAGGGGATTTTCGACGAAAAATAAAAAATACCCCACAAATATTCTACAAATCCAAAAAAATACTCCCAAAATAGTCCCCAGACTATGTTTGGACTATGTTTTGACTATGTTTGGGGTATTTTTTATTTCTCGTCGAAAGTCCCCCTGTAGGGGGACAGGCCCGACTTAACCCTAGGCAAGAGTGACCTTTAGTGCGCGGCCAAAGTGCGCGGCCAAGGGAGGCCTTTCTGGGGGCACCACCAGCCGCGCAGGCAGCTGCCATCGCATCGCGTTCAGCGATTGGGGGGCCCCATTGGGCCCGCACCAGAGGTCACTCCGGCGAAAGGTCACTCTTACGTGTAGTCGAGTCCAGCCCGCATCGGATGTGTTTGCCGGGCTTCGTGCCCCGGGATCCGCCCTCGGGTCGGTCCGGCTCGAGGCGCGCGGCGAGGGTCGAAGGTCCTGGTCGTGGTTCCCCTATGGTGCCGCATCCTCTGCGCGACGTCGGACCTCAAGGTCTGGCTGCTGCCGCCATTCAGACGCGACCAATGGTGTTAGTGGAATCCGTCCACTTGCTTTACTAGTCGGCGAGGTACGGAACCAGCGTGGTTAGTTGCCTCGACGTCCGTCCAATCACCCTCCCCTCTCTCCTCCACCTCGTCTCGCCTCCTGCTCGTCCTGCCCCCATCCTCATCAAAAGTCCTTCTCCTTCGCCCTCCTCCTCCTCCTTCTTCTCCGTCCGCCCTCCTCCTTCCTCCCGACTCCGTCCACCTCGGTCCAGCTCATCGTCCTCTTCCTTCTTTCTCTCTTCCACTCCTCCTGCTCCTCCTCCGCCTCTTCTTTGCTTTCTCCTCCCGCTCGTCCTGATCAATTCCCCCTCCTGCCTCCCTCCTCCTACTCCTCCGTCGTCTTCCCCCTCCTCCTGCCCCATGCACCTGCTCCTGCTGCTGCTGCTGCTGCTCCATCTCCTCCTCCTCCTCATTGCTCCTCCTCCACATCCTCCGTCCTCCAACGTCCACAACTCCCCTGCACTCCCCGCCTCCTCCTGCATCCGCCCTCTATCCTCCTTCTCTCCCTCCGATTTTTCCGTCTCCTCCAGATCCTCTTCCCTTCGTCATCCCTCACCCTCCCTCATGCTCCCTCCGCATCCTGATCCTCGCCCTTCTCCTCGTCCATGCTCCTCCTCCCCCTCCCTCCTCCACTCACTTCACTTCACTTCCTCCTCCTCCTCCTCCTCCTCCTCCTCCTGGCACTGGCGCTGCTGGCAATGGTGTCGATGTTGACTCTGCCACCCTCCTCCTCCTCCTCCTCCTCCTCCTCCTCCTCCTCCTCCAACCCCCTCGGTCCTCCTAGGACCCTGCCTTTCCCAGAACCTGCCCCCCCCCCCCCTCCCCCTCCTCCTCGATCCTGCCCCCTCCCAGGTCCCTCCTCGACCTTACCTCCTCGACCCTGCCGCCCCAAGCCTCCGCCCAAGGGGCGGGCCTTGAGGTCACGCGCCCCCGCGCCGCTGCGACGGGCGGACAGGGGCGGACATTGCCGCTCGAGCCGCTCCACGAGGGGAGGGCGGCGGCGCCGGCGGGGCCGTGAACGGCGGCGCGGAGAGGAAGGGGGGAGGGCGAAGAGGAGGGGGGGAGGAGGAGGAAGTGGAGGAGGAGGAGGAAGACCAGTGTAAACCCAAGAGTCATCAACGATGTTGGAATAAACCCTCCCTCTAAGCTCCCTCTCCACAGGCCCCTACAACGGTTCATTTCCATTGAGGGAACTGCCTCTTTGGAAGACAACCGTTTGAAAACCCTGAAGCATGCCAAAACATTGTTCTTGGAATTCAAACGCCATGGATCAACCTGACTGTTGCGTCTTGACAACCTTGGATCGTACCAGAGCGCCATTCCTGGGACTTCAACACAGCGAACCAACATAGTTGTTGCACCCGCATAATCCATAATCCTTTCAAAACACCATGTCTGGCACGTTGATGATGGGAATCCGTGAAACTCTTCCACAAGTTGTAAACGAATGTGCGCGGCGCAAGAGCGATAATCACACTTTGAAAAGGAACCGCCCTCAATCCGACAAGCTCTTGCAATTTTGTTGAACGAATGTGCGCCGCGCTAAAGCGAGAACCACATTTTGAAAACCATCCACCCTCAATCCGTGAAACTCTTGCGAATGTGCGCCGCGCAACGCAAAGGCGAGAACTACATTTTGAAAACCACGCGCCCTCAATCCGTGGAGCTCTTGCATTTTTACAACGAATGTGCGGCGCTCAAGCGAGAACCACATATTGAAAACCACCCGCCATCAAACAATCAAACTCTTCCAAATGTTCAAAACGAATATGCACCGCACTAAGGCGAGAGCCACATTCTGAAAACGACCGGCCCTCCATCTGTGAAGCTGTTGCCAGTTTTCAAGCTTCAGGGTCATAAATGGTGAGGAAGTTTCAGGCGAAACGCCCGGCCCGCCCTAAAAACTGGCATCGGGGTGCGACAGGGAGACACTACTTCTAAGGAAAAGGAATGGAGGAGGAGGAGGACGAGGAGGAGGAGGGGAAGCAAATGGTGGAGGAGGAGAAGACGGACTCGTCGTCATGGGACGACGACGAGTCCAGCGAAAGACACGAGGAGTCCAGACTGTGGTTGGAGCGGGCGCGGCGAACGACGGAGCAGCGGCACAGCTTCGAGATCCTCGGGACCCCTGGGCCCCCAGGATGGACGATCGATCCGTTGGCGCATGGGGGCGGGAACTACGGAATGGGGTGGAAGGAAAGGGGGGGATGAGGAGAGGGGCAGAGGAGGAGCAGGAAAGGTAGCGGAGGGACAAGGGAGGGAGGAGAGCGGAGGAGACGAGTTAGAATAGGGGGAGGAGGGAGAAAACGAGGGGAGAGGAGGAGCGGGAGGAGCAGGGGCAGGAGGAAGGGGAGGAGGAGAAAGAGGAGGAGCGGGAAGGAGCAGCAGGGCGTTGCAAGGACCCCCGCGCGACCTGGGGGGAAGGAGGAGAGGATCATGAGAGGAAGGATGAGAGGGTTCGATGTGAATGCGCGCATCGGTGCATTACAATGAAAACGTATAGTAAGGACACGTGGTAAGGGCGCACGATCCTTGGAGGCCGAAGTTGAAGTATTCTGGGCGGCAGGCGGCCAAACCCCCAGGGAACCTGAGAAACTGGCCTGCGAAAATTGCTAGGGACGGGCCGCAGAGGCTGAGGCAGGCAAGGACCCAAGGGTAGCCTTGAACAAGTCGTTTGTCCTTACTATGCGCGATGACTGTATTTCGCATGCTCGTGTGGCCTCAAAGCACGCATTCAAACATTCTCATGGCCATGCAGCTAGCATTACGCTGTAGCGACAAACTACAAGCCGTCAGAACCACTCGCAATATCGGGTGCAGAAACACGGAATCAGGCCAGTGGCAACAGCAATTGACTGACTACATGGCTCGAAGCGGCTGGAAATAATGCCGCACGACCAAAACTACAGCCACTTGGTACAAGGTTCAACGCGAGATCGCGCCCGGGCTCAAAAAAAACGTCGCCACTGCTCGCAGTGTTCATGCCACCGTGCCACAATCAGATACGTAGTGTACGAGACTGGCAGAACGCATGGGTGCATGACCTAGCCCCCCACCCACCTCCGTTAGTGCAGATAATACTGATGATGCGCGCGCGCACGTGAACGAGACAAAGAAAAAGGTAGAGCGAGGGAGAGAGAGAGTGAGTGAGAGGTGAGAAAGAGAAAGGGAAAGCGAGACCCCTCTCGCGAGAATCCTCGCCCAGAACCGATCGCCACCGACCCCTCGACCAAGACCCCTCGACACCCCGTGTGGCGGCTAGAAAAAAACGAGGGCACCTCGACCAGGACCCCTCGCCGAGCAGAGCGGCAACCACTCCACAGCGGCCGCGCACACGCGGGCGTGAGGTAACACCGGGCCCCCCCAGTCTGATCAAGCCACATACGGCCATCGCGCTACCATCAGCATTGCCAAATGAGCAGGTTCCCCGACCAAGATCCAGGGAGCGGCCCAGAAGCCAGAGCCATTCCTGATACCGAGGTGGTCCCCATCGCGGCATCAGTGCCAGAGGGCAAACCAAACACTTACCCGACAAGCCATCCCCGACAGCGCTCGGCACGCGAGCCTGGGATTGGCGGCGTGTCCTGCGAAGCTCGTCCTGATTCCACCGGTAGTTCACCCTCACGTCGGTCAGCCCGGTCACCTACCGCACGCATCCGAGGTGCAAAACATGCCAGACTCAGACCTCTGGCGTCGTCCTCTTGTGTGGCTCACGTATCCGGATGTGCACATGTATCATACACACCTTGGTCGACCTGTTACTGTTCTTGCCAGTCGCGCAAGCAGATGGGGCCCTGACCAGTCGCCAGGAGCAGCCGCCAAGAGCAGCCAATGTCTGGTTTACGAGGGGGGAGGGTGGGGGGCGGGGCCCCGCGCTGACCGGCGAAACAAAACATCCGCCGCCCCCTGTCGATTCATCGCAGGGGTGCCTGGCGTGCTAGATGATTTCGGTTTTGGTTTTGGTTCTTTTCTACAAAAACTCCCCCTGGAGCTCCGGCGCGTCCCGCCGGGGTCCCGGGAAGGATCTCAAAACGCATCCGTCGATGCCTTTGTTGCTCCAAGTTGGCCCAAGATGACCTCCAAGATGGCAAAGATGGCCTCCTAGTTCGCCCAAGATGGTCCAAGATGGCCTCCAAGACGGCCCAAGAGGATCCAAGCTGCCTTCTAACTCGTCCAAGAAGCCTCAAGACGGGCCAAGATGGCTCCAAGATTGCCTCAAGATGGCCCAAGAGGGTGCCAAGAGGTCCCCTATGAGAGTCCGAAAAGGTTAACATCATGGAATTGCCATTGGTTTTTAGATGATTTTGACATATGCTTCTTTTAAGCCTTCCCGCTGTCCAACACGGCCCACGAGGCCCCCAAGATCGCCCCCAAAGCACCCACCAGGCCTCCAAAATGGTCCCATGACGGCCCAAGAGGCCCCCAAGACGGCCCCAAGAGGGCCCCAAGACGGGCCAAGAGGCCTCCAAGACGCCCAAGATGGCCTCCAAGACGGCCCCGAAGCGTCCCAAGAGGGCCCCGAGCCGGTTCAGAGAGGCCCCCAAGACGGCTCACGACGGCGTCAGACGGGCCAGGCCCACCAAGATGGCCGAAGTTGGCTCGAAGCTGGCCCAAGAGGCCTCCAAGAGGGCCTCCAGGAAGGCAAGAAAAGGTAAACAACAGTGATTATCCTAAGGTGTCTGACGGATTTTGACATTTGCTTCTTTTCGGCCTTCCGACGGCCCGAGACGGCCCAAGAGCCCCCAAATATTGCTCAAAGATCGCCCAAGAGGCCTCCAAGATGGCCCCAGAACGGGCCAAGAGGCCCCCAAAACGGCCCCAAGAGGCCCCCAAGACGGCCCAGGGGGCCTTTAAGACGCCCAAGATGGCCTCCAAGACGGCCCTGGAGCATTCCAAGAGGGCCCCAAGTCGGCCCAGAGAGGCCCCCCAAACGGCTTCCGACGGCGTCAGACGGGCCAGGAGCCCACCAAGACGGCCGAAGATGGCCCTAAGATGGCCCAGGAGGCTTCCAAGAAGGCCTCCAGGAAGGCCCGGAAAGGCCCAAATCATTGATTTCCCATGAGCTTTTGAGGATTGTGACATTTGCTTTTTTTCTGCCTTCCGACGGCCCGAGACGGCCCAAGTGCCCCCAAGGCCCAAGTGCCCCCAAAGATCGACCAAGAGGCCCAAGACGGCCCCAGAGGGCCCCCAAGACGGCCCAAGAGGCATCCAAGACGCTCAAGATGGCCTCCAAGACGGCCCAGGCGCCTTCCAAGACGTCCTCCAAGAAGGCCCGAAAGAGTCAACATGGCCTCCAGACGGCCAAGATGACCTGCAAGATGCCCACGCGTTCCCCGAAGGACTTCCAAACCGATTTGGGGAACACATGCTCCGATAGCTCGGCAGGTCTGGCCTCAACGTTCGGCCACATAGGCGCTTCCAAAAAGGCACGGGGCGGCGGTGATTCGCCGTAGGCGTCTTCGATAAAAAAAGGCGACGTACACACGTGTACCCTGTAACGCCCCTCACGGGGATAGAAACCAATTGGACCAAGTCTACTTGTTGGGGCGTCATTATGTGGCCCAGTAGGCTTGCCGCCTCCTGTCTCCAGGCGTGCGCATTCTGTATGTTGGCTGCGCCATTTCATTGCTCCCCTTCACGTTGCACGTGTCTCATGAAGCCATAGTTATCCTCTTCTCCACTCCGCTGTGTAAAGTAGGTTCGAATTTCTAGTTCTGTATGATGTCGTGGTTATTGTTTAAGGTCATCATGTGTCGGCTACCGCCGAACGTTTGAACCTTTGGAGACCCCCAGGGCTTTCCTGGGGTACCCTAACCCCTTCCGAGGGCGGCCTACGCGTTCTGGGACTGAGTGACTCGTTCCTGGGATCCTCCTGGAGCGTCCTGGGGCCTCCTGGAATCTCCTGGAGCCTCCTGGGGTCTCCTGGAGCGCCCTGGGGCGTCCTGAAGACCCCTGGGGCCTCGTGGGACCTCGCGGGGCAGCCTGGGCCTCCTCCCCCTTCCTACCTCCGGCGTGATGGACAATGGAACCTCAGGGGGCCTTGTAAGAATCCCGACGGCCTCCTGGGACGGCGGCGTCCGGGGGCTTTCCTGTGGCCTCCTGAGACTTCCAGGACTCTCCGGGGGTATCCTAAGCCCTCCAGGGGCGTCCCAAGCGTTGTTTGATTGCTTGGATCGTTCAGGATACGCCTGGAGCGTCCTGGGACCTCCTGGGGCCTCGTGGGACCTCGCGGGGCATCCTGAGACCTCCTGGAGCGTCCCAGACCCTCCTGGAGATTCCCAAGGCCTCCTGGGGCGTCCTGAAATCTCCTGGGGCTTCGTGGGGCCTCCTGGGGCCTCCTGGAGCCTCCTGGCGGCTCTCGGAGAAGCCACGTGGGGGGCCTCAAACTTGACGACGGCTTCAAGGCCGAGAGCCTTCCCGTCGAGAAAGAGGGCGCGGTGAAGGGTGAGAAATGACGACAATGTCACACTTGAGGCCCAAAACCGACTTTGCGGTCCCCCTGCTGGAATCCCGGTCCTGCAAAGTACGGTGCGATTTGCCCCCTCCCCGCTGTCCCGCCGGTCCCCGGGAGGGCTAGTTTTCGGGTTTTCGCTGGTAAGAAACACTTCCCCCCCCTCTCGGCGGTGACGGAGGGCAGGAGGCGGGGGTGGGCGGGTTGGCAGGGTGGCGGGGTGGCTGGTTGGGCTGGTTGGGCTGGGTGGCGGGGTGGCTGGTTGGGCTGGTATGGCTGGTTTGGCTGGTTTGGCTGGGTGGGCTGGGTGGGTTGGTTGGGCTGGCTGGTTGGGCGGGCTGGGGCAATTGGTGTCGATGCCTACACTGTTTGAAGAAGCCCCCCCCCGAAACTCTAGATCCTAGGTCCATTCCCAAGGGCTGGCGTTTCACATAGAGCCGTTTCCTGACACCCGCGCGGCCCGGAACGGGGCCCCCCCGAGGCCAAAAAGACGAAGCAGAGCAGCCGGCGCGCCATGTGAGAAACGCGACGCCGAAGGGCCGCCAGATGCCAGGGCCTGCAATGCGGGCCCCAAGAGTATACACCACCACCACGTCGATTCCTGCTGCCTCCTTTACCGTCCCATTCCTTTTTCCTGAGGGAGGGAGGGGGTAAGGCAAGTGGTGGTGTATACACATATATATATACATATTTATATCTATGTTTCGGCCCCGTATGGAACGCCAGAGAAGCCAGCATCTGGCGCACGGCACGCCACGGCGGAGAAGAGCTCGCGCATCGGTTCCCACGAGCCTCACGGTCTGGACTCTGGTGCGCGATCCCGTGGATGCACGGTCGCATGGACAAGTTCTGCGAGGGGCATCCGCGAAGAAGCGCCCTGTATCCACTGTGTCGCGGCCCAGGGGCCCTGCCCGCGAGGTTGTGGAAACGCTCCGTGCCCACGAGGTTTGTGGATGCGGCGCGCGCCACGAGAGCCATGTGTCAGCCGTTTGCGAGCATACATTCCGACTCAATACTGCCTTGGCTCAATGCTGCCTTCTCAGTCCCCCTGTTTTCGTCTTCGTCGTCGTCCTCCTCCTCCTCTCAGCGGTCAGGGGCCCTTAAGGATGGGGCCCTAAGGATATGAAGGGAATCCAGGTTGAATTTGCACTGTTTTAAATCATGTCCTCAGTGCCCCATCCCTCAGAGACCAACCTTTGAACCGCCGATTCTCCTCCCCCTCCTACTCTTCCTCGTGTACCTCCTCATCCTCCCGCGCATCCGCAACAGACCTTCCGCCCGCCTCTGCATCCACCCCATTCACCCACAAGGTCCAAGACCCTCCTACACCTCCTCTACTCGACTCCTCCTCCCTCTCCTCGCGTATCCTGACCCACTGTGGCGAATTTGGAGCTGCTCTATTAGAGAAACGGCTTGACCCTGCGCAGGCGATAATCGAGTGTGTTGATGGTGATTTGACGGTGGGATTGTGCAAAACACTCTGACATATTCGTTGCCCCATTCGGTACTTGTCCAATCCCCCTCCCTGCGGGGGGGCCTAATCTTGCTAATATCTGTCCCGGCCGCGTGGCCGATGAGAGAACGTACCCATAAGACCCTACCTGTTGGAGTACCGTCCCAAATGCCAGCCCAAATGCCTGGGGTCGAAACTGCAACAATCCCCCAGGGGCCGTAATTGCTACTCTCCTCGTGGGGGGGGGCGACATCCCTACAATTCACATTTCAAAGATCTTCGATTGCCGCCGGGAGACGAAGTATCGTGGTCGCGTTCGCAAAACAGCGTGAAGGCGTGTCGGCCCATCCGCTGTCGGTATGCGCAGGCCCATGCACGTATATTCTGGGATACGCCAGCTCGGCGCCGAACCTCGTGCCGTTTTAGTTGTTGCGCTCTTCATTTTTCCCATTCCCCTCCCAGTTGGAGATCCAGCTTTGTGAATATCTTCCCCTGCCGCGTGGCCGATGAGACAACCTGCCCATAAGACCCTACATGTTGGAACACCGTTCGGACAGCCAGGGGTCGAAACTGCGACAACTCCCCGGGGGCCGAACTTGCTACCATCCCCTGGGTGCCGACGTTGCTGTACACCCCCCCCTCACTCGCCATCGCTTGGACGTCCATGCCCTGCGCACTTTTCGGCTTCGTGCGTGCAGTTGTTTGCAGCGTCGATAAAACATTGCCGATAACAAAAATGCTCCTCGATGGCCCTTGCCGATCAAAAGTGCACACGTCCGAGCGATGCCAAGCTCACGGAGCTTCGATGGCCGCCAGGAGCCAACGCCTCGGCCACGACCCCGAGACGGCGGCTGCGCCTGCCGGCCCATCCGACACCGCTCTGCGCGGGCACGTGGGCGAATTCCCCGAGCAATGCTTGCACTGAATCCTTGCGGACCTTGGAAGATTTCGCGAGGGATTCCCGCCGACTTTTCGTGGTAGCCGGCTGGGCTCCTGGGTTCCCGGCTCCTGGTTCCTGGTTATTGGTTCCGAGCCGATTTCGGTGGGTTCCAGGTTCCCAGGTTCCCGGTCGATCTCCTTATCGATTTCTTTGTCGATCCCACGATTCATTATCGATCTCACTACTCATCTCACTCCATCGATATCACAATCGATCTCATCAAACCATCCACTGATTGGGTTTTTCTCTGGTGCATTTATACAAGATGCCAATCCATTCCCGGAAGGCTTGCGTGGCGCCGTGGTTCGTAACAATTTCGTTGCTCCGTCCGTCACTTTTCCAACTTCCTCTCGCAAAACGGGGCCCCGTCCTGTTAATCGTTCTCCCGGCCGGGTGGCCGATGAGCGAAGGTGAGTCGCACTAATGTTAAGTCGGGCGTGTCCCCCTACAGGGGGATTTTGGGCAACAAATTGAAAACACTCGTCAAAAAGCAATTAAAGAATCGTCCCCGTACTATTTTTGATTATTATTTGAATATTCCTCCAGTAGAGGGACAGCCTCGACTTAACACTAATGTTGTGTATTGCTCTCAGCTGCAACCCACACCTTCTGCAAAACCTATCTTGCCGCTCATGTGGGATCCAGGTGCGCGCTCCATGCCCATACTCTGTCGACAAATCCTCTGGTGTAGTTGTCTGAAGGAACCCAGGGACACACACATAAATACATACAAATCCCTGGATTCCCCATATTTTCCTGTATTTTCTCGGTTTGCTTCCCCCCCCACACTTCCCATATTTTCCCGTACTTTTTGGGAATCGACGATTCATTGTGTCTGTGTTTTTTCCCGTCCTGATTGTCGTGCGCCAAAGTCCAGCTGCACCAATCGCACTCCACAAACTCCAGGGTGAACACATTTCCCGATTTGCGAGGTCCCCAACGAAGTCCTCAACACCGGGGAATGGTTGTTCTCAAAAATGAAAATCTCCGCTGTAGATCTGCCGTGTGGGTCATCTTGTGACCGACTTGGGAACATCTTGGAACCCTCTGGAAGCCTTCCTGCTACTCTGGCAGGTTCCAGCATGAAGATCTGCGCTGCTGATTTTCCTTGTGGGCCCTCCTGTGACCGCCATGGGTGCCCTCTTGGGACGCTCTTGCGGCCTTCCTGTTACGATGGCAGTTCGTAGCCCAGAACGACCTCGTTCCGTGCGGTCTGGACCACGGTGGCCATAGGCCTTTCGCACCATCGGGCCACCGTGCCTTAAAGGGTGGCGATTCCAAGAAATTGGGCCCACTAACGGGGTTAAGACGCCACATTAACGCTTTACATCAACTCCCCCTCCTCCTCCTCCTCCTCCTCCTCCTCCTCCTCCTCCTCCTCCTGCGCTCGTACCGCGGCGGACAGATCCTTCATCCTCTGCTGCTGCTGTTGCAGCTGCTGCTGCTGCTGCTGCCCTCGCAGCGAGCGGCAGCGCGGGTGGGAGCCGCGGGGCCTGGCCCTCGGCGGCGACGTAGACCTCCTCCTCCTCCTCCTCCTCCTCCTCCTCGTCCTCCCTCTAAGCTTACCCCAGGACCTCAGCCGGAGCACGGACTGAACATACATTCGAGGCGGACCTGGACGTGGCGACGAGAGCGCCCGAGGAAGCTCCAAAAGACACGAGGCCGTCCAGCAACACGATCCCCCCTTCCTGCCGCCCCCCACCTCCTCTTCGTCGTCGTCCTCGTCTCCCTCCCCCTCGACCTCCTCCTCCCCCTCCCCCTCCGCGCCCCTTCCCCCCCCCTCCTCCTCCCCCTCCTCCCCCCTCCCCCTCCTCCTCTTCCTCCTCTCCTCCTCCTCCTCCTCCTCTCCTCCTCCTCCTCCTCCTCCTCCTCATCCGCCTCCTCCTCCTCCTCCTCCTCCTCCTCCTCCTCCTCCTCCTATTCGTTCCTCCTAGTCCTGGCTTTGCTCCGTTCGCAATCTGCCCCCCCGGAGGTCTGGATTTGTTTCCCGGAGCTGGTTGCTCATCCCAACTCGCTCTGTGCCGAGCGTGGGGCCAAGGGAGGCCCCCCAGAGGCAGAAAACTTACAAGGACATGTCGTCGCGCTTCTGTTCAGCACGCGAGGAAGTCTGGATCGTCCTTCCTCTCCCCTTCCTCCTCGCCCCCACCTGCTGATGATCGTTTTGTTTTGGACCCCGCCTGGGATTATCCGACAACGCCCTTCGGACGCAGAGGAAGGATAAGGGAAGACAGGGCGAACTATCAATGGGACAGCTGGGCTGTAGACGAAAACCCTCCAACGCAATGCGGGCAGAGACCTCCCGCTGGTGCACCCGCGGGCAGAGGGGGGATAGCACACGGGGGGGGCTAGCGCATCAGCTCACGTAGCGGACGTTCCCGGCGCCTCCCTGCGCCAATGGATCGGGGCGGGGCCGAAACCAGCTGCAGGCAGCAGATTTGAGAGAGCGCGCCCGCAGGGCCCGAGCAAAGGGGAGGGGGGGCTAGGCTTAAGCTACCCCCCCCCCTCCCTTGAGCCGCCCTTGTTGGAAGCACCCCCCCCCCTCCCCCCCTTTTTTTGCAAGGGGGGGGGGGGCTTACAGCTACCCCCCCCTCCCCCCTTGGGCCCTCCCCGGAAGCTACCCCCCCCCTCCCCCCCTTTCCAAAGGGGGGATGGTGCTTAAGCACCCCCCCCTCCCTTGGCGCCGCCCTGCTGGAAGCTACCTCCCCCCCTCCCCCCCTTTCGTGCAAAGGGGGAGGGGGGCTTGGAAGCTACCCACCCCCCACCCCCCTTTGGCCGCCCCGGAAGCTACCCCCCCCTACCCCCGGGGGGGTGCTTAAGCTACCGCCCCCCTCCCTTGGAGCCGCCCTGCTGGAAGCTCCCACCCCCCTCCCCCCCTTTGTGCCAAAGGGGGGGGGGGCTTGGAAGCTTGCCCCCCCCCCTTGCCCCCTTTGGCCGCCCAGCCCCCGGAGCCTCCGCCCTCCCTTTCGCCGACGATCCAAAATGAACAATCCACGATCGAGGATGGACGATCGACGATCAACGATCGACGATCGAAAATCCCAATCGAATCGCTTGCAATCGATTGCACTCCATTCCACTGCAATCCCCCTCCCCACCTCCCTCCGCTCCCTCCCCTCCCTCCACACCCTTCGTTCCATCTCCTCCCTCCCCTCCCTCTCCTCCCCTCCCTCCCTTCCGTCCTGTCCCTCCCCTGCAATCCAATCGATTGAATCGATTGCAATTCAACCAATTGCAATCCAATCGATTGCAATCAAGTGGATTGCAATCGAATCGTTTGCAATCCAATGGATTGCAATCGATTGCAACGCAAGTGTATCATTCAACTCGTTCCGTGCCAACGCCCGGGAACGAAAAATTACCCTGGCGACGTACCCACCCCCTGCGCAAACGCGTGGCGCAAATAGTTTAGGACACTTTATAAGGGGGGCGATGACGGAGCGAGGGTTACATATGTCTGCAGACGGAAGTCGGGAGACTCGCAGGAAACTGGCTTCAGGACAAGGACTAGATAAAGCTGATTAGTTGCAATCCCTGAGCAACCCTGACCACTTCGAAAGCGGGGATCTCAGATCGCAGCCCCCCAGGGATGGCGAGGTCTAATTTGGGTCCGCGCGTGGCGTCACTGTACTGGGCCCACAGCAGGCCTCGAAAGTGGCGACAGTTTCACAGATCGCAGCCCCCCAGGGACGGCGAGGTCTAATTTTCGTTCGCGCGTGGCGTCACTGTGCTGGGCCCCCAGCAGGCCTCGAAAGTGGCGACAGTTTCACAGATCGCAGCCCCCCAGGGAGGGCCAGGTCTAATTTGGGTCCGCCCGTGGCGTCGCTGTGCTGGGCCCCCCAGCAGGCCTCGAAAGTGGCGACAGTTTCACAGATCGCAGCCGCCCAGGGATGGCGAGGTCTAATTTGGGTCCGCGCGTGGCGTCGCTGTGCTGGGACCCCGACCCCAGCAGGCCTCGAAAGTGGCGACAGTTTCACAGATCGCAGCCCCCCAGGGATGGCGAGGTCTAAGGGTCACTGTGCTGGCAGCAGGCCTCGAAAGTGGCGACAGTTTCACAGATCGCAGCCCCCAGGGATGGCGAGGTCTAATTTGAATCCGCCCGTGGCGTCACTGTGCTGGGCCCCCCAGCAGGCCTCGAAAGTGGCGACAGTTTCACAGATCGCAGCCCCCCAGGGATGGCGAGGTCTAATTTGAATCCGCCCGTGGCGTCACTGTGCTGGGCCCCCCAGCAGGCCTCGAAAGTGGCGACAGTTTCACAGATCGCAGCCCCCCAGGGATGGCGAGGTCTAATTTGGGTCCGCCCGTGGCGTCACTGTGCTGGGCCCCCCAGCAGGCCTCGAAAGTGGCGACAGTTTCACAGATCGCAGCCCCCCAGGGATGGCGAGGTCTAATTTGGGTCCGCCCGTGGCGTCACTGTGCTGGGCCCCCCAGCAGGCCTCGAAAGTGGCGACAGTTTCACAGATCGCAGCCCCCCAGGGATGGCGAGGTCTAATTTGGGTCCCCGTGGCGTCACTGTGCTGGGCCCCCCAGCAGGCCTCGAAAGTGGCGACAGTTTCACAGATCGCAGCCCCCCAGGGATGGCGAGGTCAAATTTGGGTCCGCCCGTGGCGTCACTGTGCTGGACCCCCCAGCAAGCCTCGAAAGTGGCGACAGTTTCACAGATCGGAGCCCCCCGCAAGCAAGACAGGAGGAGGCAAGAGGGAGACGGGACGGGAAGGAGGAAGTGGAAACCACACTGCTCTATTCAAAACGAATGCCCAGCCAAGCAGGGTTGGGAAAAATACGATCCCCCCCGAAAGTTGCACGAAGTGTAATTCGGAAAACGCCAGCCCGTCGGGTTTGGCAGTGTTCGTGTAAGACGGCGGCCAGCTGGGGGAGGAGGAGGCGGAGGATGGGGGAGGCGGAGGAGGAGGAGGAGGAGGAGGAGGAGGAGGAGGAGGAGGAGGAGGAGGAGGAGGAGGAGGAGGAGGAGGAGGAAGGGGAGGAGGAGGAGGAGGAGGAGGAGGAGGAGGAGGAGGGGAGAGGAGGAGGAGGAGGAGGAGGAGGAGGAGGAGGGGGAAACGGAGGAGGAGGATCACGAGGAGGAGGAGGAAGAGGATGATGATGATGATGATGAGATGAGGAGGAGGAGGAGCAGGAGGAGGAGGAGGGAAACATGAAGGAGGAGGAGAAAACCGAGGAGGAGGAGGAGGAGGAACGGAACGGAAGGACCCGCGGGGGAGTACGATGATGATGATGATGATGATGATGATGATGATGATGATGATGATGATGATGATGATGATGATGATGATGATGATGATGATGATGATGATGATGATGATGATGATGATGATGATGATGAGGATGAGATGAGGATGATGATGACGATGATGACTATGAGGAGGATGAGGAGGACGAGGAAGAGGAGGAGGCAAAAGGAAGAAGAGGAGGAGGGAGAGGGGCGGGAATAAATGGAGGCGAAAGGGAGGGCGATGGCTCCAGGAGCTGGGCGGCCAAAGGGGGGAAGGGGGGGGGGGCTTCAAGCCCCCCCCCCTTTTGCACCAAGGGAGGGAGGGGGGGGGAGGCTTCCAAAGCCCCCCCCCTTTCAAAGGGGGGGGGTGGCTCACCCCAGCTCCATTAAAAGGAGGGAGGGGGGGGGGGTAGCTTGGAAGCCCCCCCCCTTTCCGGCCACGAAAAGGGAGGAGGGGGGGGTAGCTTCCGAAGCCCCCCCCCCCTTTCAAAGGGGGGGGGTGGCTCACCCCGGCTCAATTAAAGGGAGGGAGGGGGGGGGGTAGCTTGGAAGTCCCCCCCCCTTTCCGAACCACGAAAAGGAGGGGAGGGGGGGGGCTTCCGAAGCCCCCCCCCCCTTTAGCAAGGAAGGGGGGAGGGGGGTAGCTTCAAGCTGGGGCCCCCCTTTTAGTCTATCGGGCCCCACGCGCGCGCTCTATCGCAGATTTAGTGCCCCCCCTACTTCTTCAACGCTCGGAAGACCTGGGTAGAAACATGGAGTAGGAAGGCGTTGAAAGTATATTGGGATTCCGACCGCGCCCTGAAGAGCAAGGAAGAGGGGAAAATCACTCGACTCTTGTAATAGGAAGGCGCCAAAAGTAGCGTGGAGCCTGGACATCCCGGAAAACATATTTACTTCTAGCGAGCGATGGGGTTTCCCTCCCCTTCCCCCGACCCGAGAAAGAGAGAGAGAGAGAGAGCGAGGCTGACAGCGGCAGCACAAACGGCTGACGACAACTGCCTGCCGCACCTTCAAAGGCCCCCAGCTTCTTCGCCACGGGGTCGCTTCTAGTGGCCTCGGGGCCCCCAGCCGGACCCCAGACGCCGAACTCGAGGCCAGACGCCCGGATCGTACCGCCGGAGATCTGGGAATCCCGTTCCACTCCTCTCTTTCGGGGATGGACAGACCCCCCATGAGTAAAACGTGGTTTAGTGAAAACGACCTGAGGCACAAACCTGGCGGGCGCAAGCCTGGAAAATAACGGCCACGGCGCCCTCTCGAGAACCGAAAACGGACAATTCAATAATCGACGTGTCACTGTTGGGGGTTCTGTCCACCCCCGACTCTTACCCTGCTTACGTTTCCCGTTCCCCGCCCATCCTCCTCTCCCCCCTCTCTCCGGGGCTGGGTGCGGTGGCGCCGCGTCGGCGTCGGGCACCGACCCCTGGCTGACGACGCGCGCCCCGCTCAGTTCACTCGCGGGCGATGTGCCTCGATTTCGGCTTGTGGAGCGGCTCCTGGGACGCCTTCTCTGACTACCTACCAGACAACCCCAACCCAACCCGAAGACTCGAATTTCGGGTTGGGGGGGTACGGGTTCCATATGTGTTTCTTCAATGTTCCCCGACCCCCCCCACTGGAAATGGAGGGCAAATTGAGGCCTTCGGGTTGGGTTGGGGTGGTTTGGTGGGTGGTGATTCTCGGTTCGACAGTCTGAGACGCGGCAGACGAAGCGGCCGCATCTCAGACTGCCCTCCCGAGGCGAAAGCCCCCTGCGCGCGCGCGCGGGCGAGCAACGGGGGCGGTGGGGCGCAGCCAGCTCGAAGACGTCCTCCGTGATGAGGTCCTGGCGCACGGCGGGCCGCCGGGGGGCACGCGCCAGACAGAGCAGGGTGCACGTGCGGTTGACAGCGCGGCGGATCTTGCGCGTCTCGCTGCGCAGCGCCGCGCGCAGCTCCCGAGGGCGCCCAACTGACGGGCGCCTTCCTGGGCGCCGGCGACTGCGCGGGGCGCCTGCTGTCCGCTCGTCCGAAACTTGCCGTCGCTCGGACGTCCGTCTCCCGTACATGTGTCGCCCTCGTGCGTGCTCCTTGGCTCGATGCTCCAGGAGGCTCCTCGACGGTCCTCGCCGGGAAACAGAACACACGCCCCAGCGATGCCAGGCTGGCCTCGCTGGGTTGGGACGTGTGTTCCTTCGTCGAGGACCATCGCGGCCAGCATTGAAGGGGCCCTGGGACACACACAAATAAATACACACACAAATAACAGGATTCCCCGTACTTTCCAATATTTTTCTGGGTTTTTGTCTTCCCCCCACTTCCCATAGTTTCCCGGGGATCGACGATTCATTGTCTCTTTTTTTTTCTCCCTCCTGGAGCATCCTGGCACTGCCAGTAAAAAAAAAAAGAGAGAGAGAAAAAGGCATGCACCGATCCTGGCCAGGCCCAAACCCGGGCCCAGGGGTCGGTACAGAGACGCCCCCCCCGGCTTGGCCGGGAAGGCCTGTGCGTGCTCCGATCCTGGCCGACGGGAGGGGCCTGGCCAGTTCACAGTGGACACTCTGACAGCCCGATCGTTGAACTTAGAGACTGTGCTTTCGATGTTTTGCAGATGTACCTATAGAACATGCTTGCACAACAAGAACACCTGCATGCTGAAAACATGCTTTCGAGCATGCTCTAGACATCTGGAAACTGTTTGGCAACATGCCTCCTCTAGATTCACCGTATTCCACAGCACAGCGCTCTTTTCCTCCCGAGCAGCGCCCCCTGGCCCCCCTGATGCTGCGCGCGGTGCGTGCCCTCAGCCGCCGATGTCCCGGCCCTCACCACTTCCGCCCCCCACCCGAGAGGCCTGTGCACAGCGCTCGCTTCTCACGAGCAGCGTCCGCCGCCCCCCTCCCCCCCCCCTGGAGATGTGCGCGGCGCGTGCCCTCGGCCGCCGATGCCCAGGCCCTCACCACTTCCGCCCCCCGCCCGAGAGGCTGGGGCTGTTACGGAGGCCGCGCTGACGGCAATGTTGGTTCACGGCGACGCTGGGAGCCTGATTGTTGCGACGCCGAACTCGCGCAGAGCAGATGGTAGAAAAACGCGAACAGGCCCTTCATAGCATTGGGTCGGCCACGAACTGCCCCCACCTACAATAGCGAGACCTGCATCGCCTACCCACATCGCCGTTAGCGTGTCTACGGTGTTAGTCGGGAGCGGCCAAGAGGGGGGTGTCCAAGAGGGGGGGGGGGGGGGGGGCGCAAATCATGACCGGCGGCATGTGCGCGGCCCAGCGGGGGGGCCAGGGACGTAATGAAACAAGAAGAGGCGCCCTGAAATCTGGGGAGATATCATGGCCCCCGCCATGATATCCAACCCCCCCCTAGTCATCACCCTCCTCTTTGCCGCCCCCGAGTTAGATTGAAGAGGAGAACAAACTCCCGACCCGCCTCGCACACGCAGCGTAATGCGGGATGACGATTAATAAAAAAGTGCGAGAGAACGATTGAAAAAATAGTTTTCTGCTATTTCTGCACAATTTTCTGACTGGAGGAGAACGATAAAAAATAGTTTTCCAGCCCGTGGCCGGTTTTTTCTAATCGTCATCCCGGGCGCCGCCGCGTGAACACGACCCCCGGTCATTTATTAATCGTCATCCCCCATTATCGACGCTGCTGGGCCCGCGCCCCGGTGCTCCCTCCCTGGGCACCTACCCCGCCTCGCGCCCTCGGTGCACGAAGGGCTGCACAGCCGCGGCCGCCAGGCCCCCCCTGGGGGCCGGGCGCTTCTGGGGGATCCCGCCTCGCGATATTGGGTGGGGATCGCTCGAACAAGGTATTGTTATTACTACTATTACTTTTAATAGGATGATCAGGATAAATATTATTATTGTTAGTGTTATTATTCTGAGTGTTAGTATTATT
This sequence comes from Prorocentrum cordatum, assembly GCA_963575745.1. Taxonomy (NCBI): domain Eukaryota; class Dinophyceae; order Prorocentrales; family Prorocentraceae; genus Prorocentrum; species Prorocentrum cordatum. The sequence continues at coordinate 418,631 of CAUYUJ010002226.1, read as the reverse complement.
ATTGTGATTATTGTTATTGTTATTCTTACTCGTATATCTTTATTAGAACAAACACACACAAAACAAAACACACACACACACAAACACACAAACAACACACACACACGGTGGGAAAAAACACAGTCTGTGGGCAAAAACCACACTGTGGGAAATCTGTGTGTTTTTCCCACAGGCTGTGTTGTGTCTGTGTGTGTTTGTGTGTTTTTCCCATAACTCGTTCGTTTGTTTGTTATGTGTCGCTTCCTGTGTCTCTTGGCGCCTCGGGCAGGTTCCAGTACCGCCAGCCGTGGCCCATCGGCGCCTCGGAGAAGAAGTGTGTGTGTGTGTGTGTGCGTGCGTGCCGCAAGCGGCCTGAGGCCTCGGCCGCTCTAGACGCGCGTGTGCGCCCACTTCTCTGACTTTCCTCCGCCCTGTCGCTGCGCGCAGGGGCGCGACGCCCAACAAAAAAAGCGTGTGTGTGTGTGTGTGTGTGTGTGTGTGTGTGTGTGTGTGTGTGTGTGTGTGTGTGTGGGGGGGTGCTCAGCTGCCCCGATACTCAAGACGCAACACGTAGCGTGTTGATACGGCGCTCAAGACGTAACCTGAACACGTAGGTCTAACGCGATAGGTTCGCCAAAACGTGGGCCAACACGCCGAGCTGACACGCGGCGGACCAAACGGGACGTGTTGACCACGGCACGTGCTGCGTTTCAAAACGGGCGTATCAGGGCAGCGAAGTGCGCGTGTGTGTGCGTGTGTGTGTGTGTGTGTGTGTATGTGTGTGTGTGTGTGTGTGTGTGTGCGTGCGTGCGTGCGTGTGTGTGTGTTTGTGTGTGTTGTGTGTGTGTGCTCCTTTTGGTGCAACAGGCGGGCCGTGCTCAGCGCTTTTGCCTCTCATCCACAATGCCTGGGCGAAAACAGCCTGCGCACGTTCCCCGTGCAGCCTTGCGCGGCAGTGGCGCCGTGGTGCCACTCCGCCGATGGAGGGCCTGGCCCTCGCTCTCGCTGCATCACCGGCGCACTGCCGCCTGGCGGTCGGCTGCGTCCGGCTTCTCGAAAAGGCGCCCAGGGACGCACAGATGAATAGACACAAACCCTAGGGTTCCCAGTGCTTGTCCATGCTTTCTAGAGCGTCGTCTTCCCCTCCACTTCCCACAGTTTCTTATAGTCTCCTGTGAGTCGACTTCTATTTGTGTCTGTGTTTTTTGTTTCTCCTGATCCTTCTCGGGCTTTCAGCCCAGCGCACGCCTCCACACGAGGTGGGCAAGGCGCCCTGTCAGCACCCCTGCCTGGCCTCACACAGCCAGCGTTTGTGACCCAGCGCCGCGTCGGAGGGAAAAGTGCGTGTGTGTGTGTGTGTGCGTGCGTATCAAAACGATCGTAGCAGGGCAGCGAAGTGTCTGTGTGTGTGTGCGTGTGTGTGTGTGTGTGTGTGTGTGTGTGTGTGTGCGTGCGTGCGTGCGTGCGTGCGTGCGTGCGTGCGTGCGTGTTTGCGTGCGTGCGTGTGTGTGTGTGTGTGTGTGTGTGTGTGTGTGTGTGTGTGTGTGTGTGTGTGCGGGTGTGAATGCGTGAGTGTGTGTGTGTCTTTTTGTGTGTATGTGTGTATGTGTGCATGTGTGTTTATCTGCGCATTCTCTTCTCAATGCGCTGGCCCCCAGACCTTTCGACGCTTTCCCCCATGCTCCAGGGAAGGGCTAGGAAGACTCTTCGGGACATAGAAAGGAGAATTGCCAAGGTTGGCGGGACTCAGAACGCCCCAGCAGGACACACAACCATCACAAAGCCCCACTGGGACACAGGAAGGACACGTCGCGAGGCAGAGGAGGAGGAGGAGGAGGAGGAGGCGAAGGAGGAGGAGAAGGAGGAGGAGGAGGAGGAGGAGGAGGAGTATGGGAAGGAAGATGAGGAGGATGAAGAGGAAACAGGATGAGGGGTAAGGAGGCAGTAGGAGGAGGAGGGAGAGGAGGAACAGGCTGAGGAGGCGGAGGAGGAGGGAGGAGGTCGAAGGAAAGGGAGGGCACGAGGGGAGGAAAGGGACGTCTTCAACAGGAGGAGGGGGAGGAGAAGGAGGAGGTGGAAGGAGGAGGAGGCTCGAGGAGGAAGAGGAGGAGGAGGAGGAGGAGGAGGAGGAGGATAAGGAGGAGGAGGATGCGGAGGATAACGAGGAGGAGGAGGAGGAGGAGCAGGAGGAGAAGAAGGTCGGAAGAACGACGAGGAGGAAGGGAGGACGAGAAGGAGAAGAAGGAGGAGGAGGAAGGAATGGGGGAGGGAAGCAGCGAAGGGCAGGATGGACGGCGGAGGGGAGGGGGAGGGGGCGAGGGAGGGCAGGCGGGGCGCTCCTTCCCCATGGCCTCCATGACCACGCTGAGGATCTCCTCCTCGCGCGCGGCTCGGGGCCGACCGGCGACGACGGCCCTCTGGCGAAGGGCGACCTGCGACTGAGAGCGGACGGCGGGCGACGACGGGCGACCGACCGCATCCCTGTCGCCCTACAGTCGGGGCGTTGACCTAAGGAACCCTAGATAAGGAACGAGGCCCCTTTTTCCCATAAGTTAAACTTCGATTTCCCATCGAAACCCTAAGCAAAACCAAAGGCGAACTGCAAAACAACTAAGGAACACCGAGCCCCTCCCCAACGAAAAGGGTTCCTTCCTCAGCGCCCCGACTGTATCGCCAAAAGCCTTGGCCCGTCGAGCGCAGCGTGAAGCGGGCACGCAAGGCCAGAAGTTCTCCGCGCACGTGGGAACACACGGTTTTCTGCCAGTGCCCTTATCCCTAAGATGGCAAGCCCAAAGGCGATGACGATCTCAGGGATGCGCCCAGGGAATCCACACGTTCGGCATCGAGAAAAAGGTGATGTCAACCATATGGGTAAGGGTTGGCTACAGGCTGGTAATTTGGCGCAAACCTCCAGGGGATCGAGGAGGATCCGCGACCGAGGCTTTCGGATGTTGTTGCTGCTGTCAATGTTGCTGTTGTGGGGCCAGATCACCCGCGAGGTTCTGGCAGGAGCGCGCCACTGAAGCGGCCCGGACGAACGACTTTGAGGCTGACCCCGGCCTACTTCGATACGACACTCATTTCACAACGAGCGCGCTTTGTTGTCCACATCGTTGCGAACAACATCGAGACGACAATATTAATCATATTTGGGAACCTACCATCCTTGGCCACGAAGAATCATGTGATCATCAATCGGGCGGGCTTCGACCCCTGGAAGAAGCCAACATCTACGGAAATCAACAAAGGTACAGGTAAAGATGTCAAAAGCTCAGATGGTCAAAGATGGGGATGATGCGGGATAATGAGGGTGATGATGAAAATGACGAGGAAGAGGAGGAAGAAGAAAAAGAAGAGGAAGAGAAGGGGGAGGATGAGGAGGGGAGGGGATAGAGGATGATCGCGGTTGTGATGATAATGATGGCGACGACGTCGACCACAGCCCTCCAAAACGAACCATCATACAGACCGTGATGCGCAACCCTTGTCAACGCTCAAGATGTCCCCAACCGAAGCCCAAAGAGCGTGCCACCACCAAACCTCCAGAAGCCTCTCCACAAACAGATATACCAAATCCCTGCCGAGCCCCCAAGAGAACCCAAACCGACTTCAATTGGGTCACAAGGGCTCAAATTATACGTCCGCTCAAATTATACGTCCGCTCAAATTATTGCAGCTCGCCCCATAGGACATGACCCACAACACAAGTGCGGGCATGGGCCCATGCCCACACTGGCCGCCATCGCGCCGCAAGTGTCTGCAAGTCCTACGAGATCCCCCCTTCGATGTTCCTACAGATGTTCCCGATGTAGACAAAGAGTAAGCCCCGCGACGTACCCAACTCATCTGCATTAAGTGACAAAACGAGCTGGTTCAGAATACTATGGGTGATGCCAACAAAGGATCTGCCATGGCTCGTACAAGCTATGGTGGAGGCGCGCGCGTTACACGACACAGAGGACAACAACAGAAGGACGAGGGCAAAGGCCCCAGGCTCGAAGAGGAACTGAGGGTGGGAACGAAACGCAAGAGAAGGTTGGGGGAGGGGCCGACAACTTCACGCGACAGGAAACAGCGAGCCTGTGGAAAGAGGAATGGGACGACGACGAAAAACGGATGAGGAAAGAGGGCGGCGGTGAGCAATTGTCGGTGGTGCGCTGGACAAGCAGCGCGGCTCGCGCCGTGTCCGCCTGGCGCTCCGAAGGACCAGCTGTTCGTGGCCACTGCCAGAAGCGAGAGAGGCCGCGATCGCCCGCCAGGTTTTTTCCGTTTCCTCCCTGCGCCCCGCTGTGCGGCAGCGAGGCGCCCGCAAGCGCGCCGTCGGGCCTCCGGGCGCCCCACGGGAAAAGGAAAGCCAAGCCGAGTCCGCTTAGGACGCAACGATGCTGGATCCCCAAGCGCTCCACGCAAGTGGCGACAATTTCGCAGATCGCACCCTCCAGGGATACCGAGGTCCAGTCTGCGTCAGCGTGGGGCGTCACTGGGCTGCCCCCCCCCGGCAGCCCTCGAAAGTGGCGACTGGTTCGCAACTCGCGCTCCCCAAGGATGGGGGGGTCGAATTTGACTCTGCGTAGGACGTCATTCAGCTAGACCCCCCACTAGCCTCCGAAAGAGGCGATTGTCTCGTTGCTCGCGCCCCTCAAGGATGGCGAGGTCGAGTGTGGACTTGCGTAAAACGTGGGCCAGCTGGACCTCCCAACACCCCTCGAAAGTGGCCACGATTTCGCAGTTCGCAGCCCCGCAGGGATGGTGAGGTCGAATATCAGCCCGCGTAGAACTTCACTACGCTGGATCCCCCAGCGACCTTTGAACGTGGCGACCGTGTCGCTGATCGCATGGTGCGGTCGAATCTGACTCCGCGTAGGACGTCACCATGCTGGGTGCCCAGCAGCCCTCGAAAGTGACAGCAGTTTCGCAGTTCGCAGCCCCTCAGGGATGGCGAGGTTTGAATCAACGAGAGACGCCATTCCACTGGACCCCCCAGCAGCCCTCGAAAGTGACGACAATTCCGCGGATCGCAGGCCCCAGGGGTGGCGAGACCGAATATGAAACCGAGTACGGCGTCGTTCCTTTGTACCCCCCAGCAGCTTTTGAAAGTGGCGACCATTTCGCAGATCGCAGCCCTGCTGGGTTGGCGAAATCTTGTCCCGCCAGCCTTTTAGGACGTGACAAGTTTAGAATTTATCTCTTCCATCCCCCCTCCCCGCTTCCGGGAGGGGCTGATCACTGCGCCTTATCAATTTACACCCCCTCACCCAACCGACCGGCGACAAATCCTGGCAATGCCGGCCCCCCGTGTCAACACCCTGCGAGTCGTGCAAAAATCGCCACCCTCGTGGCTTCCTTGGAAGTCCAGTGGAGGCCATGCAGATGCAGCCGAGACCTCGCGGCTCCCTGGACGGCTGCGAAGTGCGCAACTGTCGCGCCTGTCGTGGGCTCCTGGGAGGTCCCGCGGAGTGGGGGTCCAGCCGAGTATGAGAGGGCGGGCGCCCACATGGCTTGCTGCGCTGGCCCGTCGCTCAGCGTGCGGCGATGTTGCATCACAGAGAGCAGGGCGCTGGAGCGGGAGGCAGCGCATGGCGCTGCCCTCAATGGCCAACTCCTCCCCAGCCCTCCTCTGGCGCCTGTGGCCCGCAGCGGCAGCGCGGGCGAACCGAGCAGATGCAGCGCATGGCGCTGTTGCCTTCAGACCTTCAGAAGTATGGATTCCCATTCCTTCTCCATCCTCCTCGTCCTCCCCTCCCCCATCCTCCTTCTCCTCCGCTTCTGCCCCCCGTTCTATGTTGGGCAGGTGTGCGACGTGCGTGGCCCGACATTGCTTCGCGGCGCCTCCCCGAGTGCTGCATATTTCGCAAACCGTTCTTTTGCAAACAGCGTTTCAACCAATAGGTGCCTCGCGTGGAAACTGGGATGACTACGTCTCGAGCGATTTCAAGCCGCGACCATTGGAGTTCCCGACCCCTTTCCCAAGGCCCAGTTATCTGCCCAGGACCCCTTTCGGTAGCTTTTCTCTCTGCGGGGCTCCATGGACCCTGCCATGATGTCCCCTGGCCCGTGACATCCAGCTATCTGATGCACTCGACCAGGACAGTAAGAATGCGCAGTAAGGATGCAAGGGCCTTGGAACGCCATGTTGGCGTTTTCCGTGCGGAGCGCAGCAGGATGCCGAAGGATGCCGAATACCGAAGGGGCAAGGATGCAAGGGCAGCCTTGGAAAGCTGCCCCATCCTTACTATCATGCTTGACTGTATTTTAACCCGCTGCCAGCAAGAAATCCCTACCCTACCCCTGGGGGTGAACTTCCCGCTCCGGGTTGATTTTCGATTGCCCCGGGGCCCGGGAACGGGCCCCAGAAGTTCAGCACGAGAGAAAACGCCGGGCATGAAACGATCATGTTGTCGAAGGTCTGGTGCTGTCGAAACGGTGGTCGGCGTAGGGGTGAGTGTCGGCGGCGTTCTGCGGCGTCCGCGATTTGCGGCGGTCAGAGCTGCCGCCGTGCCCGATAACAACATCGACGCCGACGACTAGCTGATCGACTGGCCGACAACGGCGACGACGAGAAGGACAACGACGACGACGAGGACAACGACGTCGACAACGGCGAGGACGACGACTGGCCAATGACGACGACGAGGACGACGACGAAGACGCCAACGACGACGGTGACGACGACGGTGACGATGACGACGATGACGACGAGGAACGACAGACGACGGACGACGAACGACGGACGACGGGTGACGGACGACGACGGATGACGAACGACGGTCGACGGATGACGGACGACGACGACTACGACGACGACGACGAAAACGACGGCGGCGGCGGCGACGACGACGACGACTGGCCACCAGCCGCGCGAGCTAAAGGCACTCGGGTGGGGTCTCCTGCGGCGCGGGCAGCAGCACCTGGCGGCTACCTTCACCGGTCGCCCTCTTTCTTCCTCCTAACGTTCCTTCTTCCCTCTCCTCGCACTCCTTCCCCTCCTTCCCTTCCTCCTCCTCCTCCTCCTCCTCCTCCTCCTCCTCCTCCTCCTCCTCTATGCCCTCCTGCTCCTCCTTCTCCTCCTTCTCCTCTTCTCCTCAAGCTCCATCCCCTCCCCCTCCTTCCCCTCCTCCTTCTCCTTGACCGCCGCCCCCTCAAGCACCGACTCGAGGCTTGTCCGTAGCAGTCTTGCTCTCGGAGTCTGTGCTCTGCTTCTTTCGTCGGGATTGGGGGGCACTGCCGCACGGGCGAATGCGGGCGAGGGCGATTTCGGCCTGGCACTGCAGCTTCACTGGCATAATTCATAATGTTCTCGCTGGGGATTCCTTCGATTATTCGTAAAGTATGACAATTTCGTGGTGCTGTTTCTAGGACTCTTCCCTATGGCTTTCGGGTTTCTATTCTACAGTGCCAGGGACAGGGGCCTGGGCTTCCCAGTCAGTCTGAGATGAGGTTTCTGCTGTTGCCGCTTCACACAAGCTTGGTGTGTACCCCAGACGTGTTGATGCACTTGCTCGAGCTTTCTTCACACACGTATTCACCTGTTTTCCCGGCAAACAATTTGTCGGCGCTGCTCTGTTCCCTTTTCCCCATGGTTCGCGGGCTTCTATTGTACTGTGCTGGGGTGAAGGCCTGGAATGCCCAGGGGAGCTTCAATATCCGCCACCATGCCTCGAGGCACGACGTGGAGTGTCCTCAGGCCCTCAAGGGTTCCGTGTTCTCTGTGCTCAGGACTGGGGGGCTCTAGTATTCTCGGGGCTGGGGGCCCAGATTCTCAACTGTTCTCGGCGTTCCCGTGCGCTCTCGCGCGCTCCTGGGCTCGGTCGCACAATTCTTTCCAGAAGCCACAAGGCCTCAAAACATGGTAGGAGGACCCCTAAAGAACTCCCAGGTGGTCTCCAAGACAGCCCAAGAGCGCTCCAATCAGGGTCCACGAGGACCCCAAAGGACCCCAAGGGGGTCCAAAGAGGCAACAAACATTGATGTTTCTTTTGTGTTTTATACGTTTTCGCGTTCTCGCGAATGCGGGCTTCCGACTCACCAAGATGGCACCAGAGGCTCCCAAGACCGCTCCAAGACGGCCCAAGAGGTCCCCGAAAGGGCCCCAAGACAATCCAAACGTGCACCAACAAATGCCCAAGATGCGCCCAAGATCGCCAAAGAGGGCCCCAAAACGGCCCCAAGAGGGGCCCAAGAGGGGGAACACGAACCGACAATCCGAGCTTTCTGCCCCAAGAGGCCCCATGGAGGCCACAAGAGGTCCCCACGAGAGCCCAACATGCCAACTAAAAACCCCAATCGGCTCAAACAGAGGTCCCCCAGAGGCTGCCAAACGGCCCCCAATGGTCCCCCAAAGGCGTTTAAACTTCCTCCAAGAGGCCCCCGAGAGGCCTCCCATGATATTCAAACGAACATCCAAGAGGCCTCTAACCCACAACCCAGGCACGGTTTCTGGATGGGCCGAAGGCCACTCGATAGTTTCGGCAAGCTGTTTGTCCTTGGCATTTTGGAATTCAGCAACACCGTTCTCATGTGCTGTGGCAAGGCTCCGTGTTTTTATCTCAGGGTATCGTGCATCGTGTGCCGTTCGTGTTCTCAAGTTTGTGGATTTCGCGCTCGTTGGTGTATTAAGCGGTGCTTTCTGCGATGTGGATGTGGCGCTGCGGTTTCCGAACATGCCTAGATGTTCTGCGTGGGCATCACCTTCCACATTCCATCAGATGTTGCGCGTTCCTCCCACAATTTGATGTGTTTCCGCTGTTGATTGCCTGGCGTGGAAGGAGTGAACATCTTCATGGTGGAGACACTCATCTGGCGGTATCAAGTTCGTGTTCAATGAGCACCCCGGCTGGCTCCACGGGTGGGCTTCCTGCTCTCCTTCGCCGAGTTGCTCATCGAGTTCAGGGGGGGGGCACGCTCTTTGTGTCACTGGGGTCCCTAGAATACCTCCCCCGCGTCCCCAATTTCCCCTCCTTGCCCTCATACCCCTCCTCGACGTCGTCGGCGCCAGCGCCGTCGTCGGCGGCTGCGTGCGCGCGGACGGCAGCGAGACGTCGTCATCGTCGTCGTCGTCGTCGTCGTTCGCAGCGTGCCGGCTCTGGGGCCTCCGCCCCCTCCTGCTGCTCGTACTCCCCGCCCCCACTCGGCCCATACAGTGATGCTTCTCCACCCGTTCTAGGGAGCCCACAGAGGACGTGCGCGCCCGGATATGTACATGAACACGGCCCCTCGATCTGCGAGACTGGCCGCGTTAAACAAATATTTGCGCAATGCGTACTCTCGAAACCAGCGTGGATTCATGTACGCGTACGTCCTTCTTTCGCTCCTGACCTTCCCGTGCCGTCCTTGCGTCGTGAAAGAAGCAGGACGCGACCGGAGGTTTTTTGGGTAACTTTCGGCCCCCTCGGGCCCAGAGAGAGGGGAGAGGGGAAGAGGGGGGAATATGGGAGACGGGGGAACGGAGAGGTGGAAGAGGGGAGAGGGGCATCCTCGGGGAGCGGGGGGGGAGAGGGGAGAGGGGGGGGGGAAGCAAGCTAGGTGCGCTCGCGTCATATCTGACATCCTACCCCTCCCTCCCATCCCTTACCATGGCGCAGATCCCCTCTCTACTCGCACAGTCGGATGTCGAGCAGGGCAATGATCCCGAAAGGGTACGCGATGCATTGTAGAGCACGGCATGGCATGGCGTAGAAGAGCACCGCAAAGCGTAGTATCAACCGAGCATTGCATTGCATGCCGTGGCATGGCACGGGAAATGACGCCAGCGCTGCAGCGGGAGCACGAGTCGAAACGAGCGGAAGCGCGGAAATGAGGCCAGCGCTGCAGCGGGAGCACGATTCGGAACGAGCGGAAGCACGGAAATGAGGCCAGCGCTGCAGCGGGAGCACGATTCGGAACGAGCGGGGCCCGAAAATGAGGCCGGCGCCTCAGCGAGAGCAGCATTTTGAAAAAAAATGCAGGCGAAAACCCAACTCCGGGGAAACCTGTGTGTAAAAAACAATACGCGGGGGGGGTCGGACACTCCCAGGCCGTCGTCAGGGGAAGAGGGAGAGTAGTATTCATATTGAGTAATTGTGGAGGGGAGGGGGGGAATAGGGAAGAGGGGAGAGGGGGGGAGGAGCGGGGAGAGAGGGCAAGATTGGCGCGCTCGCGCCATCTCTGACAGCAGGCCCCGTGGCCGGCACAAAGCACCCCGAGACGAACAACTGATGAAGAGAGGGGGTCCAGATCTTTGGAGGGACACTTTGCGTCACAGAACAGATGGACGCCTGTCCTCCCTCCCTCAATCGCTATCTTACTTCTAGATTTTCTCATCCAGCTCATTCCCCCGTCCTTCTCCTCCGCCATGTGTTTTTCTTTGTCCGCCAGTGGTTCCCCCTTCTCCTCCGACCCCTACCACCACGCCTATGCATGCTTCTGCTTATTATCCTCATCAGTCCCCTCCTCATCCTCATCCGAATCCTTCCTGTTTCCTGGTCCTCTTAGCCATTTCAGCCCCCTGCTCACTCTTCAAAATTAATTCGGCAGCAGGACCCGACATGCTAACTTCGGTAGGCTAGTCCAGAAGTAATCGTCATCGTCGTCCTCGCGATTGCAAAGGATTCCTCCTGGTCTCCTTTGACATCCTATGCTTCTCGCCCTGGCGGAAGCCCTCCTCCCAGTTGTAGTCTGGCATTCGCCATGTATGATTACTACAAGAATCCTGCACGTTGCGGTCAGTCCGTTCCCAACGGGTATAATCTGTCCGAAGTGGTTCGTGAACGGTACGAAGTGGTTGGGGTCGGTCTCATTATCCTCCCCCATCCTTCGGTACTCGTTTTCGGGCCCTTGTTGCAGCGGACAGCAGCGGACCCTCCAATCAACCCGCAAGGAAGACGCAGTGCCCACTCTTTGCTCCCTCCTCGCGGGCATCTTTTTGCTCGGCGAACCATCAGCCAGACGCTATGCTTTTGATACGTACTGCCAATCGCTTCTCGCCTCATGCAGCCCGTCTCTTCTCGGGTGCGCCGAAGAGACGGGTTAGGAAGGGATGGTCAGCGCAGCATGGCCAAAGGCATGTGTGCAGGCGAGTGGGGGCAAGGGAACAACTAGAAAGAAGACGAACAACAATGAGAACCACACATAATAATAAAAAGAAGAATCCGCCGGCCCCCTTGCGGGGCCATCAGGCTCCACGGCTTAGGCTTGCTGCCCCCGTCCGCCCGATGTTGAACTTCTGCGGTCTGCTTCATACTGTGAATGGACGAAGTCCGCGCGAGGGGGGGAACCCGAAAACCGCCCTGATTACCTTCACCTGGACTTGATTTCAGAATTTCTGGGGGTACATGGGATTCGCGCACCAGAAGCCATAATCCCTTGCAAATTCACCGGCATTCGCGCCCCCGAAGCCATAACCCCTAGCAAGTTACTCGATATCCGCGTCCCCGAGGCCATAGGCCCCCGCAAATTACGCCGTGCTGGTGCTCCCCAGACCATAATTCCTCACACGCACACACAGACTTATATATATAGAGAGAGAGAGAGAGAGATGCATGCACATCTTAATATACCTTTTGGTATACAGATATCTATACATCGATATGTATGTTATATATATAAAAACAGATTCGCGTCTCCGAGGCAAGATCCTTTCGTAAATTACGCAATGCTTGGGTCCCCGAAGCCGCGACCCCTCGTAGACTACGCGTTCTTGGCGCCCCCGAAATTATAGACCCTTGTAACGTACGCGTTAGTGGAGCTTTCGAGGCCACAATCCTTCATAAAAGGCCCCCAAGACGGTCCATGAGGCCTCCGAGAAGGACAAAGAGTGCTCCAAGACGCCCAAGATGGTCCCAAGACGGCCCAAGAGGCCCCCCAGAGCGCTTCAAGAGCCGACGCTGCTTCACGACGGCGCCCAGGCCTCACAGCACAGCTCTTGCATACCCCATTGTCCGAGAGAAGGGGCCCGCGGCAGGACGCGAAGACCTCATGGATAATACGAGGAAGAAGAAGGCGAACAACATAATACTAGTAAGAGGGATAATCATAAGAACCGTATTAATAAGACAAATGATAAGAGGGGAGCCATAGCATCTGGGAGATGCCATGGCCTCTGCCATGATATCCGTTAGCTCGTGATGCCCGGCGGTCTGCTGTGACTTGTCCACTCCGCGGACCAAGGAGGCCCCAAGTGCTTTCTGCGTGCCGGATCCGTGCCTGATTTCCGAGATCAGGGAGAAGCACGAGGATTGCACACATTTCGTATTGTCGGGGATCTGGGCCTCCCCCCCTGACTGTCCAGGAGGGCAAAAGGACAGCAGCAGAACCTCGGAACATGACCTCCAGTCGACGCTCGAATGAAGCGGTCCAGACAATTCTACTTGTCCAGGGGGTTACTTCCCTGGCGGGTTCCCGAAACCCTGAGCCCCCAAGCGCCATCTCTAGAGAGGGCATCTTTTACTTCCGCCGACTCCTGCCGGCGGAGGCAGCTCAGCTGCACCTCCGCAGGCCCCTCCCCCGCCCCTCCGCCGCCCTCCGCCCAGGAAGAGACGCTGGCCCATACTCGGGAGCGGCCAAGAGGGGGGTGTCCAAGAGGGGGGGTGCAAATCATGACCGGCGGCATGTGCGCGGCCCAGCGGCGGGGCCAGAGACGTAATGAAATAAGAAGAGGCGCCATGACATCTGGGGAAATATCATGGCCCCCGCCATGATATCCCCCCCCCCCCCTAGTCATCACCCCCCTCTCTTCCGCTCCCGACATACCTCGAGGGCGAGGCCCTCTCCGGACGCGCCAGCTCCTGGCACTCCACCGGCCCGGGGGCCTCTTCGGCGCCCCCCGCTCGCGGGCGCTGCCACGCCGCCCTCCGAGGCCCCCCGCGGGCGCGGGAGCCGCCCGCGGGCCCGCCGCAGCAGCAGGCGTGTCGCCTCTGCTTCGGGCGCGGGAGGCGGCGGAGGAGGAGGAGGAGGAGGAGCGAGGAGGAGCGAGGAGGAGGAGGAGGAGGAGGAGGAGGAGGAGGAGGAGGAGGAGGAGAAGGAGGAGGAGGAGGAGGAGGAGGAGGAGCGAGGAGGAGGAGGAGGAGGAGGAGGAGGAGGAGGAGAAGGAGGGCAGGAGCGGCCCCTGCCCCCCCCCAGCGAGATCGCACGAGGGCTCGCTCGCGTTGCCAGGCCGCGGGGCGAGAGCGGCCTTGGAGGCGCGACCTGCCGATCGCTGCCCGCACTGCGACGGGATGCAGAGCAAAACTCCTGGACCCCCTCGCGTCGGGCGAAAAAGAAACGGCGGGATGCTTGTGTCAATCCTCGGCTCCCAGAGGCCACCGCCGGGACCTGGGACGGCCAAACATCGGCTCAGGATGAAAAGCCGGCCCCAAGGCAGAGGTCCAGACCTCTGGGGGTCCACGTCAGGCACTCATCATGGCGTCGGGGGTCTGGGAGCCCTCTGGCGCGCGGCACTGCCGATGGATGACGCGACAGGTTGCCTCATAAGCCATGGCCCCCACACCACCCCGCCCGACGGCCCGTCCTGGACCCCCCACGCACACAGAGCCCACCCCCTGACGCGATCACCCATCATGCCGCGCGAAGAACGACCCATTGTTACCCCGGCCCGGTCGACCCACTCCCCCCAAACGATGTTATAGAACAGCTCGGAGTTGCCGAGTTCCCCGACCGGAGCCTGAGGCAAAGCCCGAACACCAGAGGCACACCGCGGCCCTTGCTTCAGCGTCTTGGCAGCAGCAGCCTGCGAGCTTGGTTTCCACCCCCCCGTCCCCGCGGCCCCCCACAGGCTGAGCACCACCAACTGCCACTCCAGCAAGGGTCCTTCCTCCCTGGGATTTGACGTCGCGAGACTGAGGGTGCAGCGTCGCAGATAGCAACTACCCGAACCCTCGACGTCGTCTTCATGCGGCACTTCTCGAGCCCGATCAAGGGCCCCAGGGTCCCAAAATCAGGCCTCCAGCGGCCGCTCGGGACGACTCGGGCCCCCCCCCAGAACGCTCTTGGCGAGTCGCACCTGCTGGAATGCACGACGCGGCAGGAAACCTGCCAGGAACTGACGAAAACGATAGAAACGTTGAAGTCCCGATCCCTTCCCGAGGCGAGCTTTCCCCCTGGATCAGTCTGTTTCCCTGTGGCCCAGTGGCCGAACGCCTGGATATATACCTGGCACACAGACTACAGCGTGGAGGTTGCGGCGCCGACGTGGTCCGTCCAGCCGAGACGGAGCAGCCCCCACCTGCTGCCACGGCGGGGGCACTGCGCGTTCTCGCCTGGGCTCGGGGCCTTGGGCAGCTCACCGCGGAGGCGTGCCAAGTGCACCTCGGCCCAGCTGGGGCCCCGACTTCTCAGCCAGAAGCGCCGAGAGATTGGAGAAGATCACAACGTCGGAGATCCCAGACCCTCAACGTGATTTGTTGACAACGACGAAGGCACCCTTTAGGTCTGGACCCGCTCCTGAGAACCGCGCTGTCATCCTGCGAGTCGTTCCTCGACGGTCCGGGGCCCCGCAAGGGACCCCAGAGGCGGGAAAGGACAGCACACTTTGCACATGTTTTGGAAGGCTGGGACCTGGGATCTGGGCTCACTGCGACCAGCTGGTCGCTTCCCCGACGCGGCGGACGAGGATGATGACGACGACGAACGACCGACCCACAACGACGACGACGACCTCAAGGGACGACCGACCGACGACGAACGACTGACTGACTGACTGACGACTGACCGACGACCAAGTGACAGAACCAATCCAGAGATCCAATGTCCAAATGCCACCAGCCCTCTGGGCGTAGGTGGTCTAGAGCGCTTCCCGTTCCAACCCTATTCTTCCCCTTCGGGGAGGAGTTGATCCCTCCCCTTACCCCCTCCCCTGGACCTTGACGGGGGGTTCGCAAGTGGTCGGAGCGTCCAAGATAGCCCAAGAAGGCTCCAAGAGGGCCTCACAGAGCCCAAGATGACCTCCAAGATGGTTCAAGATAGCGCAAGATGCCTCAAAATGGCTCCCAACATGCTCCAAGAGGCCCCAATAACGTTCCAAGACGGCTCCAAGAGGCCTCCGAAACCTCTACGGAGGCCCCCAAGAAGCCAACATTCTTCAATATGATTTCTGCATCGTCGCCCGCTCGCTTTCGATAGCCTTCCGAGGCCTCGGGATGGCTCCAAGATGGCCCAAGAGGGCCCCAAGAGAGGCCCAAGTGAGCCCCAAGACGGCCCCAAGAGCGCCCAAGAGCGTTCCAAAAGCGCCCCAAGAGCGTCCGAAGATGCGATTACTGGGGTTCCCGAAGGGGGATGCGAATTGAAGCTCCCCTCTTGTTTGATCGATGTCTTCCAAGATGGCACCAAGAGCGCCCCTGAAGCCCCCAAGAACACCCCAAGAAGGCCCCAAGAGGCGCCCAGACGGTTCCAAGAGGCTTCCAAGAGGCTCCCAAGAGACCCCCAAGAAGCCTCAAGAGGATCCCCGAGGACCCAATAAGCTCAAAGGTGGCCCTGAGCCCGCCCAGATGCCCCCCAGATGCCTGGCAAGTCGCGACCTGTGGCAGGCGACCTGTGGTACGCGACCTTCCGTTTCATGGTACGCGGCCTGTGGTACGCGACCTGTCGGTGATGGTACGCGACCTGTGTGGTACGCGACCTTGCCGGGTCGCACTTTGGCCGTCCAGATCGAGGAAGTGGGAGGAGGGAGTAGGACGAGGCGAGGCGCCCAAGAGACCCCACAAAGCCCCCAATAAGCTCCACATAAATCCCAAAGGTGCTTCCAAGAGGCTCCCCAAAAATGCCCCAATACGCTTCAAGATGCATCCAAGACGACCCAAGAGTTTCTAGGAACCGTCACAACGTTCCCAAGACGATCCAAGGAGCATACAACCGCTCCAGAGATATCCTTGGAGACGCCCCAAGAGAACTCCGAAACTGCCGCAAGAAGCCCAATATGCCCCCAGAAGACTCCCGAGAGAGACCCACGAAAGCCATGGGAGACCCCCAAGAAGGCCACTGGAGGCCCCCAAGAGCGCACTAGATGGCTTCAGAAGACCTCTGAAGGGCCCCAACTCCCCAAGACGGCCCAATAAGGCCACAGGACGACCCAAGAGGGCCCCAGCACGGCCCAAAAGAGCCCCAACAACGCCCAGACGGCGTCTTCATACGAAGTACATCGAGCTGACCCGACGATCTTAGTTCCACGCTTGAGGCTCGAGGTTTAAGTTCCTCGAACGAGAGCGACAGGCAATGGATCTAGATTCGAAGTTCGACGATCGAAACTTTCCTGCGTGCCTGGAGCCCTCCAGGCATTCAGGAAGCTACCAAACATCGCATCTTCGGCGTGTCATGGGAACGCTCCGTACTTCCTCAAAGGACCTTCGCGCGTGAAGGAATCTTCATCTCTCTTCTTGGGGGTTCTGGGGGGCTCATGAAGCTTTTTAGGGCCTCGTGGGGGCTTTTGGGCGCCTCTAGGGTGCCTTTAGGTGCCTCTTGGGGGAGCCTTGGATACCTCTGGGGCGCTCAGAGAGCCATCTTGATTGGGTCCGTCCCCTGGTAATTTGCTTCTGGAGGGTCTCTTGGGAACCTCTTGGGCCAGGATGGGGGCACCTTGAGCTCGAAGACGGCCCAAGATCGCGTCAGGACGGCCGTTCATCGCCTCTCCTCTCTGGAAGCTTCGGGATCGCCACGAGTGCCTCAAGGCGTCTGGGGACAAGGATCTTGGGGGCCTCTTGGGAGCCTCTTGGGGCTTCCTGGGTGCCTATTCGGGGCCTCTTGGGGGCTCTTGGGGGGGTTCCTGAGGCCTCCTGGGGCCGTCTTGGGGCCGAAGGCTTGAACTATCCGTTCGGGTACCCCCTCTGGGCACCCTCTTGGGGCCGTCCTGGGGCCGCCATGGGCTGTCTCGGGGACCTCTTGGGCCTTCTTGGGGCTCTCTTGGGCCGTCCTGCAGCCCTGTAGGAACCTTTTGGGCCGTCTTGGGGCGATCTTGGAAACCTCGCGTGCCGTCCTGGATGCTCTGAAAGCTCCAGAAACGAAGATCCTTAACATATGAAATTTCCGATCGGAATGGGGCTGTTCTTGCCTTTTGAAGCCGTCTTGGGGGCCTCTTGGGGGCCTCTTGGGGCGTCCTGGGGGCCTCCTGGGCCGTCTCGAGGCCATCTTGGGCGTCTAGGAACGATATCTCGGCGACCTCGGGCCGCCTGGGAGCCATTTGTAAGCCTGCCGCATGTGCCCGGGGGGGCGAAGAGCCACCCAGGGAAGGGGCCAGAGGCCGGGTACTGAGATCAGGGCTCCCCGGGGCCCCTGGGACCCCATGTTCATACTCAGATGTGCATGTGCACTTGCGTGCAGACACACAGTCAGATGCGTGGCATGCCTATATAAAACTATAGGGCTCTATTGTACACTATAATATACTATCAACATGTAGTATGACGTTCGGGAAAATAACAAAGCATAGTCCATAAATAATGTCAATCATACAAAATGATGCAAGTCTCCAAGCGCCGGTCGCCTCTCGCAGGCGGCGGACGTCTGCCGCCAGCGCCCCGAGGCTCTGGGCGGCCTCGGTGCCGAGCGGGGCGCCCGCCTCTCGTTCGGCGGCGCGGAGGGCGCGGTCGATCGCCTGTAGTGGCGGCCCTTTCCGCTCCTTGTCCTCGTCCTCCTCGTCCTCCTCGTTCTCCTCGTCCTCCTCGTCCTCCTCTTGCTTCTCGTCCTCCTCCCCCTCTTCCTCCTCCTCCTCCTCCTCCTCCTCCTCCTCCTCCTCGTCCTCGTCCTCTTCGGCCTTGTCCTCGTCTTCCTCCTCCTCGTCCTCCTCGTCGGTGTCCTCGTCCTCGACCTCCTCCCTTCCCTTCTGTTCTCTCCTCTCCTCTCCTCTCCTCTCCTCTCCGCCCGAAGGGAGACGTTGGGGCCAGCGCCTCGGGCAACGGTGGGTGGCCGCGCGTGCCTCCACTGGGGGTCCGGCAGAGGGGCGAGTGCCCCCGGCACGTGCCCCGTCCTCAGGGGCCCGTCGCCCCAGTCGGCGACACTGCGAGGGGCCCCCGAGGAACCCGCGCCTGACGTGTGGCCTCCCTCGCCCGTGTACAGGCGGACCTCCGTCGTGCGCGCTGCCCCCCCCCCCCCTCGGTCTCCACCTACGCGCTGCCCCGCTCGCCTACCTCTTACAGGTCCCTTGATGATCGTCCCACGGGCCCTGTTCTTCAGAGCGCCCAAGCGGTCCCGCTCAGTCATGCGCTTTCTTGGGGCCGACGCTCAGGGGGGTCCGGTTTATGAGGGCGCCCTTGGCGCATGCAGTGCCACACAATGTTCGCGCACGCGGCGTGATCGATGCTTGTGCTCGTGACCAGCAGCCCTCGGACTGCTCGTGACCACAAGCCGTGTTTCGGTTCTGCTGTTCCTTTGTTGTAAGGAGCGGGATTGGTGCGCTGGGGTAGGGCAGTGATCTTGAAAGAAGAA
Source organism: Prorocentrum cordatum (assembly GCA_963575745.1). Classification (NCBI taxonomy): domain Eukaryota; class Dinophyceae; order Prorocentrales; family Prorocentraceae; genus Prorocentrum; species Prorocentrum cordatum. The sequence goes on along the minus strand of CAUYUJ010002226.1, from coordinate 400,265 downwards.
TTAAAAAAAACAGTTCCAGCATGACCAGGAATAGCCAAAAGAGCAAAGAACTCGCCATCATACGATTTGTCTTACTATCCTTGAGTACTTATTATTCACCCCTCGGCTTCACGCAAGAGTGACCCTGGGCAAAAGTGACCTTGGGTGCGCGGCTTTTTGGGGGCCGCGAGAGGACCAAACCCAAGCGCGCACGACGCTACTGTCGCACCGCACTCGGCGATCGGGGAGCCCCACTGGGCGCGCACCAAAGGCCACTCCGGCGAAGGGTCACTCTTACGTGCAGCCGACTCCTGTAGAGGGACATGCCCGACTCAACCCCAGAGGGCCAGCGCGCCCCGGCCCCTGGAGCGGCGGCGCTCGCACCGCGGCGCCCGCGAGGCGGCATCGCCCGGCCCGGCGCCGACAGAGCCGCCAGAGGCGGGCGCGAGCGCAGGGGGCGGCCGCGCGGCAAGAGCAGCTAGGCCTGGGGCCCAGAGTAGGGTCGGCGAGCGCGTTCCACTACTCGCAAAGTAACTACTCGCAAATGGCCTGGATGCCCCGCGGGGGATCTACAAGAACTTACGTCAAAGCAGACAGGTGTTTGTCGGACGCTTGCGAGTAGGCACTTTGCGAGAAGTGGAACGCGCTCGGCGATAGGGGGCAGAAAAGCCAACCCCATGATGATCACCGCAGCACGCGGAGCCGTTTCGCAAACGCGCTCAGAGAAGGAATCGAGCAGGGCAAGGCTGTTCAGGAAGCGTTCAGGGTCGTTTAGGACACGCCATTTGTCGGGTCCGGGTGGTTTCTCCTCCCTTGATAGAGGGCCCGCCCCGTGCACGGCCCCACTGGTCCACGGAGCGGTCCAGTCCACGATGGCCGCCACGAGCGCGGCCCACATGGCGCAGCCAGCATCGCGCGGCATCCCCCCGACGTGCTGGGCGCAGTCTTCTGCCCGTTCGAGCCGTACAGTAAGAGGGGGCGTGGCCCGCGTGCCGGTACACCAGCTGGCGCGCGAGATGCGTGGCAGCAAGGCGCAGGATATCGACGTCGGTGAATGCCCGCCAGCGTGCTCGTGTTAGGCTATAGCCCGCTGGGCGGTCGGCGCGCCACCGCCAGCCCGCTGACGCCCGGCGGAAGCGGCGCGAGGTCCCACTCGTCACGGGCGGCGGCTGCCCACCGAGCACCGGGAGGACCGAGGGCACTGCGGGCACTGCGGGTCCAGCGGGCAGCGAGCCAAGCAGAGGAACATGCCCCTGGGCGCTCGAGGCACGCCAAGGCGGCAGCGTGCGCTGCGACGGCTGCGACGCCAAAGTGGCCGGCCGCGCGCCGGGCGCACTCGCGGCGGGCACCGCGGCAGGATGCCCAGGACCGGGGGCGCCGTCGCTGTGCGAGGAAGTCGCCGCTCACGGGCCCCTGCGTTGCCCTGCGGCCAGGATGCCAGGACTGCGGCCGCGGGACTTTGTGCGGAGCCACCGCGACCACACGCAGGGCCTCGGCGAGCACGGGGTCGAAGAAGCCGCCCGCGAGCCCCAGGACGTGGAAGACCTCGGCCAGTTCCAGAGGGCGCCCCAACTGCCCGAAGAGGGCAGCAAGCGCGGCATGCCCGAGCGCAGCGGCAGCCAAGGACTGCATGGTGAAAAGACGACGTCCGACGAAGGCACCGCGGGCGCATCAGCAAGACTCGAGCCTTCGCCCAGGCGCGCAGGGCGGCCCAAAGGCTGCAGGTGCGAACCACTCTACCGAGGCCTCCGCTGGCAGGAAGCCGACGCGCGCTCGGGCACGACGGCACTGCGAGATCGCCCAGATGCCAGAGGGGAAGGAGGGGGAAGGGAGAGGAGCGGCCGCGGGAGGCGGGGAGGGAAGCGATGCGCCACGGCACGTGCTGCGTCTCTGCGGGCCCCAAAAAATATGCACCACCACGTCGTCGACTCCTCCTCCCTCCTCCACCCTCCTATATTCCTTCCCTCTCTCCTGGGGGGGGGAGGGGGGGGGGGAGGTGGCGGTGGTGTAGATCTAGTTGGGCCCCGCAGTTCCAGCACGGGCGCAGCAGGGCAGCTGGGCCCACAGTATCGATCGGGCCCGCAGGGGGTCCGGGGTTCGCCCGGTGGCCGCGGGCCTGCACCGCCGCGCCGCGGGAGGGGGCCGCCCGCCGCGAGACCAGCAGCTCCTCGGGATCTCACACGGAGCAGCCACTGGGGTCTGGAAGGTGCTGTGAGCTTTGAAAGCTCACAGCTGAAAGCTCAGCTTTCTCGTGCCAGGCGTCTTCGCACGGCTTCGGGCCCTAGGGCCACCACAGACCTATACTCCTCGAGGGCGCAGCAGAGAGGATAAGGGGGTCTTGGACTCCAGTCGTGGTTCCTCCCGATGTTGCAGCTTTCGCCCCGGCACAGCGCAGACCCAGCTCAGCCAACTTAGGAAAAACGTCGCTGCAATTGTTTGGGGGTCGTCTCATGCCAGGCTCTTCAAGCATGTACGGCCACCTCCGGGGCCGCAAGCAGCTCCCAAACCCAACCAAAACCCGGCATTCCAGGATCCTAGAGGACCTACCGCTCTAGCTGAGCCTTGTTTGCACTGAACCCTGTCGCCTACGCCCAGACGTCCTCGCGTCGTGGCCAAACGTTACGGCGGCAAATGTTTGACAATGTTCGGCCTCTGGGGGCCCTCGCTTGGCCCCGGGACTGTCAAGAACTGGCCTGGGAAAAAGAAAACGGCCCCAGGGAAAAGGTGCAGATCTCCAGGGTCTCACGCTGTGAAAAATACCCGACGTCGGAAATCTTGGTACCAGTATTAGAGGACAGGGAACGACACCGAGATCATTGGATACAATATTGGCTTGGTCACGATCGATGGCGACCGATCGGTACTCCAAATCGATGGCAACTCCCCAGAACCGCCCCGCAACCGATCGCGACCGACCGTGATCGAACGAGGGAGAATCAGAGGGAGAAGAGGGAGGGGAGAAGAAGAAGGAAAAGGAGGATGTCATCTGGCAATCGTCAGGGCAATGGTCAGACGTCAGACGCTGGTCAGATGCGCAAGTTGTGTCGTCGTCGTCGTCGTGTTGCTGTAGTCGCTGTCGTCGCCGTGCCTCCTCCTCGCGATAACTCACAGCAGACTAACGTCTGACGTTAGGCGTTTGCCAGACGCAGGTTCTTCCCCCCTCCCTCCAGCCCGCTCGGTGCGAAAGATGCGAGATCGATCGTGACCGAATGCGGCCGATGCTGAAACAACTCGGTCGCGACCTATCCTGGAATCCGAAGCAACATCGGGAGCGACCGATCTCGCAAGTCGCGACTATATACTCTGGTAACCAACGGTCACGGCAAGGGGGGGCTGGCTCCCCGATATCAGAACCGCACGTTCCATGGCAAGGTGGGCTATACAGACCGCGATCGGCGATGAATGGGCGATTGGGGGTCGGCATTCCCCCTCCCTGAATCTATCCTCCCCCCTCTCTCTCGCGCTGCCCCTGGCATTGCCCGACTGCTTGAAGGGACTGCATGCCGGCACTTGGCCAGCACTCCCAGCAGAAACACTACAAGAGGAGGTGGTCGTTGCCTTAAGGGCAGGGGCGGCCTTCCCTGAAATGCTCGGGCTTCGCACCGTTTTCAAGCCGGGCGTCTTCTACCATCCTGGGAGGCCACATGCGAGCCCTACCCCAACACCCCACGATTTCGAAGGGGGGGGTCATTTTGCTCGGGAGGTCCCGAACGAAGTGAACCTCACATCCCCCCTTCGAAATCCTTCGTGGGGTTGTGGGGTAAGGTTCGCAGGTGGCCTCCTACATCCCCAACCCCCACCGAGGAAATCTTGGCCCCGTTGCAGGATCTACCCCCACCCCGAATGGGGATGGTGCTGCTGCCTCCCGACTCCGCAGCACCGTCCCCGACTCGAGGGTGTACGATGGGAGAGCCGACCTTACCATGTTCCTGCCCGGGCTGGGATGGTTCTCACGAGGAAGAGCTCCAGCGCGTCGGCCCAGGGCGCCAGCTCGGCCTCGCTGGCGCGGCTGAGGCAGACGGGTCCTGCAAGGCCCTGCATCGGGAGCGGCCAAGAGGGGGGTGTCCAAGAGGGGGGAGTGCAAATCATGACCGGCGGCATGTGCGCGGCCCAGCGGGGGGACCAGGGACGTCATGAAATAAGAAGAGGCGCCATGAAATCTGGGGGAATACCATGGCCCCCGCCATGATATCCCCCCCCCTAATCATCACCCCCCTCTTTTCCGCCCCCGAAAGGCCCTGCACCCCGGGGGCTCCCCCCCGGGATCAAATGGAGCGGGCATCCAGCACGCGTCTCGCGCGAGAGGGCACAGCGACCCCACGCCGCAGCCCACGCGGGGCGCCAGCGCGGCACGCCGCCCGGGAGACGAGGGCGCCCGCGCGCGACCTTTAAGCGCGGGCAGCCTGCGCGCCCGTGCCGGCAGAGGACGATCTCGTCCACTCTCCGTCGCTCCGCTCCTCGTCCTCCGTCGCGCTCCAGCAGCCCAGGGGGCCGCGGAGGGCCCCGGGAGGCCAGGAGCGACGCAGGACCTCAGGACCCGCTCCCCCTCAGGACCCGCTTGCTTCCCTGACCCTCCAGGAGGGCAAAAAAATGGCACGCGACTTAAAAACCGATCCCAGAGCTATTCTATGTCTTGTTTTTTTAGGCTGTTTCGTTTCGTTTTTGTTAGGTTTTTAGGCCTCCCGTGCTAAAACATAGCGCTCTGGAAGGTCAGGGTTCACGGGGGGGGCGGGGGCCCTCGGGAGGCGCCGCGCGGGCGCCCGGGCCGGCCGCGGCCTGCGCCCGGCCTTCCCGCGAGCCGCCGAGCCGCACGGCGGCGTCGTGGGGCAGGACGCCGACCTGCGGGGGCCGCGGCAGCGAGGAGTGGCCGGGCCAATGGGGGCGGAGAACGCTGGAGCCCGCACGGGCGGTGCGTCGCCGACCGGTGCGGGATACAGTCGGGGCGTTGACCTAAGGAACCCTAATAAATAAGGAACGAAGCCCTTTTTTTTCATAAGTTAACCTTCGACTTGCAACCAAAAACTGCAGGAAAACATTGGGCAAGGTGTGGAACAATTAAGGAACACCGAGCCCCTCCCCAACGAAAAGGGTTCCTTCTTCAGCGCCCCGACTGTAGGGCCCCCCGGCAGCAGCACCGAACGGTCCTGGGCGGGGTGGGGCCATCGGGCCCCCCTCGGCGATCCCGCGTGCGCTTGGGGGGGCGAGGCGCTTCCCCCGAAAGCCATTTGGCCTCTTGCGGGCCAGCCGATCCCGATCGATCCATCGGGGTCGGTCGGCGCCTGCCGCCCGATCGATCGCGGTGGCAGGGCGCATCGCGCATCGGCCAGCCCCCGAGGCCGGGCTCACGCGCGCCGCGCGCCATCATCTGCGGCAGGGGGCCACCCGTGCCTCCCTGCTCCCTGCCGCGGGCCGCGGCGCTTGCGGCCGCGCTGCGGTCCACCCCCCCCCAGCGGCGGGACGCCGCGACAACGTCGAGTAGGAGTTCCAGAGGAAGCTGCCCACCGCCGCGAGAGGCAGCAGAGGGCCCAGGACAGGCTCCTGCTCCGCTTGCGAGCCGCGGCCGAGCGCCTGGCCACCCACCACTCTGCCCAACCAACGATGGCTCGTGATGGGAAGGGCAGAGGCAGCGGTGGCCGCAGCGGCAAGGGCCAGGCTCAGGAGGAGGCAGCATCGGCAGCGGCGCCACCATGGCGCCAGGAGCGCTGGCAAGGCGCGAGCTGGCGAGATCAGCACTGGAGCGCCGCGCCTGCAAGAGAGGACGCGCCCTGGCGCAGGGAGCCGTCGCGGCCACGCCGCACTGGCCAGGCCCGTCCTCACCCCTGGCAGCAGCAGCAGCAGCAGCAGCCCAGTCCGCACCCCCGGCAGCAGCAGCAGCAGCAGCCCAGGGCGACCAAGGGCAGACAGGCCAGCTCCAGCAAAGCAGATCAACGGGCACAGAAGGTGATCGACTCAGTGGCGGCCTGCACGCTGGACGAGGCCACCACGCATCCAAAGTGGCAGGCGCCTCCAGCCGACCGAGCAGGCATCCAGAAGTTCCTGAGCAGTGCCGACCAGAGATTGAGGAAGCTTGGCGACCTGGTCGTTGCCAAGCAGGCGGCGGGCGACTACACTAAGGAGCAGCTGATGGAGATCGCCGTCATCAAGTACCAGAAGCTGGTCACGAGGAGGCCGAATGACCAGCTGCAGGTGCTCAGCAAAAGGCGCAAGGCCCTCAAGTTGGAAGTCGCCGCCCTCGAGACCAAGATGAACGAGGTGGGGGGCGACCACAAGGCCGAGCAGCAGGAGCTGAGGCAGGTCGAAACCAACATCGCCGACGTACGTGCTGTGCTCGCCGACGGTGGCGCGGCAGACGACGAGGGCGACTGGGGCACGGACGGGTTCGGCTCGGCGCCGAGCTGGGATACGTTCCACAAGGCCGTGATCGACAGGCGCCTGAGCAGCGAGGCTCCTGGTGACGGACCGCCAGCTTGGCCAGCGGGAGCGCCAGGGCGCACGCCACGCTCAAGAGCCAGCTCGGCAGGCAGCGCAACCAGAGGCTTCGCTGATCAGGTGGCCAAGGCGAACGCGGAGAGAGCGCATCAGCAGCATCGCCATGCCGAAGCCGAGCAGGAGTTCGCTGCCGAGCTGGCGGAGTTCAGGAGGGTGGCCCGCGAGCAGGCGCTCCGCCACAACGCCGAGCAGGCGAAGCTCAGACTGGCCTTGAAGGAGGAGTCAGAGCAGCTGCAGCGCACCACCGAGGCGGAGAGCGCAGCGCAGCAGCTGCAGCAGCAGCAACACAAGGCCCTCCGCCACGAGCTCAAGAAACAGCAATCCGTGCAGCTCGAGTTCGCGACGCAGATGGAGGCCAGGCTTCTCAACCATGACGCCGCATACAGCCACGCCAAGTCTGAGGCCGAGGCGGAGACCCAACGTGCAAATCGCCTGCTTAAGCAGCTCGAGTGTGCCCGTGCGGAGCACCGCGCACAGCCACAGCCCCAGGATAAGGTCTACCAAGACCTGATGCGGGCACGCGCCGAGGCGCAGGAGGCATGGCAGCAGGCCCAGCACGAGAACGCCAAGGCGGCAGCTGCTGCTGGCACCCACAGGCAGCAGCTCATCAGGCAGGAGGTGATCATGGAGGAGAAGCTACAGGAAGCCAAGAAGGACCACATGCTTGAGCTGGAGGCCGCAACTGAGTCAGCCAGGGTCCAGGCAATCGCCCAGGCCCAGGCCGTCGCCAATACCAAGGGAAAAGGAGCCCTGCCGCCGGCAGAGGCGGCCAGGCTGCAAGGTATTGTCCAGACCGCAGCAAGACAGCAGGATCGGCTCAAGCAGACCAGGAGCGAGCTCGAGGCAGCTGAGGCCCGCATCCACGAACTCCAGCAGCACTCCAAGCTTGAGGCAGGGGCAGCACAGCGTGCAGTCCAGGTCGCCTACCACGAAGCAGCGGAGCTCAGGAGTGCCAGCGAGGAGCGGCAGGTCCCGCACGAGGTGCAGGCCCTGCAGTATGCCCTGCTAAGGACCAGAGCAGAGAAGGAGGAGATAGCGAAGGCCAGTCTGAAGGATAAAGAGGCCATGCGTGCGGAACTTGAAGGTAGTGCGGAGCAAGCACGATCGCACCTCACCCGCCAGGTCATGATAGAAGAGGCGCACGCATATGACTTGCAGCTGCACGCCGAGAGCCTGCGACAGGAGCTGAGCAGCTACGCGATGCAGCTGAGCGAGCAGAGGTCCAGCGCGGAAGTGCAGGAGCAGGCGCTGGAGGAGGAGCTCGCCCAGGCCCTCACCTTCAGGATCGCCAGCATGGAGGAGGCCTCCGCCATGGAAGTCTTTGCCAGCCAGCAGAGGACTGGCAGGGAGGAGGCCATTCATCTCGCTCTACAAGACAGCCTCCAGCGCTCCCGCACGCTGCACGCCGAGCTCGACGCCATCGCGCAAAAGGAGAAGCATGGCGCATCCGAGACAGAGGAGTTAAAGCTAAGGCTGCTGAGCCTGGAAGCCATCGCAGCCAGCAGAGAACGTGAACGCAAAACCATGGTCGACCTGTACGCCGAGATGAGGCAATACGGCCAGGAGGGCTACGACTTCACGAAGAGGGCAGCTCATCACCTCGTCCAAGGAGGCCACCTCCCAACATCCCAAGAGTCCATGGGCGACTACCAGGAGGCCGCCGGCCTGTACGAGAAGGCCAGAAGCACAGCCGAGGCAGCCCCAGCTCCAGTGAGGTCGCCCACCGCGGCCCCTCTCCCAACTGGTGCAGCTGAGGAGCGCCCAACCAGTGGGGGCCGCGGGCAGAACAGCGCCTCGCCTCGGAGGCCCACATCCGCCAGGTCAGTCAGATCAGCAGCTCGCCAGCCCGATGAAGGCGCTGAAGCACGCAACGAGCGCGATAGGTCCAGGAGCCCTGGAAGACCCGACCCGCACGAGGAGGCAGATAGGCATGAGCATGAGCAAGAGGATTTGCGAAAGCAAGACGAGGAGGCGAAAGCGCAATGGGAAGCCGAACAGATGGAGGAGGAGCTGGAGTCAGTCGTGAGGGACCACGAGGCGGGGGAGATCGAAAGGTACTACTACGAGGAGGCTCCAATGACCCAGTACGGCCCTGGTGGTTCACTAGACTCCCAAGTGGCTGACGACTGCTCGGAGCACGCCCCGATGATCTACCCCGCCAGCTGGCCGCCCTGGAGCCAGGATCAACCCGCACCCGAGGAGGACGAGGAGATGGGGGGAGCTATGCAGCATGAGGCAGACACGGACCTAGCCTCCACCTCAAGGGCCAGCTCGATACCAGCAGAGCAGGGCGACCCTCCCACTCCGACTGCATCTCAGCTGATCTACATCCCAGCGTCGCCAGCGCCTCCGAGTGAGAGATCTCTCACGCCCACAGCACCCATCGGGAATGAAGAGCAGGGCGGCCAAGACGGCAGAGAGGGGGCCGACAGCTTCGTACTGACCCCTCCCCCTGCCTCCCAGCAGAGCGCGGAGGCGGCAGCAGCCAGCATCGAGAGGCAGTACGAGGGCATCGACATCCTCACGCGCCAGCACACCTCAGCCGCCGCCGCAGCTGCAGCCCTCGAGGAGGCCTTTGGACCTGCGCCAGCATTTCCAGGAGAAGACATCAGTCAGGCTTTCAAGGGTCAGCGAGTAGATTCGGGAGAGACAGGCATAGCACGTTTTCGTGGCCGAGTGGCCCGCAGGAGGGACGAGGCAAGGGACACAGCAACCCCCTCCCCTCCTGCATCTCCTGGAGCCGAGGAGCTGGCAGCAGCAGCACCCGCCGAAAACCGCGAGGGGGTTGAGGCGGCCTAGCAGCGCCGCCAGGCACCAGGATATGCATGACAGAATTCATGGCCAGGAGGCGGCCGATGAGTCCGACTGGGCAGAGCACGACGGTTGCGGGCTTCCTTCACGCTCTCCGATCAGTTCGACAGCATCGATCTCCTGTGCAGACGCGGGGCGAGCAGCTGGGGCCCAAGGGCTACAGTGTACGGCAGTGGGGTCTTCCACTACGAGGCTCAACCTACCAACCCTCGGCGGCCTGAAAGCACGGCGAGCCCTGGGGCAATTTGCTTCAGCCGTCTAGCAAGACATATACCAGCAGAGATTGCGACAGTTTCACCTACTAGAGCGACAACCCCCAGGAGGTCAGGGCCCCGAGGGGCCACGACTCCAACTTGGGATGCTACAGTAGCTGGCGCTCGCAGTGGGAGGATGACTCCCAGACGCAGCAGCCAGCAACTCGAGTGCTCCCAGTCACCAGGGTCTCGAGGGGCCAATGTGACACCACCGCGGCCGGCACGAAGGCCGCCCGCCGCGTCTCGAGGGGCGCCAGGTGGCATCGCAGGAGGCACGCTACCATGGAGGAGTGATGCAGCCAGCAGTCAGTCAGTACCTCAGGTCACAAGCCACCGAGATGGCTGCAAGGATGCGTTACCGGCTGCCCTTGCACAAAGGGCGCCTCCCTCCGCCATTCGAGTTCACGAGCTTGAGGACGCTGACAGCATCTTTCTCGACGGCCACAGCTTGATTGGCAGCGAGGCGGAGGTCGGCACAGAGCAACTGAATGAGCAATGGAAGCGAACGCGAGCGCGGCCTTCCGATCAGCCCAGCGGCGAGCACGGCGTGCACGGCGCGCTTCCGAGCGCCACAGCGGCAGGGAGGACCGCAGCACTCACAACCAGTACCGAGCCCTGATCATGGATCACGGACACAGCGCCCACACCCAACCCACCCACGCCAGCGACCACCAGCACCGAAATGAGCAAGAGGGCGGCCCAACTTGGCGGGCTTGCACGGGGTCCCCTCACACTGCAAGGCCGCTGACGGGCGGATCTGCTCCCCACAGGATCGAGCAGATGCGGGACCCCTCCCCCTTACAGGTGCGTAGGCCTGGCAGCAAGCCTCCGTCGGGAGGGTGGTCGATGCCTTGCTCCCAGGCCAGGGGCGCCGCCCATGGGCGCCCGAGGCGGGACCCCAACGGCAGCGGCACAGCTACGAGCACAGCGTGGAGACCAACGCCTCGGCCCTCACCAAGCAACGGTACACGCAGCAACCCACCCAGTCCCACAGCAGTGCCTGACGAAGAAGCCAACCCTACCCTTCCCAACACCCATGCGCTGGACCAGCGCCCCAAGCCCCACCACTCACCATCAGAGCAACCTCGCGACGTAGCCGAGCCCAAGCAGCGCATCGTGCCTACCAGGACCTGTCCACGTCACGTTGGCGCGCAAGCGCGGGGTCGCCTCACGCTGCAAGGCCGCCGACGGGCGGACCTGCTCCCCAGCGGGTCGAGCAGCTGCGGGATGACTCCCCCTTACAGGTGCGAAGGCGTGAGGGCATGCCTCCGACGGGAGGGTGGTCGAAGCCTTGCTCTCGCGTCAGCGATGTCGTGCTGGGGTGTCCAACCAGGCCCAGCGACCACCAAGCCATTCCAAAACCCCCATCGGCTCCAGCCCCGACCACCCCACGCAGTCCACCGCGACCAGCCAAGTGGAGGCCAACGCTCCTCTCGGCAGCAGCCGGCTCCCACCACGGTGCGAGCGCCACAGACCACTCCGACGCCACCGATGGCAAACCTCATCGTCTACGTGACAGCATGCTCCACGCCCAATCACACGAGCTCCTGTTCAGTCAGGCCGTGCGGGCTGGATCGGACAACTTGAACTTCGATGAGGGGCGTCGTCAACCGTCACCACCACCTCGGGAGTGGAGTGCGCTTCGGGCTGGCGCCTCACCCTTCACCCCAGCCGACCAAGCGGCGCCACAGCTACCTTCAGCCCGCGCTCCCAGCCCATCAAGCCCCACCCCACGTGGCGCGGGATTAGCGTCGGCCGACGACGTCGAGTACTCCCCTGAGTACGTCCGATCTGAGAGAGCCAGGCGCGGCCGAAGGCAACGGCAGCCCTCCACTCCGACAGCGCCAGACAGAGGCGCCCCTGCAGTGCTACCAGTCCTTAGCCACGACTCAGTAGCAGAGACCCTACGAGGCCGAGGCCGAGTCAATGTCTGCGCCGAAGTCGACACCACGACCCTCCACAACATGGCAAGGCTAGCGCTGGAGATGTGCCCAGCACGTGAGCTTCCGACTAAACGCACGCACATCTACACAGACGGCAGCTACAACGGCATCCCACACACAGCAGCCTGGGCGGTGATCATTGTCGACGAGTACGACGACGGGCGCAGCTCACGAGGCCCGTTCGGTTTTCGGGGTTTCGTTGCTGGCAAGGTCACCGAGACTCTACGCGACATGGCTGACAACGAGAAGGTGACGGCATATACGGCTGAGCTCACGGCAGTGCTGTGGGCGCTCATGTGGGCCCTCGGTCAAGACACCACCGCCCCCATCGAGATTACGCCTGACGCCCCCAACGTCATCAACCTGGCCAAAGGAGATGCCCAATGCCACGTGCATCCACGGCTTGGTGCCGCCATTCGGTCTCTTGCTGGCCTCCTTGCAAAAGCTCGACCTACTCAGTGGCACCACATTAACTCGCAGATTGGCCACCCTTGGAATGAACTTGCAGACGGAGTAGCAGATCAAGCTTCGACCACCGACCTGATGGACCCGAATCTAGCAGCAGCGCAGGCGATCGCGCACAACAAGTTTCTATCCTGGGAGTGGTTTCGCTCAGCGCCTGAGGACGTCAAGGCCGCCTACCCTCCCATGCGCGATCAGGCCTTCATCATCGGGGCCACCCAGCCGCAGGCAGCCCCCAGTGCTATCCAGCGGCCCATCAGCACGGCCACCATCAAGGCCGACCTCAGCTTGAATCTGTGCACCTACAACTGCAGATCACTCAAGGCCGCCGTCAACTTCAAGTCGGGCAAAGGCAAGGCGGCCAACAAAAGCAGGCAGAGCATCTCCAAGGTTACACACCTGGCAGCACAGTTCTCGGACATGGGCCTCCACATCGTGGCCCTCCAGGAGACGCAGAGCGACGGAGACGTCCGCAACGTTGGAGATTATGTCTGCTTCTCTGCAGGCCATGCGCAGCAGAACAGAGGATGTGACATTTGGCTCAACGTCTCCCAGCCGATCAGCGTGGGCGGGGTCGCGAGGTACCTAAGCGCCAAGGAAACCCTCGTCCTCCACCAGCACGACAGGCTCTTGGTCATCAAGACCCGCGTGGCAGGCACTGACATGGTCATCGCCTCCGCGTACGCCCCCCACGAAGACTCCAATTGAGCTGAGAAGACAGAATTTTGGGATTCCGCCCAGCGAATGGTCGCCAAGTACCACGTGGACATCTTCATGGGGGACCTGAACGGGCGGCTCGGCGACTACGAGTCCCCAGGAGTTGGCACCAGTGGGTATCCTGAACCCACCAATGGCAACGGCAAGCACATCATAAGCTTCGCAGCCGACACCGACATGGAAGTCATCAACACTACGAAGGATCCAGGAAAAAGTGGGCCGTCAGCAAGACCACCAGGGCCTCAGGGCCGCGGCCCGACCTGACCAACCTAAACAACGATGACGCCAAGGCTAGATTCAAGGAGATTATCAAGCAGGCCCCGACCATCCCCTGGGAGGTGGACGTCAACACCCACTGCGAGGAAGTCACCAGAGTCGTCAACAACGCGGCCATCCAGGCCTTCGGCAAGGCCGTCAAGACAGCTCGGAAGCCCTACATCACCAAGACCACCATGGGCCTCATCCGAGCCAGGCGCCTCGCACTTCGCGTCCATCGTGCAGTGCTCAGAGGAGAAGCCCATGACGACCGACCTGGCCGACTAGTGGCCCACGCCCACTCCCTTCTTGGAGGCGAGGTCGGCGCCTCATTGGCCCTGTGGAGCACAGAGCGCGGCGACGACGACGGCACCATCCACGACATCCACTACTATGCGCACCTCCTCCTGCACTGGATGATCTCGCCCATGGACTACGCCATGGCCATCCACTCCTTCCTCACTAAGTCTGGGCTGCTCACAGCCTCGGCCGTCGAGAAGGACCGCAGCGCTTTCCTCAGCCGGCTAGCATCTACTGCGTCCTCCGCCTCTGCTGCGAACGACGCGGCGGCCCAGTGGAAGGCTTATCGGGACCTGCTGAGGTATGGCGGCAAGAAGGCGCGGTTTCCAGCAGGCAAGCCGATGAGACTGGACCAGAACGGAGAGGTGGTCCACAACTCCCAGGACATGGCGGACCAGGAGCTCAACCATTTTGCGAAGATACAGGCAGGCAAGATCGTGACAGCGGGCGACCTCGCCCACAAGTACAAACAGGACAGCCAGGCCAGGCCCTTCGAGGGCACGCTGGACCTCTCCATGGTGATGCCCCTGTCCGTCTGCCAGGCCCAGTTCGCCGCGGCCAAGGCTTGGGCGCAAGGAGGCCCTGACGGGCCCACGAACGCCATCCTCAGGGCGGCACCTGCCGAGGCAGCTGCGCTACTTCACCCGCTCTTCACCAAGGTGTCGACGACGGTGCGGGAGCCGCTGAGCTTCAAGGGCGGAGACCTGGTCGCCATCCCCAAAGGCAAGGGCGACCCCCGCTACCTCCTAGCACACCGTGAGATCCTCTTGAACAACGTCCTGGGCAAGCACCACCACAAGTACCTGAGGACCATGCTCAACGCCACCCTCGCCATAGCGCTGGAGGACATCCAGGTCGGCGGCCGGCCCAAGCGAGGGGCCGACATGGCGGTCCTAGCAGCGCGCCTCTTCACCGAGAGAAGCCAGGCCCAAGGGAAGTGCTCCATGATCAGTTGCTACGACCTAAAGGAGGCCTTCTACTCGGTCGTCGTCCAGCTGGTCCACGGCATCCCAGGCGAACAGGACGAAGTCAGGGAGGTGCTCGACAACCTAGAAGTTCCCCTGCCGGCCCAGCCGCAGCTGGAGCACCTCGTGGCTAACCCAGGGATACTCGACACCGTGCTGGATGGTTCCCACCTGGCTGTCCTCATTGCCGAGGGGTATCGCAACAGGTGGACATCGCGCCGATTCTCCCAGAGCTTCATGGCGCCGTACAAAGGCACGAGGCCTGGCGTGCCCCTCGCCGACGCTGACTTCAATCTGCTCTTTGGCCGCGTCCACCGCATGATCGACAGCTACCTTGCACAGCGAGGGCTACGGGCCCAGGGCAGGCCCCTGGAGAGTAGCTTCGCGTGCGCCACCGACCCTACAGACGGACCGCTCCAGGAGCATGAGCCCCGCGGCCTCTCGTTCGTCGATGACCTCACGGGCATGCACGTGTTCACCAGCGCCGACCACATTCAGACCGAGGCCTCGGGGTTTTGCGAGGCCGTCTACTGCGCCACCAGCACCTTCGGCCTCCAGCTGCAGCTCACCAAGACCAAAGTGATGCTCGACTTCAGCGGGCCTGGAAGCCGGCAAGCTCGGGTCAACTTCTACTCCAACGGAGCGCCGAAGATTGCGGTCCCCCTTGCTGAGAGCCACGTCGAGGTTGTCCGCCACCACAAGCTCCTCGGAACCTACGTGGCCGACAATGCATCTCCTGGGGTGGACGTCGCGGTGAAAGTAGCTACCGCTGCGACCTCCACGCGGCCTCTCCACCGTGAAGTCCACCGTCGTTCAGAGCTGGCCGTCAAAGACAAGGCCTACCTAGCCGACAGCGTGGTGCTATCCCAGCTGCTGTACAACGCGTCCACTTGGCCCGAACTCACAGCAGGCCAGACCAGGAACTTCAACAACCAGTACATCGTGAACAACGCTGCCGCACAGAGGATTACATGGAAAGTGCGACAGAAGAAGGAGGTCACCAACATCCAGATTCTCGAAGGAGTAGACAAGCTCCCCCCCGAGATCGTCCTGCGCCTCGAGAGACTTCGGCTATTTGGTAGATGCCTCAACTGGGGCCCCCTTCACCTTCGCCGACTACTCAGCCAGGCCTGGGACGGGAACTACGGTTGGGTGGCATTGCTCCGCCGCGACCTAGACTGGGTCCGCGACCACACAGGACCTGACGAGCGAGGTGGGGCCTACACACTCGACGACTGGAAGGACTGGGCCAGGAGCGACTACAAAAGCTACCTCAACGCAGTCAAAAAAGCTTGCCAACGCGGCAAAGCCCGCCAGTACGACCACGACCACCACGCCCGATGGCGGCTACGACTCCAGCGTTGGACCAACACGGGAGCCGTCTCGCCCTTCCCAGACCAGCACCTCGAGCAGCAGCGCAAGTACCTCTGCTACCACTGTGGACGTACAGAGCTCAGCGCAGCAGTTCTACGAGCCCACATCACCAAGGACCACACCTCGTCGGGACATCCCATCTCGTGGGCAACTGGCTCGATTTGCTATGGATGCGGCATGGACGTTCACACCGCGAACAGACTGGTCAAGCACTTGCTGCGTGTGCGCAGGTGCGCTCGACACTGGCGACGAACACGACCAGCGCTTCTCAGCAAATCCGAGCTGCAGCACAACCAGCAAGTGGTACGAGACCAACAGCAGGCGAATAGAAGGGCCGACAGGCCCATCGACTGGGCCGAGAAGCCCGCAGTCCCTGCTCGCCCTCCAGAGATACACGCTGACGACGACAGCGACGACAGCAACTGCGGCCACCACCAGGACCTCGAGCTCCCCTTCATCGAGGAACCGCCGCCGCCGCCAGCACCTGTGCCCAGGCCTCCGCCAGCTCGGACACTATGCGTGCTACATCTGTTCAGCGGTCGCCGCCGAGAGGGAGACGTTCAGGACTGGTTCGACCGCGTCTGCAGTCGGGCCCCATGTGACCTGCACATGCTCAGCCTGGACGTTGCCAACGACCCGACCTTCGGCGACCTGACATCGGAAGTTGCAGTCAACAAGTGGCGAAGCCTCGCACAGGCAGGAGGGCTCGCAGGCGCCATCGGCGGACCATCGTGCGAGACATGGAGCCGAGCGCGTCACCTGCCCCCCAACGCCTGCAGGGGTCGCCCACCGAGACTCCTGAGGAGCAGCAACAGCGTGTGGGGCCTCCGCTACCTTTCCCGACCAGAGATGGAACAAGTAGCGACAGGCAATCGCCTATGCAGGACACAGCTGGAGCTCATGTACACGTGCCTCAACCTTGGCGCCCCAGGCATGCTCGCCGAGACCCGTGTGAGCCCACCGAGGAGCACATCGCCAGCTCCTGGCGGCTCCCCGAGACGCGCCACCTCCTGAGCCAGCAGGGAGTCGAGCTGATTACTTTCGACCAGTGCACCTGCGGGGCGCGTTCGAGGAAGTCCACAAGCCTGCTGGCGGTATCCCTTCCAACTCTCCGCCCGGAGACAAGAAGGCTGCCTGGAGACGGGAGGTGCTTCCACACGGCCACCTACCACGCGGAGCTGGCGGGCATCAACGACGACGGCCAGTGGCGCACCGCGGCGGCCAAGGAGTACCCGACGAGGATGTGCCAGGCCATCGCGACGGCGCTGATGAAGCAGATGCGCTGGCGCTTCGGCGACACGCCAAGCGACGCCAGCGTCTGGCACATCGGCGACGATGTGGCCCACTTCTTCCAGCCCCTCGACCACTACATGACCAGGGAGATGGGCCAGGACTACCGCCGTGGCCCAACGAGGCGAGGGGGCGCCCCGACCTGGCTGGAGGAGGCGAGGGAGTGGGCCGTGCAGGACCGACCTCGACAAGGCCCTGGGCAGGACCACCAACTCGACGAGTTCTGATCGGGCACAGCTCGATGATGCTGATCGCGTCGAAGAGCGCTCGACGACAAGCGCAAAAGCGTCAGGACGCAAGTCCTGAGGAAGCCCCGAGTGCGTGGGAACACCTCAGGCAGCGTCGCCAAGTTTTGCAATAGGCGTTAGGACGCAAGTCCTGGGGAAGCCCCGAATGCGTGGGAACACCCCAGGCACAAGTCGCCACGTTTTGCAGTATTGACGCAGATAGCGATCGCACGTGCATAAGCTCAGCGGTACCAGCCAGACGATATACGACCTCTACGACCACCAACTACAACTGACCAGCCGCCACCAACAACCCAAAGTACGGCCCACCACACCACAGTACAAGTCAACGCTGCCCTGGTGAGGCAAGGATCAAACTTCGAGACGGGCTCGAAGGGTGGGGGGGCAGGACGAGTACTGCCCGCGCCTACCAGGGGGGATGGTGAGGGGCAGGGGGGGGGGTAGGAAGCCACTACCCGCGCCCCCGCTGTCCGCCCTAGCTCGCCACCCCCACCATCCCCATGGCGGAGACGGAGCTTGCCCGAGCGCCCAAGGGGCGAAGCATAGGGCAGCCGAGACATTCCTCATCGAGAACAGAAGGATCACTGGGCCTGGGGTTCGCCCCCACCGAGGCCACTGTGACCCCTAGCCATAGCGGGACGAGGTGGGGCCGCCACGAACCTCACTTGAAGTCGGTGCATGGAGGCCCTAAGTGCGCCCACAATCCATACCACAACACCAACAACAAGCCGACCTCCCAACGACCCACATATACCAGCACGACAAGCACCCCAGCGACTGAGTCGAGTACCACGGGTTCGAGCGCCACAGAGTCAAGCAGTACCACTTCGACCAGTACGACTGGGCCCAGCACCAAAGAGCTTAGCATCACAGAGTCAAGCAGTACCACTTGATCAGCACTACTGAGTCGAGTACCGCAGGTTCGAGCAACACCGAGCCAAGCACCACCACTTTGACCAGCACGCCTGAGTCGAGTACTACAGGTTCGAGGGCCACCTAGCCAACTACTACTACGTCAACCAGCACGACTGGGCCGAGTACCACAAGCTTGGCACCACAGTCTCAAGCAGTAACGTGTTGACCAGCATGACTGAGTCGAGTACCACAGCTCGTGCACTACAGAGTCAAGCCGTACCATGGTGACCAGCGCGACTGAGTCGAGTGCCACAAGTTCGGGCACCGCAGAGTCAAGCAGCACCACCTCGACCAGCACGATTGAGTCGAGTACCACAAGTGCGAGCACTACATAGTCAAGCAGTACCACAAGTTCGAGAACCACAAAGTCAAGGCGAGGGATTGGGCCGGTGAAGACCGGCCTCGACATGGCCCTGGGCACGACCACCAGCTCGACGAGGTCTGAGCGGGTGCAGCGCGACGAGGCTCGGCGAGCCCGCAGCTCGACGGCACCTGAGAGGGCTGCGGGGTCGTGTCCATAGGGATCTAGAGTATGGTGCCTCCCCCTTTACCCCCCAGTTCTCTGTATATTGCAGGACCTGGTTCAGGATTTCATGGTCGTTGGCCGTCTGGCTCCGTGGGGGTAAGGGGGGGTCCCACCAGGTGGGCCCCCGCCCACCTGGCTCCAGGGCCTGTGCGCTGCCGCCCAGGACAGGAGATGCAGCTGGCTGAGGCTGCTATTCTGGGCGGCAGAGCAACGGGACGACAGAGTAATTCGGCATCCATAGGTGGTCCGAGGCCCTCCCCCCGCTCGTTGCCTCCTGAGGCCCCTCCCTCCCCCTCTCTCTGAGGCCTCGGACTGCCGCCTCTGCCCTAGCCCCCGCCCCTCCCCTCCCTAGGCCCTGGCGACAGTGCGGGCCCCCCTCCTCCCCTCCCCCTGTCGGTGGCAGCGGCCGCCGTGTTGCGCTTCAGGAATCAAACCCTTCAAGGCGCTGCAAATAGCGGAAATAGCTCCCCCCGAGCCACTCTCGCCCCCCGACGGTGCCCCCGACGACCGCGTCCTCTGTGAGCACTGCGAGGGCGAGGCCGCCCACCTCCACCACGGACTCGCAGTGGCGGTTCCCCTCCAGGCAAAGCCGTACTGCAGCAGCAGCGCAGCGTCGGTGGCGCCGCTGCGGTAGGATGTCCAGGCAGCGCCCAGGGGGGGCACCACCAGGGGGGTCACCACCTCCTCCTGGCATTCGAGGATCTGGGAGGAGGGAGGATCGAGGATCGAGGAGGTCTGGGACGTCCTCCTGGGCGTCCTTGGGCCTCCTCTCTGGGCTCTGCGGGCCCTCAGGGGGCCGCCTTCTGGAAGAGGTCGCGACCCCCTCCGTGCTGACCCCTCGCGGCGCTGCCTGGGATATGCGCACCTCCTCTGCGCCCTCCCCCACCGCGTGGCGGGTGCCCACGAAGAAGTCGCTGCCGTCAAACCCTCGCACGACCGGAAGGCCGTCGGCCTCGTCGGCGTGGTTGCAGAAGTCGACCAGGGGCACGAGGGTCGGCGGCGAGCCAGGGGGGGAGGTGAGGAGGAGAAGGCCTCCTCGGAAGCCATCCACGAAGACAACAGAAAAATACCCTCAGAAGTCGGCGTGCCGTCTGAGAAGCCCCGCCGCTCTCTGCGAGTGGGCCTTCTCCTTCTCACTTCCCCCCCTGGCTCGCCGCCGACAGGGCCGCCACCTCGCCGTCAGGCCCAGCGGGGAAGCGGAACGCCCGGCTCCAGACGCAGCTCAGTGCCCACAGGCGGTGCCCCGGCTCGGCGGCTGCGGCGGCGAAGCCGCTGGCCCGAAGGCGCTGCGCGGCGGCCGCAAGGCGCACCGCGCCCGGCAGGGCAACCAGGGCATCGTCCGAGAGATCCAGAAGCGTAGGCGGCAGCTCCCGGGAGGCGAACCGGCCAGATCGGAGCTCGACTGCCCTCGTAGGTCTGACGCGACACGTTCGCCAGACCGTGGGCCAGCAGCAGAGGCCCCCCTGCGCGTGGCCGACAACACCACATCGAGCCGGACTCGGCCAGACGAGGCAGACTCGTAGCGAAGGGCACGCCATGCCCGATGCTCAACCCAGCTTGCCAGGAGCTGCAGCCTAAGGAAGGGACGCCAGCGCCTCCGGAAGTGCTGATATGTAGGGCGACCAGAAGGACTCGGCGCCCTTGCCTCGCTCGGCCAGGAGGCGGAGCGCGAGCGCCTCATCTGGGTCCTCGCCGGGCACTGCCGGCACCTCCAAGAAGAGCGCCCGAGGCACCTCCCGGGACTGGACCCGAACAGTGCGTTTACGCTGTCGTGGTGTTCTCATGTTCCCTCTTCCTGTCGTCGCGCGGCCTTCGCACAGCAGAACTACAACCCTCGTCAAAATTAACCTCAAAAATGTCTGACGTGGTTGAACTGCTTGTCGGAAGATCTGGGGCCGAGTATCGATGAGTGCGGGGTACTTGCATGCGCCGCCCCTCCAATGTCGGTCGACGTCAAACTTTCGAGTCAACTTCGGTCAGACTATCTTTGCCCTCGCCCCGACATTGAAGGGGCGGCGTGTCGACATTGAGGGGCGCGCCGAAATCGAAATGACGTGCCAGCAACTTTTGAGGTTAATTTTGACGAGGGTAGTAGAAAACCATACGGAAGCGGTCCACGCACTCGCCCAAACACCGTTTGGGTCGATCCCGAGACACCTCCATGAGCATCTCGGCGTGCCGCAGCGCCTCCCCGGGTCGCAGGCGCACGCCGCCCCGCCCGTCCGGCCCGAGGCGCGGCGCCACGGCAGCGCCGCGGCTCGCTGCCCAGGCAGACACGGAGGCCCAGCGCAGGTCGGCGGGCACCTCTGCAGGGTCCTCGCACGAGAGCACGGGTCGGGGGAACAAATCGTGGCATGAACATAAACTCTCGGAGGTCCGCGCGGATCTCCTGGATCAGCGCTGAGCCCCCCCGGCGGCGCCTGTGGCGGCGCCCTGGGCGCGCTCCGCGCGGCAAGGAGAGGGGTCCAGCGCTGATCCAGGAAATCCGCGCGGACATCCGAAAGTTTGTGTATGTGTCATCATTAATTTCCCAAATGGGCGCCCAGGCCGCTCCGAACACAGTCCCGAGAAGCGTGCGGCGCACCTTCAGCTGCGCCTGGCTGTTTCACGGGCGCGCCTCGCACCATTCCCCCCTTTGGAGCAGACCTGACAAACTTGGGCCCAAATGATAAAATGCGCACTCGCAGTCCAGCGGCAGCGCCTAGCCGCATGCACAAAGCAGCTGCGTGCGCATGCACCTCAGGTGCCTGCTGCTGCGCGCACACGTATTACAGCCATGCCTTTGCCCTGCGAGTCATCGCGCCAACCTTCCTGCGTTTGGAACTGGTGTCTCGTTCAGAAACCCCGACCCGCTAAGACGGAAGCAATGTCAAGACGGAATCAGGATGAGATAGGTCGGGGGCATCGAAGAGATAGCGGGTCTGCCACTGACAGATGTATCCGCCGCCGTGGCCGTTCCAGAGAGCTCCTGAAGGCTCTGATTGCGCTCCAGAACGCACTGGAGCGATTAATCTGCGTATTTGTGTATATATACACATGTTTCAACACACGCACACACACACACCACACCACACACACACAAACACCACACACACATACACATTCATTCTCGCCCTGCCTGACCGACTCGTCCTCTTCGTTTCCCTCCTCCTCTCGCGTCCCAGCCGTGGCTTTTCTCCATCGCGGGGGATGCGCCTTCGCTATCCTGGGCGCGGCTACGGTACCTGCGGCTGGGCGGAGGCACGAACCGGGTGCTGGGTGACCCTGACCTCCTTGCATCGCGATCAAAATCACGACGGCGGCTTTTTGGCAATTTTCGACCTGCGGAGGCCTTTCCAGTCACGGGGACAGCCAACACACGACTCGGGATGAAAAGCGGCCGGTCCCCTGGAAGAGGCCGGGGAGACCGTTGAGAAACAATTGCGAAGTCGGATGCCTGGGGAAGTGCCAGGTTTTCTCCAGGGCTGCCGCTGAGCCGAGGGCAGGCTACCAGCAACATCTGGTGCGAATGAATTTGCCCCGAAACGTCCAATGCTGGGCCCATAGGGGATGTGTTCGTGGATGCCGCGCCCGCTACAGAGCGCTCCCTCTCAGAGCGCTCCGAGGGCGCCCTGGAAGACTCCTGGGCGACTCATTCGCATGTTGACGCCGGGTCAAAAATTGAGTCCCCCTCACAGACGAAACCATGTTGATGGCCTTGGGGCCCGATGGCGATTCCCAGAGGGCCTCGGGGCCGGCTAACGGGCCCTTGAGGCCGAACTCGTGGACACGCGCCAGGATTGAAATTCGCCTGGCGAGGGGCCCAACCCTTGGCAGCTTCGTGCCACGTTGGCGATGGGCCTATCTATGCAATGCACGTGTGAAGATGTTCCGAAGTGGACCAGGGGGAGCGCATGCAAACTTTCCAACTGGGGCCGTCTGTGGAGCTCTCTGACGGGCGTGAAATGTGTGAAGGGGTACGCCAGAATGCGAGTGCGCATGCACGCTTTCCCAACGAAGCCATAGATGGGGCTCGCGTGAAGGCGGGCAGAAGCACGCAGGCTGACTTCCCCAAATGAGCGGCACTACCATGCGAGCCCCCCTCCTAAGGGGCCCAAAGTTGCTTCCACCAACCATCCTGTGTAAGGCAAGTCCTCGCTTTGACTTCGCAGCGCGGCGCCCCTGCTCCGCCACCCCTCGGCCCCCCCTCCTCCCACGTCCTCTTCCTTCTGCTCTCCGCACCTCGTGGCCCCACCGTGAGCTGCATCGAAGACCTCGGCAGCATGGTCTCGCAACCGGTCCCCCCGCATGTTCCCGCACATCCCTCTCAAGATCCGTGGCACCACACGGAGCTCCACATGAGGCTTCAATGGCAGGGTATCGCAAGCGGTCTCCCCGCCCAGTCCTGCATACCCGTTCCATGCTGCGTGGCCCCACAGGCATCTCCACTGAAGGCCTCAGTGGCAAGTTATCGCAAGCGATCCGCCCGTCACTTCCGGCACACCCCTCACAAGTTCCGTGGTTCCACAAGGACCGAATGCTTCAATGGCAAAGCATCGCATGCGCTCTCACCGCCCATTCGGCACATCCCTCCACGCCCCGTGGCTCCACAAAGAGCTCCACCGAAGGCCCCAATGACAAGGTATCGCAGGCGGTCCCCCCCGCCCGTGTCGGCACACCCTCTCCAGTTCCGTGGCCCCGCAGGGACCTCCACCGAAGGCTTCAGTGGCAGGGTGCTGCGGGCGGGTTCCCCGCCCAGCTCGGCACACCCCTCACGCCCACCAATCAGGGCAGTCGCCAGCTCGGGATAGAGCTTCGAGGATCCAGGGTCGAGGAGGTTCTGGACCACTTGCTCATCACTTCGGGGGATCACTCGAAGGCCCTTGGAAAATCCTGACGTACCACCCTCTGGAAGAGCCGGCAGGCACCCTTGCGGTACCCCCCCTTGGCATTGCCCGGTCTGCCGAGGAGGGGGGCCACGAAGACTGCGGGGGCGCGCACCGTGGCCCGAGGCATGTGCTCGGACGAGGGGGGTGGGGGGGGGGCAGGGGACGTATTGAGCCAAGAAGGGGCCATGAAACTCGGGAGCTTGGCCAAAGAAATTCCCCCCTCCCTTCAAGTCTTCGTTGCCCTCTCGGACGCCCCTGGACTGCCGGGCCTTCTGGTCCCTGCCAGCACCCGGAAAACAACGCGGAGCGCCACTCGGGCGGTCGCGGAGGGGAGGGGAAGCGGGGGGATGGAGTTGAGCAACAGAACGAGGCGCAGCAGACTAAACTACCAAACTCGCCTAAACCGCCAGCCTGGTGCGGCGATCAGGCCGCCGCCACGGCGCCGCCAGGCCACTCCTCCACCTCCCTCTTCCTCCTCTCCTCCTCCTCCTTCTCCCTCCCTCCCTTCCTCTCTCCTCCTCCCCCCCCCCCCTCCTCCCCTCCTCCTCCTCCTCCTCCCTCCTCCTCCTCCTCCTCCCTCCTCCTCCTCCTCCTCCTCCTCCTCCTCTCTCTTCCCCCTCCCTCTCCTCCTCCTCCTCCTCCTCCTCCTCCTCCTCCTCCTCCTCCTCCTCCTCCTCCTCCTCCTCCTCCTGCGAACGCCGCGGCGAGTCTTGGACGCGCGCCCTGAGCTCGTAGGGCAGCACGAACACCCAATAGAGCCTCACGATGTGCCGGCTCAGCCGGCCACCTCTGCCCGCCGCTCGGCGGCCCGGGCAGCGTGGTCCCCACCGAGGGCGGTCCGCAGCTGCCGCGCCTTGGCGCAGTGCAAGGCGACGCTGAGCTCAGCGCCCCAGCGCTGCGCCAGGGTGCTGGCCAAGGCCGCGGCGCGCTCCTCGTCCACCAGCTCCGCTTGGTCCCGCGCGAGCTGGAGGAGGTAGCGCAGCGCCGCCTTGCCGCGCTGGCCGCCTGTTCCAAGGGCAAGCGGCACCAGCGGCCAGGGGCAGCGGGCCTCGAGGTCCGACGCCTCTTGTCGGCCTCGGCCGCGGCGTTGACCGCGTCCTCGTGCAGGGCCGCGGCGGCCAGCCCGTCGGCGTCTCCGGGTACAGCATCCGCACTGTCACGTCGATGAAGACGCGCGGACAGCCGGCGCGCTGCACCTCGAGGTCGAGGATCGCCTCCTCGCGCCGGCCCTCCAGCTGCCGGCCGCAGGCGGCGCAGGGGCCTGGCTGCTGGTCGGCCGTGCCCGCCACGTCGCGCGGGCCGCAGCGCCGCGCCCACCGGTCCCGCGCGGGAACGGGAACCTGGCGGGCCGCGTGAAAGCAGCACTCGGTGTGAACGCGCTCCCACCCGTCCTCGACATCCCCGCTGCGGGCGTTGACGCCCCCGCCGCAGGGACATCGAAAGGCGTGGCGCGCCTTGCTGCAGAGCGGCTCGCCGCAGAGGCGGCCCGCGCGCGGGCCGGTGCGCGTCCGGTTGCTGCAGCAAGCCGCCCGCGGCGCGAGGTCCTGGCCAAGGAGCTCGCGGGCGGTGCTGCAACAACTGATCCGCGTTGCTGAGGCGCTGTCCTGGGGCGCCCCAGCCTCCAGCGTGCGGCCCCCCGCCCGAAGCCAGCCTCGCCCGGTCCTCGCTGGTGCTGGTGCTCCGCAGGGCCAAAAGGTTGTTCTGGTCCAGCCGCCGCGTGAGCTCCTTCTGCACCTTGGTGCGGTTCTGTTGGGCGAGGTCAGCCCAAGCGGGGAGGGGGCCCGCTCCCTCCCCCGGCCGGGCCCTGGGTTGCAGCAGCGGCAGCAGGAGGCGCGCGGCCCGGCAGGCGGCCGCCAGGGGCTGCTCGGCCTCCTCCGCGGCTAAGCCCGTGCGGGCGCGCCGCGCCCATTCGTCGTCATGGTTTGCAGCAGTGTCCCAAGGCGGCTGGTTTTCAGATATGGCTCTCGCCTGAGCGCCGCGCGCATTCTGTTCCAAGTCCGCCGCAGTGTCACATATTGAGGGGTGGGGTGGGGGAAAGGTGGCTCTCGCCTCAGCGCCGCGCGCATTCGTCTTGACAATTTGCGGCACTGTCACGCAATGCAGCATGATGTTGTCGTTTTGACTGTGTGGCTCTGGCCTCAGCGACGCGCGCCTCAGTCTGAACAGTGTGTAACAGCTTCGCGGCTGGAGTGGAAGCGGTCTTCCAAACGTGGTCTTCGTCCGAGCGACGCGCATCTCCGTCTTCGATGTTGCAAACAGTTGCTCCAGGCTGGTGGCTTTCAAAAACGTGGCGATCGCCTGGGCGCCGCGCGCAGTTGCAAGTCCTTTAGCACTTTCACAAAAAAACGGAGAGGGGTCGAAAAAAAATTGTTCTCGCCGTATCGCCGCGCACGTGTGCTAACGCTTCGCAGCATGTCCACGGATGGAGGGGCATGGTTTCCAACATGTTTTTTTGTTGTTTAAAGTTTTTTTGTTTTTTTGTTGGAGGGGCATGGTTTCCAAAATGTGGCTTTCGCCTCGAAGACGCGCGCCTTCACCTCAAAAGTTCGCAACATCTTCACGGGCGGGCGGGTGGCTGTCTCCAAGAGGCGGCTCTTCGCCCGGGCGCGGCACGACGTCGCCTTATACGTAGCAGCCGTTTCACGGATGGAAGGGGGAACGTGCTCAAGATGGTGCCCTCGCCTGAAGGCCGCGCGCGCTCGTGTAAAACGTGCGCCCGCTCAACGAAAAGGAGGGCCGCACTTTCAAATGATGGGCTCTCGCCTCAGCGCCTCGCGCATTCATCCAAGGCCACGCTAACGACGATGTTGGTTAACGGCGATGTTGGGAATCTAGATTTTGCAACGACGAACTCGCGCAGAACATGCTGTAGGACATCACGAACCACACTCTCCTACGTTTCAACTACGCAAACGTATCGAGCGAAAACGGCACGGCGAATCGTAGGAAACGCTAACAGCGCGGTCCTACAATTGGATTGGCCACGAACTACCCCCACCTACAGTACCGAGACCAACATCGCCGTTGCCTACATCGCCGTCAGCATGTCTACAGATGGATTGTTTACTGGAAAGCTTGAACAGGATGCCGATTTGTTCCAACACTATCGTCTGAGACTTCGAAAGTTTGCAGGGCCCGGGACTTCAACACGCGCGGCGCGGACCCACGGCGGCTCTCGTTCCAAATGGGAGTTGCGCCTCGAACCTCCTCGAGGTATCTGACCGCAGCGGTCAATTTCTGCGACGGTTGCACGGGCTGGGGGGCGGTCATTCTTCGAAGGGACAAGATCCATGGACAACTCGTTGAACTGCTTCGTACGTATTTTTCGCGCGTTCGTGATGCGAAGCAATAGCTTGTGTCAAAGTGAGGCTCCCGCCAGTAAGGCAGGCCCAATGATTTTTCATCGGGGATGGGCGCTGATTGTGGTGAGACTGAGGACGTGTAGGAGCGCATGAGGAGAGGACTTGAGGCAGCAGGGCGTGAAGCATAATCGATTACGCATATGTGGTTTACTCTGGTCCTCCTGCTCTTCCACATCCCTCTCCTCCTCCTCCTCCTCCTCCTCCTCCTCCTCCTCCTCCTCCTCCTCCTCCTCCTCCTCCTCCTCCTCCTCCTCCCCCTCCTTCTCCTCCTCCTCCTCCTCCTCCTCCTCCTCCTCCTCCCCCCCCTTTCGTCCTTGTTCCCTCAGCTGCTCCAGCAGGCGCGCCCCCCGGCTGCGCTCTTTCAGTTTTGGGAGCGTCTGCAGAGGGAGGACTGCTGGCTCGGCGGGTGGCGAATGTGGTAGGCCGTGCGCCACCCCGTCAGACCGCAACGTCAGGGAGTTGGACTCCCCTCATCCCTCCCTCCCTCCCGTCCTCCCTCCTCCCCTCCTCCCTTCTCCCTCCCTTCCTCTCCTCCTCTCCTCCCTTCCTCCCTCCCTTCCCTCCTCCCTTCCTCCCTCCCTTCCTCCTCATCCCTCCCTCCCTCCCTTCATCTCTCCTCCCCCTCCTCCTGCCCCTCGAGGCGGTCCGATGGAAGCCTGAGCCGTCGCTCGGCACCGCGCGCGGCCGCTCAGAGCCAGGCCACCACGGCGGTGATGTCGTCGACGTAGCAGGGGTCGTCCTGGCCGCAGGGTGGCCGGATCTCTGGCGAAACGATGCCTCCCCACATCATAATTATGGGGTAATTTCCCCCCCCCCCCCCCCCTCTCTGAAAGATGGGATTCTTGGGTCCGCAAATCTTGAGCACAGTCCTTACCTTCCTCCTTCTCCCCCTCGCTCCTGGCCGCGGCTGCGCTCTTTTCGCAGCGCCGCAACGGCGGACGCTCTGTGATGTCCCGCGGCCCTCAGTCGGCCCGCTGCGCTACGCGCCTCTCCTCGACGCAGACGTCAGGTTGCACCCCTCCCTCTCGCCATCACGAGGAATGCCTCCTAGAACGCAGAGGAAGGCGATGGTAGCCTCTGGAGTCGCAGGGCCGGCTGCTCAGGCGCCCACCCCTAAGAAACTGCTGTCGGTTAAAGACTGCTGATGCATCCATCATCACCGGAGCTACATGTAAGACATTACGTAGTGCTGAAGTAGAACAGATGGGACTTAGGCAACTTCGCCCGTCATCGGTTTATTTGTTATGATCTTCAGTAGAGCTAAATCATATCCCATTGAAGTTCCATAAGTGCTGGGGCTGCGATGTGCGTCGAACGGTTCCCCGCTGCAATCGCAAAGGGGTGATAGCACCCTGCCTTAGGAGGAGGGGGACGGAGGGGGCGCCTCCTCCCCCCGAGGGGGCCCCGTATGGGCCGCGTCGTCGTCGTCGTCGTCGTCGTCTTCAGCTGGCGTGGTGGTGGAGGTGCAGGTGGCGAGAAAACGCAGAAACGTCGTCGTCGTCGTTGTCGCTCCCTCCTCCTCCCTCTTCCCTCCTCGGCTCCCCTCATGCCTCCCCCATCCATCCGCTTCCCCCCTCTCCCCCTCCCGTCTTGGGCGCGTGCAGGTGCAGGGGCCAACTTGCAACGCCCTCCCTTTCCTTGCCGCAGCCGCGCGCGGCTCGGGTTGCTTTCTTCGGCTGCCTTCTTCTCGGCTGCGTGCAGAGCGATGGCCGACGACGCCGACGCTCGCTTCGTCCTGCCGCCCTACTTGTCGTCGACGTCGACTGCTCTGGACTTGCGGCCCGTCGTGGACTGGCGATCAGCATCGCCTCCAATTCCAGCGCTGAACGACGAGGCGGCTTTCGAGGCGCACTTAAAGTGGCAGCGCCAGTGGATGGCCGCGTTCGTGCGCGACAGCGCGCGCTTCTGGGGGATGGGGCACGTGCCGTGGTGGCCAGACTTCGTCGTGGACGCGCTCGTCCCAGGCATCGGCAGCATGGGCGAGTGCGTGCCGCCGCCGCTCGACGCCTTCATGCAGCCGACGCCAGCAGCCGACGCCAGCAGCCCACGCCAGCAGCCGACGCCGAGTCGACGCCCGAGGCGAAGATTCCCGACCCCGAAACCCAAGAGGCCTGCGCCGACGCCAGCCGCCTACACCAGCACAGGCGGCGCCAGCAGCCAGCCGCCTGCACCAGCACGGGCGGCGCCGGCAGCTCGGGCGAGCTGCCGGCGCAGACGCCAGCACAGACGCTAGCCGCCCACGCCAGCACAAACGCCAGCAGCTCGGGCGATTGCAGATCCTGATCGAAAAGATTATATATACGTAATATTTGCGGAATCCTGACGGCACTTGCTCTTCTCGCAAGCTCTCACGTTGCGAATGATAATGCCAAACCGCCAGCCGCCAAAGTGAGAGGTGGCGACCGCCGCAGGGGCAGCCGCGTGCTCCGCGCGGGCGGCGGGCACGGGGCCCGCGGCGGGGCGCGCCACCCGAGCGCGCCGCGGCACTCGGGTCTCGCGCAGGCCACGCGCGAGGGGTGGGCGCACTGGCCATCGCTCGGACGTCCATTTCCTGTGTTTTTTCGGTTTCGTGCGTGGTTTCTTCGCCAAATGATCAAGGATGCTCCTCGATGGCCGCCGCCGAGAAAAAAGTGCACACGTCCGAGCGATGCCAAGGGCACGTAGGACCGCGCGTGGGCTGCTCGGCTCGGCTCTTCTGGCGTTTCCCAGCGTGCTCAGCGGTGTACAATCGCGCTCGCACGCTGCTGCTGACGGGCCGTGCCCAATACTTCGAGGCCTGGAGCATGCGTGCCCCGGCGCGCATCAGCCTTCCAAAAAAACGCTTTGGCGAAGGGCTCAGCCATATGCAGGTAATGCGCATGCCGAGCGAGGGCCCAACTCAGGACGTCTCATCTTGGCGGCCCCCCCGCTGATGCATCCATTGGGGCTGCCGCACAATTCCACCAACGCTGATTCATATAATGGTATTTGGCCAGGGCGGGGGTTGGGCGGGGCCTCGCAGAGGGCCCGCGAGGGGCGCATCGATAGTGGGGCCGATGCTGGGATCGACTGTGGGACCGATAGTGATATTGATAGCGAGAGCGATAGTGAGATCGACAGCGAGATCGATCGTGGGATCCGCAGTGGGACCGATAGCAATATCGATCGCGAAGCCGATAGTGAGAACGAAACTGAAGCCGATAGTGGGTTCGAAAGTGTGATCGATAGAGGGATCATGAGACCCCCCTCTCATCCATGGTCGGCCTCGGCCCGAGCTCGAGGCGCTGTCGACCCCCCATCGGCCATCCCTCGGGATCCCTCGCGTCTGCGCACAGCGAGGCGGTGCCGCCCAAAGGCAAGGCCGACCCGAAGACGGCGGCAACACCCAGGGCGGCCCGCGGCTGCCGGGGGCAGCGGTCGGCTCCCGGCTCGGCGAGGCAGGTCGCGGAGCATCAGGTGACCATCGAGCGCCGACGCGCCCTGCTCTCGGAGAGCCGCAGGAACGCCCGCGACAAGGACAAGAGCCCCAACTTGGAGGCCTGGAAATGGCCACCAACACCAACACAGGCAGTTGCCTCCACAGTGGGAAGAGGATCCCAGATTTCGGTGTCGGTGGTAATAAAATCGGCCACCCTGGAAGCCAGAATAGTACCACCATCACCGAGATCGGGATCTTCTTCCCTCGGTGGAGGCACACCGCCAAAAGTGGTGTGGGTGTCAACCTCTAGGCCTGCGATCAACCTGTTCGCGAACAGGCCGGATCGGAAGGCCAAGCAGCTCGGGCGCCGCGCGACGAGGGGCCGCGAGCAGACCGAGGGGCAGCGCGCGGTGGCGAGGGATCGCTGCAAAGGGGCTGCAGAAGAGGATCGCGGATGCGCGCGGCAGAGTGCAGAGCGAACGCGAGGCGCAGTCCGTCCGCGGCCTCGCGGAGGCCGCCGACCTGCCCAGCCGCGGCAGCGGCAGTGGCCTCGGAGGAGGCACGTCATAGGCAGAATGACGAAGCGCCCCTCCCCGCCTGCTGCATCCCGCAGCACTGGCGCGGCTAGGCCTCGGGCGCCCCAGCTGAGCGGCCCACCCTCTCTCACAGCTCGAGCGGATGTCGCGAGCGGCCCTCTGGCGCGGCCCGTCGCCTTGCGGGGCGACGGGGGCTGTTTTCAGAAATCTGTTCTTCCCCTCCCCGCCCTCGCCAAGAGTGCCTCCTCCTCCTCCTCCTCCTCCTCCTCCTCCTACTCCGAAGAGGACGAGCAGGAGGAGCAGGAGGAGGAGGAGGAGGAGAAGAAAGCGGAATTTGATGAGCGGGGAGGGGGAGGAGGAGGGGGAGGAAGAGGAGGAGGAGGAGGAGGAGGAGGAGGAAGAGGAGGAGGAAGAGGAGGAAGAGGAGGAGGATGATGATGATGATGAGGAGGAGGAGGAGGGTTGAGGATGGGGGAGGGGAAGGAGGGGGAGGAGCAGGAGGAGGAGGAGGAGGAGGAGGAGGAGGAGGAGGAGGAGGAGGAGAAGGAGGAGGAGGAGGAGGAGGAGAAGGGAGGAGGAGGAGGAAGCGGGGGGAGGAGGAGGAGGAGGAGGAGGAGGAGGAGGAGGAGGAGGAGGAGGAGGAGGAGGAGAAGGAAGAGGAGGAGGAGGAGGAGGAGGAGGAGGAGGGAGGAGGAAGCGGGGGGTAGGAGGAGGAGGAGGAGGAGGAGGAGGAGGAGGAGGAGGAGGAGGAGGAGGAGGAGGAGGAGGGAGCGGGGGGCGTCGTGGGCGCGTTGCCACGGCTGCTCCGGCGCGCACCCAGCGCTTCCCAGACTGGCGGTGCGGGGGCGGCCACGGGCTGGCGCCGGGCTCACAAGGAAGGCGGCGCAGCAGTGCCCGCCCCCTTGCCGATGAGCTTCCCCTCTCTGGCGGGCGACTGCTCCTCCCTCCTCCCTCCTCCCACCTCCCTCCTCCTCCTTCTCCTCCTCCTCCTCCTCCTCTTCCTCCTCCTCCTCTCGCCCCAGCGTGGCCACGCCATCCAGAGCGTACATCCTGCCTGCGGTCTGACGCCGCTACGTGCCTCGCGCGCGAGTCTTGTTGAGGCTGCCGAGGACCTTGAAGTGATGAGTGGCCCCCGTCCCCGACGGGAAGCCCGGATCCCTATCTTTCTGCGTCATTTTCGAGCCGCACCTATCTGTGAGGGTCCCGGTGCCCAAAATTGCGCGAAAACGCCGAGTGTAAAAAAAATGGCATCGCCCCGATCTCAGGGTTGGGCCGGGTATGGAACACATTTGGGACCAGATTTGAACCGGGCTTGGATCAGATTCGCCCCTTCACAAGGGAGACGAGAAGCACAAGGAGGGGAAGGGGGAACATGAAGAGGCGAGGAGGAGCAGACGGAAGAGCCAACTGCGGTCCAACTGCAGTCCAAGTGCAGAAAAAAAAGATAACCTCAATGCTGAAGGGGCCAAGGGACACATAAATATAGATAGACATGAACCCAAGGGGCCCCCATATTCTTTCATTGTTTCTGGATGTTCGTCTCCCCCTGCAATTCCCGTATTTCCCATATTCCCCTCGGACCGAAGATTATTCGTGTCTGTGTGTTTTTCCCTCCTGAAATGTCGCCGCTCCAGGCTCCCACGAGCGGACATCCAACTCGTCGACGACGGCGAAGGCGAGGAGCAGGCCTCCTCCGCTCTCCTTTCTCCTGCTGCTCGCCGACGACGCCGGCGACGTCGGTGAGCAGAGCTCGTCGCCATCCACCTCGACGTCGCAGTTGAAGGGGCCCCAGGACACACAAATATGTTCTGGGTTTTTGTCTTCCCCCCCACTTCGCATACTTTCCTATTATTTTCCTGGGAGTCGACGAATAATTGTGTCTGTGTGTTTCTTTCCCTCCTGAGCAGTCTTCGTCGCAGGCACCAACCCTCCCCGCCCTCCCCGCCCGCCATCCCTCCCCCCACGCCACCGCTCGCCCCGCCCCCCTCCTCCCTCGCGGCCTCCGGCCCAAGGAGACCTCTCCTGGGATGTGCCTCCTGCCCTGGGTTCCGAGGCGGCTCCAGCCGTGGCGACGAGGGCCTCCTCCCTTCGGAGGCACAGGAAGGCGAAAGCGAGTGCATGTTGACGGTATCCTCCGGTCGGGCAGGGCCTCCCAGAGGCGGACTGTGGAAGCAAGCAAAACACACAGTCAGAAAGAGCAGGAAGCATCGTCCCCTGCAGAGGGACAAGCCCGACGTAACGGTAGCCGTACCCGTGCCTCCGCCGCCCGCCGCCCCTCCCCGCCCGACCACGGGTCCTCCGGAAGTCCCCAGAGCCTTCCCCTGGCCTCGGGGGAGCCCTTGGCTGCAAAGCTGGCGGCGAAGCTCCGAGGGGCCGCCTGGCGGGATTCCGGAAATGGCTTTTTGTTGTTGTGTGCAGACCAGCTCTTGCTTGCTGCGTCTCCTCCGTGGGGCCAACCTGGGCCCCGCTGGCCGATGGACCCACCGAGGTGGGGATCTAGGCTGCTCCCTGCGGGTTTCGAGTTCCGAGGGGCAGAAGTATCCCAACTGGGGTGGTCGGCTGGTGGGGATCATGGGTTGGTGTGGATGGGGATAGGCATTGGTCAAGACACCCTCCTCGCCCGCAAGCTGTCTCGCTCACTCCCACCCGCCCTCCCAGAACATGAGTAGCCCGGGGGCCTCAGCATGTTGAGCGGTCGTCCTTAGATGGACAGCTCATGGGAACAGAAACAGCACGCACCCGGGTGCGTGACGATGGGGCGAGGTGTGCCACTCGTGCCAGGCGCGCCACACGCGTCAGGGCCGCGGGACGGGGGGAAGGATCGGTCTTGGCGACGCGCAAGGGGGGGGTAGGGGGAGGTGGGAAGGCTTCTTAGAAGCAGGCTGCTTCTTAGACGGCGCGGGCCTCCCATCTGCAGACAAGGCCCCCGCCTTCGAAGAAGCAGGGTTGCTTCTAAGAGGCCTTCCCCCCTCCACCCTGCGCCGCCGAGTGAGGATCGGTGAAACGATACTGCGGCGGCTGCCTCGAGGCAGCCGCCCTCCCCGCCCGACCGCGGGTCCTGCAGCCACAGGTCGCGGCTGCGCCGCGCCAGCTCCGCGATGGCACCCTGCACGTCGTCCCGGCCTCGTGCGCCGCCCGGTCCCACCGGCTGCCCCCCCCGAGAGGCCCTCGATGGTCTTGATGTGCCCAGATGCTCGTCGATACACGCCTGCTCAGAATTCAGAGAATTCGAGGTTCAGAACATCGACTTCGCTCCAAGCGGTCTCTCAAAAAGTAGCCCGGGTCCAGATCTACAAGACACTCCACGCAGAGAGAAGCTCCAAGCAAACGCCCATGGTCCAGCACAGATTCTTGGTTTCTTGGGCGAGATCTGGAGTCCTTGAAAGTTGACGCTTTTTATAAAGAGGTTTGATGGGTGTATGATTCGTCGGCGCACCCGGGGGGAAGTGAAAACGATCGGGCCTTTTTTTTCAGGAGGCTCGGAAGGCCTCGGGCCTTCTGAATGGTGTAATTACCGAGCCTGCTCGGAAGACACCGCAAACTCCAGAGGGCGCAAGGGATTCTGAGAGGCACCGCCGCCGTCTGAGGAGGCCTGCTGCTTCTCACTCTACCCCCTTGCTCGCCGCCGAATGATGCTGCCAATCCTGGGCGATGTTCCTTCGATTTCGGCCTCTGAGGGCCCGTGTTGGACCCAGGGACGACCAGAAACGGATCTGGGGCGGAAATCAACCCATGGGGAGGCGGTCTGAAACTTTGGGGCGCGCGTGGAAAGACACAGGTCGTGGGATGTCTGGGCAGTTGCACTGATTCAGTCCCTATTGGGAGATGCATATTGTAAACGCATCGCAGCGGCCGGTTATTTGGTAGTTTTGAGTTTCCATCGGGGCCATCATTTGCCCCATATATATATATATATATATATATATATATGTATATATATATACATATGTACACATACAAGACTGTATTGACGCTTTGCGCCGTGCGCTTTGTTCCGGACCCTCCCCGGCAAATCAATTAATCATCGCTTGCTTCAGCGAGGGGGACCTCGAAACCTGGACGGGCGACCGGCTCATTTTTCTGATATCCCTGGTGCGTGCTGACACCGCGTTCGCCCGATGCGCTTGCACGCTTGTGCGCAGGAGCTGGGGGAATGATGATTTTTCACGCGTGAAGGTCCTTTGAGGAAGTAAGGAGCGTTCCCATGACACGCCGAAGAAGTCGCAGTAGCACCGAACAAATTGATGTTTTGAAGCTTCCTGAACGCCTTGAAGGCTCCAGGCAGTCAGGAAATGTTCGCTCGTCGAACTTCGAGTCTAGATCCATTGCCTGTCTCTCTCGATCGAGGAACTGAAACCTCGAGCCTCAAGCGTGGAACCAAAATCGTCGGGTCAGCTCGATGTACTTCGTAGGAAAACGCCGTCTGGGCGCTTGGGGGGCTCTTGTGGGCCGTCCTGGGGCACCCTTGGGCCGTCCCGGGGCCTTCTTGGGCCGTCTTGGGGAGCTGGGGCCCTCCAGAGGTCTTCTGAAACCATCTAGGGCCCTCTTGGGGGCCTCCAGTGGCCTTCTTGGGGGTCTCCCATGGCTTTCGTGGGTCTCTCTTGGGAGCCTTCTGGGGGCATCTTGGGCTTCTTGCGGGCAGTCTCGGGGCTCTCTGGGGCAGTCTTGGGGCCCTCTGGGGCCGTCTTCAAAGCATCTGGGGGGCCTCTTGGGCCGTCTTGGGGCGATATCGGGGGCCTATCGGGCCGCTTTGGACGCTGCGAAATCCCAAACAGCGGATATGTTGAACTTGCTTGCTTCTTCGGGGCTCTTTTAACAGCCTCTTGGGGCGTCTTGAGGGCCTCTTGGGGCGTCTTCAGACCATCGAGGTTCCCCTTGGAGCGCTCTGGTGCTGTCTTGGGTCTCTCTTGCGCCTCTCCGATGACCCCTCTGATCGCCTTGAGTCTGCTCGCAAAGCCTGGCAAGGCGTCCTGGGAGGCCCGGAAGGGCCAGCGGACCTTTTCCAAGGGCGTCCAGGGGGCCGCTGAAACGTCCGAAAGGGTGTCCAGGGCGTCCCTGGGGGGGGGGATCCGGTTTAGGGGGGGGGTCCGGGTAATACAAATATCAGAATAGGAATATACACCTTTGCATGTATGTATATTTGCTCGTGCACATCCCGAAACTCACACACATATCAATGACTAGATTCCTATCTCTATTATCTGACACCAAGGATGGGTCCCCCCCCGACCCCCCCCCAATAGAATTTGGACGGCTCCAGCGACTCCTTCGTGGGCACTTTTCGGGCTTTCTGGACCTCCCGAGGAGGCTGTCAGATTGCCCAAGAGGCTCCGAAGTCACCCCGGGAGGGCCCCGAGACTGCCCAAGAGGCTCCCAAGTCACTCGGGGAGGGCCCAAAGAGCGTTCCGAGACGCCCCAAAATGGCTTCAATGCAGGCTGAAGGCCCCCAAGACACCCCAATACAGTTCCAACAGGCCCCCCGAGAAGGCCCCGGGAGGCCAACATCGCCCCATTTCCTTTGGAAACGTGCATTTTTACCACGTTCGTTTCCGTGGATCTTCCCAACGTCCGAGACGGCCCAAGAAGGCCCCAAGACGGTTCCAAAGATCCCCAGCCCGAGAGAGCCCCAAGACTGTCCAAGGGGCGTCCAAGACGGCCCAAGAGGCCCCAAGATTGCCCAAAGGCCCAAAGGGAGCACCCTCTGCGTGCCGACGCCCACGGGCGGAGGCTCTCAGAGGCCGACGGGCGTCGGAGCGCAGAGCGTGTTGCGCTGCCGCGAGGCCACTGCTGCGAATCCACGTCGTCGTCGCGAACTCCAGTCGCGTTCGCCATTGGCGTACATCCGTGACTCCCGGTGGCCCACAGCCGTGCTGCACGCCTACTATCGAAGCCAAGTGGTACGGCAGCCCCCTCCTCTCGATGCGCACTCATGTCCTGCTGCACAGAATGCCAAGGCCACGTAGGCTGTCCCATCTTTCCAGCTACATGGCATACAGAGCGAGCAAACAAAGCTGCCGTAGCTCAAGACCAGGTCGCACGCCTCCTGATTATAAGGCGGGGGCGACGCTTACAGATATCTCCGATGGTGAAGATGGTAATGAACAAACAAGACGGAACGAAGTTCAACTCAGGGTATGGGGAGGATTGAACAGTCTCCAGGAGCTTCACAGAGAGCAGAGACCTCGCTGCACGTAGAGGGCTCGCTGGTGCACTCTGGGCGCCTGACTCGCTCGCCTGCGCGAGAGCGCGGAGGTGAGGAGCAGGGAGGAGGAGGGAGGAGGAGGAAGGCGGAGGGTGTCGAGCCCCCTCCAACCAATGCGACAATGGGACACATGAGCCGAGGAGAGACGGACATATACATATATATATATATACATATATATATATATGTATACATATATATGTGTGTGTATGTACATGCATCTATGAATACATGAGTGTGTGTGTAAAATTATGCGTGCCACCGTGCCGTCCCCTTGAGCCTCCTGTGTTGAATCTTGAAACATACTCTTCCGGGGGCCCACAACCCAAGAGCTCGGGGCGCTCCCGGGCGCGCCTGGGGTCCGTGGCGTGTGCCCCCGCGCTGCCTTGCCGGAAGCAGGAGGGATCCCAGAAGGGCCACGAGGTCTCCAAGAGGCCCCCAGACGGCGCAAGACTGCGCGTCGTTCATGTCTAATCGTGCTCATTTCAAGTTGTGCTCGTTTCTAATTGCTCCTGGCCCCCCAGTGGCCAGGAAGAGGCCCAGGATGGAACACTTTGAAATGAAAGGAGGGCTCCAAGAGGCCCCCAGACGGCGCAAGGCTATCCCCGGTCGCCCGAAGACCGCTCCAAGACGTCCTGACCTTCCGGCGAGAAGCCCTCAAGGCCCCCGAGGCGCCCGAAGGGCACGTCGGCCATCGCCCACATACATACCGTCTGCGGGTGCTGCGTTCCCGCGCCATCCAGCGCGTGGGCGGCGCTTATGCTGCCGCCCGACGCTCCCGATCGCTGCGTGCCCGCCTCGGTGGAGCCGAGAGCTGTCCAGGAAGGGGGCGTCCGAGAGGGGGGGGAGGGTCGCAGATCATGGCCCGAGGCACGTGCGCGGCCCAAGTCGGGCCGGGCGAAAGGGGGGGATAGCACAGGGGGGGTTTGAGAATCAGCTCACGTAGCTGATTTTCCCGGCGCCTCCCGGCGCCAGAGGCGGCCATGTATCGAGGAATGGGCCCCTCGGTGGGGCCGAAACCGGCTGCATGCAGCAGATTTCCCAATCCCCCCCTTTCGTCCGGCCCGACCAAGGGAGGCCAGGAGACGTACTGAAATAAGAAAGGGGGGCCATGACATCTGGGAGATTCCTGGATAACCCTCTGAGAGCTAACGGGGTTTGACAGTAGAAGCCGGCACCGCAGGGTAGCCCAAGAGCTCGGCCCAGCTTCGCTCCAAACACCTCGCAGAAACTCCTGTGCCATTGCCGCGTGTTCCGGCAACCTGTCCTAACTGTTTCCCAATCCG
Organism: Prorocentrum cordatum; assembly: GCA_963575745.1. Taxonomy (NCBI): domain Eukaryota; class Dinophyceae; order Prorocentrales; family Prorocentraceae; genus Prorocentrum; species Prorocentrum cordatum. The sequence continues at coordinate 362,086 of CAUYUJ010002226.1, read as the reverse complement.
TGTGCCGTCAAACCTTCCAGACACAGCCTCCCCTAGCTGCCAGGGCTCCTTCGGAGGACCTTCCAGACACTTCTGTCGCCTTGCTATCCAGGTTTCGGACACTACAAATATGAGGGCCCCCGCCATGACATCCTGCCCCCCTGCTCATCACACCCATCTTTGAAGGGGCCCAAGGACACACCAATAAATACACACAAATAAAACAAACCCAAATATTTTCTTATATTTTCGGGATTTCTGTCTTCCCGCCCACTTCCCATATTTTCCCATATTTTCGGTGAAATCGAGGATGAATTGTGTCTGTGTGTTTCTTTTCCTCCTGAATCTTGGCCGCCCCCGAGAGGGTCCGCCCGGCAGATCAGGCCATCGGTCGTCGCCGCCGCCGGCACCACCGACCTCTCGGAGGCCGGGCGGCCTCGCGGGTCCTGGCCGGTCCTGACTTTTGTCCGACCGTCCCGCGCTCCACGATGGGAAATGGCTGTCAAAAACCCTCATAAGGACGCGCGGCAAGGGCGCAAGACCCTTGGAAGCCGAAGTTGAGGTTTTTGGGGCGGCGGACGACGAACACCCCAAGGACGCAAGAGCAGGGAAGGGCAAGGGCGCAAGGGCATACCCTGAGCAAAGTCGCGCGTCCTTATTGGGGCTTTTGACTGTAGCTGCCGAGCCCCGCCCGAGAAAACACCCGTCCTGGGCATCGCTCGGACGTCCATTCCCCGTGTGTTTTTACCGGTTTCGTGCGTCGCTCTTTCGCCAAATGATCACGGATGCTCCTCGATGGTCCCCGCCGAAGGAAACATCGAGGACCATCGGCGAGGACCATCGAGGAGCATCCTTGATGGAGGATCCTTGATCATCCCGTTCGGTTGAGGAGGATCCTTGATGGAGGATCCTTGAGGAGCATCCTTGAGGAGCATCCTTGATGGAGCATCCTTGAGGAGCATCCTTGATGGAGGATCCTTGACCAGGAAACCTCGCACACGTCCGAGCGATGCCAAGCGTCGGGAATCCAGAGGCCTGGCCAACCGCTGCCGACGGCGCCCTCCGGCCGAGCAGGCGCCGGGCCCCCCCCCTCGGCGCGCGACCGGGGCCCGCAGCAGAGCCGAGGAGGTCCTGGCTGGTCATGAACTCCCACACGCCGTCGCTGCACAGCAGCACGAACAGGTCCCTGGCGGGGATGCGCACCAAGAGAAAAAGTCAGCGGGCGAAGAACGGTATAAACTTTTTCGCCGTCGGGGACACCTGCCCCTGGGCGGCTGGAAAATTTATACCCTACGGTGCCACCGTAAGGGTATAAACTTTCCAACCGCCCTGGGGCAGCAGAAAAAGGGCAGACCCGAGCACGAATGGACGAAACTGAAGGGACCCCAGGACACACAAATACATGCACACAAACAAAAAGATGCCCCACATTTTCCCATATTTTCTGGGTTTTTGTCTTCCCCCCCACTTCCCATATTTTCGAATATTTTCTGGGGGATCGACGATTAATTGTGTCTGTGTGTTTTTTTCCCTCCTGAGAAACGTTCACGCAATCAATTGATTGCCCACCTTGGCCTGGAAAACCCTAGGTTGCAAGGAAGCAGCTGTGTCCTGGTCGAATGCTGACCCACGTGCAGACAACATCCGTCACCGTGCCTGTTGGCACGTAGCTGCACGGGAATAGCAAACAGATGGAGGATTCTTCAGGGGGACGGGTGGGTGGGCCAAGACAGGAGGACTGCTTCAGGATAATCGGCTGCAGGACAATGCGTCGATACACGATTCTGTCAGTTGTGTCTCTTGATCTGGTTCGCACATAGCTGCCGAGCGTGTGGACCATGGCTGCGGTTGAACAAAGTTGGCGGCTGGCGGGTCAGGCTGGCCCGCGCGGTGCCACAGGACCCCAAGCATTCCGGGAATACTCGAGCCTGGAGCGTTTCCCCTAGTCTTTTTCTCCCTGAGCGAACACACCCATAGTGTCCAGCCGCATGCATCGGGCAAGCCGAAAATCACCAGAGTGCCAACCTGCAGTAGGCGAACCAACACCCGAGGCCTTGGCCAGCGCACACAAACTGAAACGGGCCCAAAACGTATCTCACAACCCGTGCCTGAGCTCCCTGAGTCGCCAGGTAAACTTGCATGTCCAAGGGGGGGTCAGTGGAAAGAGGAAAAGAAAGAGGAGGAGGAGGAGGAGCAGGCGGACAAGGAGGAAACGGAGGAAACGGAGAATGAGGGGGAGGAAGAGGAGGAAGAGGAGGAAGCGGAGGAAACGGAGAATGAGGGGGAGGAGGAGGAGGAGGAGAAGGAGGAAGAGGAGGAGGAGGAACAACATGAGGACGAGGAGGAGGAGGAGGAGGAGGACGAGGAGGAGGAGGAGGAGGAGGAGGAGGAGGAGGAGGAGGAGGAACGAACAAGTCCTCTGGGGGGCGGCCGGGGCCTGTCAGCCGCGAGCAGCGCCAGCTGGGCCCCTGAACGGGACGCTGTCACCCGATCGTTCGCTCCGCCTCTCGCCGGTATGAACGACGGATGGCGATCGCGCCGAAGCGGCCGTGAGCACGACAATGTGTGTGTGTGCTTGTGCTTTCGCTCCCAGGAGCGAGGGAGGGGCGGTGGTCGGGCGGCAAGGAGGCGGGACCAAACGAGGACGGGGAGGACGGCGGCCACAGGGAGGGGCGGGGAAGAGGCTGCCTGCTTGGCCGCGGAGCACGCCACGCACGCCGCCGCCGTGGGGCGAGGCGGGGGGCGCAGCGCAAAGCGGGCTGCGCGGGTGGCCTCAGCCTGACTCGCGCGGGAGCCGTCCGCCTCAGTGTCCTCGAAGGTGTGGTGCATGCGGTAGAGGACGGCCACCCAGACCAGCGCGTGGTCGACGTGGTCGTCGGCCTCAGGGTCCACGTTGAAGCTCGCACCGCGGGGGCCAAGGCGGGCCAAAACGCAATTGTGGAGACGCCCGCGAGGACGAGCCGCGAGATGCCAGATTCTGGGGCATGTCGCGTAGGTGGCCGACAGAGTCGGGGAAGAAACGGGCATTGCCACTAAATCGGCGCGCATGGCGCACAGGTTGCACGTGGAGTCGATGAGACGTCGCCCGCCCCCCTTCGCGAGTCTGCATCACAAGCCACATTCTTGAGGGAGGGAGGGCGAGCCACGTGGGAGCGGAAGCGACGCCGTGCCGCTCGCACCGAGCTCAGGAACTGGATCAGCGACGTCATGTCGTTGTACATCGCAGCTTCTTGAACCATGCCGAAGTTGAGTGTCCCGCCAGTGGAGTCCGATGGGTGGCTCACAGGATCGGCAGCCAAGATGAAACGACGTCTCTCAGTGTGTTCATGTACAGCAAGCTCTGAAAATCCTCAGGTCGTGGAATTCGTCGCAGCGCCCTTTCTCGCTCACATATGGCGTGCAAATTCCGCATGTCGGCGCAGTCCAAAACGCGCAACAAGTCCCTGGGGGCGCTTGCGAGAGGGTTGGAATGCTTTCTGGGACCTCCAGAAAATAGCAAGCTCCAGAGAAGAGCGTCGCAAGGGACCTCCAAGGAGCTGAATGGGTGCTGCATAGAGACCTCCGGCGCACGTGTTGGGAACGAGTAGGAACACACTTCTCGAGACACGCTGCAACGTCAACGGAGTTGCTGGAAGGATCCTTGACCGGCGCTGGAAAGAGCTGCCGGGCCACCCTGTGCAGCCGGCTTCTAACTTGCGGCGTCCAGGACCCAGATGGCGAACTAGCCCAACGCGCGTGGAAGGCCTCTGGGAGACGCTGGGAACCACTCTTGAAAGGAGGCCTGGGGATCTTTGCAAGCCTGAGGAACGGAGCTTCGCAGGAGCTTCGAAGGAGCTGCGGAAAGGCTTCCAGCGCGCGTGTTGGGAACGAGTAGGAAAACGCTTCTCGAGACAAGCTTCAGCTTCAAGCATGTCGCTGCGGGGATTCTTGACTGGCGCCGGGAAGCGCCGCCGGGCCACGCTGCGCAGCCGGCTTCAAATCTGAGACCCTCTTAGCTCGCAGAGAGCTATCCGGGAGCATCGGTTGGAGGGCGAGCGTTGCCATGCTTCTGCGCGGACGAGTCGGGCACGGTCTCGAGCATGGGGCTCGCTCTCGCCCTGGATGGGGAATTTCCAGCCATTGCTGTCGGAGTGCCCGCGCGAAATATCGTGCGCGCCAGTCAATCCTGCCGTTCCCATTCCCGATCTCGTCTTTCTCGACGCATAGGCCGGGCAGACAGCCCGATGCCCGCTGTCCCGAGATCTCGGCAGAAGCGCCCAATTCACGAACTGCCCATCCAAGGTCATCATCGCCATCGCCGCGTGCTGATGGCGGCGCTTGTGGCATGAGAGGGCGCGCTTTGTTGATGCGGAGGTAGCTCGCGAGATGAGGGCTCGTGCGAAGCCGTAGCCGTTGGGAGAGGGGGGCGCCATGATCGCAACCAACTCGAGACCGCAGTATCGAAGCCGTTAAAATAGAGCTTGCGTTGGATCTCCAGAGCGTAAGAGCACTGTTGTGATCGACGAGGTGGTTCGCCATTTTGCCGAGCGCGCGCCGCGCGGCGACGCGCGAGCAGAAGGCGGAGTAGCACTAGCGCGGGGGGTGGGGGGGGGCGGATATTCCGTTTCATGCGCGTGCAGATTGACTCTTTGTCCGTTGGAAACGCCGCGCCGTTCTTTGCGCCGCGAAGACGTTGCGCGGCATTGTGGGTGCGCGCCAGCAGGCAGCGCACAAGCGCGCCGCAATCTCAGCCACGATCGGTACTTGCTGTTCGGTAGCCGCTACAAATCTTGGGTCAGATTTCGGCGGTCGAGCGCGAGGGCGGCGCCGGGCGACGCTTCCACTCCGATCGGGACAACGCCCCCGCGCAAATTCTCCATTTCAACTCTGTCAAGTTTGCGAGCGCCGAAGGTGCCGAGCGGATGACCTCGCGCAGCGTGCGGACCTCTTTGCTGAGGGCCATCTCAGGTGCACGGGGAAATTGGGCAGCGCGCGTCAAGGGCCCGATGGCGGCCGAGTTGGAGATGACAGCGCTCTGCTGAACATGTGCGCGCGTTTCGCCAAGGATCAAGGAACTTCGGTCTGCGGGCGCCGTCCTCCGAGAGCGATGATCTGCATCTGGTCCGACGTGGGCGCCTTGATACATGGCCTTGCAATCGATCCTGGAGAGCGCCAGTCGGAAAAAAGATATGGCCAGGCATGTCGCGGAGCTGGTGGGCCAGCTCGGCGGGGGTCGCCGCCCGCGCCGGCACGGGGGCGCATTCCCGACGTCGGGGGCGGGGCCCCGCGCGCTGTTCTGCCGCCGAGGCGCGCGCGAGATGACCTCCGACGTCTGCCGCGCGGACCAGCGTTATCCGCGCGTGCGCTGGCCATGCCGCGGCGCGCTCGCAGAAGGAATTCGCCGCCCCCGCTCAGCGCCGCATCGCGCGCCCCAGCAGCACGAATAAAGCCGCTCAGAGGACATCCTTGAGCAACTCCGCTGGCAGCCGCATGCGCTGGGCGGCGAGTCCTTCTCATTCCCAGGAAAGCGATCGGCGACTTGTAGAAAGGTGGCAAAACTGCGGTAAGCCTGCTCGCCATGCCCCTGCGGCGAGAATGGCGCCCCGGGGCCTAGCGTGAAGTAGACTTGGAACGCAGCCGCTATATCAATGCTCAGGGAGCAGGGCCGGTTGGAGCTGGCCCCAGGGCCGATGCTGCAGAGCCGGCCGTGGGCGCCGACTTCGGCGGCGTTGTTGATGAGCTGTCGTCTCAGCGCGAACCAGCGCTGGGTGACGTAGGCCCTCTTGGCGAGAGGAATGAACGTTGCGGTTCGCCGCCGAAGCAATGGCCTCCGCGCCCGCGCTGTTGGCTAGAGGCCGCAGCTGGTCGGGTGCTCGAATGCATTCAGCTCGCCCAACTGGCCCGTCGCCCTTCGGGGGGCCATCGCGGGGTAGCTGAGGTCGCGCGGGGCCCGCTGTCCGCTCGCGCCGAGCTCGGCGAGGATGTCGACGCCCCTCGGAGCGCGTAGCCGCGCCGTGCAAGAGAGCCCCTCGGGCGCAGGGGCCGAGTCCGACGCGCGCTCGGCGGCGGCAAGTAGGTCGTCGACGGCGGGCGCGCCCAGATCGGTGATGGCGCGCTCGGGAAAATTAGTGTCGAGGTCGCGCGTCGCGGCAGGAGCGTCGGCGGGCTCGTTGGCGCTCGGCGCGCTTGGGCCGCGCTGCGTGTGCCCATCGGGAATGGCGCCGCGCGTGGGTGAGTGTCTCGAGCGGCCCGGGTCCCAGCCGCAACCGACCGTCTTGCGAAGGGCTTCCGCGGTTCTCCTCGACGGCGTGCGCGACTGGCTCTCTTCCTCTATCTGCCCCCGCGCTGGCGCCAGACCGCGGTGGGCTAGGCGGGGGCGCGCCGATGCTTGCGCGCGGCGCTCTTCCGCATGCGCAGACTGGACATCCGCGGCAGCGGTGCCGAAGTCGTCGGGGGCGACTGACTTGGCGCCGCTAGACTGCGAGCCGCTGCCCCCGATGTCCTGGACATGCAAGCGCGTCGCCCTCAGGTGGGCGTCGCCCGTGAGCGCGCGCGCCAGGTTTCCGCGCTGCCAGCGAACTGCCATCGGGGAGCTCCTCGTCGTCGCCGATCGCACCTCCTCGGCCAGCGATCGCGGCGCGGTCGCGCTCGAGGACGTCGGGGGGGGGGGGGGGGGGGGGGGGCGCGGGCAAGGGCGTCGCGCGCTGGGGCAGCCGCGTGAATCGCATGGCTCTTGATCGCCCGCTATTCCCCCAACATCTGCGAGGATATCGTAGTTGGCAATGTCTGAATGGTCATCCATGGTGGCAAAGCTGGAATTCAATGCGCCAGAAAGGATGCCGCGTTCGCGCGGAGGGCGCTGCGCACGAGGGCGAACAAAAACACGATGGAGACTTTGATCGCTTCCTGCTGCTCCCCGCCTTTCGGCCGGGGCCATAGGCCACCGCGATGGTCTAGACGCGCGGTAGGTCGCGTGCTTAGAAATATAAGAAGAATCGATCGATGTATTCGTCGGAATTCGCGGCCGCACTTCGACGCGCCGTAGACGCCGCGCAACTCTCTACCATCGGCTAGAAAATCAACGTCCAGAAGGAAGGCTGGCTCCTGTAGCGCCTGGCAGCGCTGGCGCCGGATAGCCAGGTCAGGCCGCGTGCAGGTTATTCTGGGATGTAAAAAATCGCCGAGCACGAATATCATGAGATGGTTGGGTTCGCCCCGTGCCTCTTTCGGGGCGGCCTGCCGCGCCGCGTTGAATTCCCTCTTGTCCTCCCCCGTCAAGTCACGGCCGCGGGCGTTGAGACATGCGCGAGGGCATTCGCGTCGTGGGTCAAGCATGCAGAGTTCAGCGATGCGGCTAGGAGCCATGGTCCTGAAGCGAATGTCGGGGCGTGCAGCAGGCCCCAGCTGCGTCCAGATGCACTTCGGGGCGAAGATGGCAACTCCCCCCGTGGCTTCTCGAACAGGATCCCCGCTGTGGAAGACCTTGTGCTCCTTCCTGGCAGAGTTGGCCAAATTGCGCAGCATGCGCCTGTTGCCGCCCGTCTCTTGCAGCGCGATGGGGGCGCTTGGGGCGAGGATGCGACGCTCGGCGCCCCTCCTGCGGAGGCTGCGCTGGGGGGGGGGGGGCGCCGGGGCGTTCCAGCTGACCATGGGAGCTCCCGGGCGCGCTGGCCCACTGCGCCGCGGATGCCGGCGTCTGCTGACGCCGCAGCGCGGCGGCGGCGGGGTCGGCAAAGGCTGCGGCGAGCTGCTCATCGATTTCGCTCCGCGCACGAGGGGCCGCGCCGTCATGGCCCGCGCAACCCGACCATTGGATCCGCGTGGGCTGCTCGGGGCGGCCCCCGATTGATAAGGCGCGCGGTCGGAGCGTCGTTGATCGAGCGGTAGCCGTCGGACCTGCGGATGCGGGATGGCAGCGTCGGGATGGGCTCGGGGGCCAGCTTCGAAGAGCGCTAGAGTTGGATCTCCTGGCGCACGAGCTTGGGGCTCTTGTCGGCGCTGACGTGGAGCGGGGAATCCGAAACGTTGTGAACCAGAAAGAGGACTTCACTCACGGCCGTCGCGAAAATGAAGACTCTCTTGGATAGGGTGCTGTTGGAGCAGATGCTTCAACTGTCGACGCCAACCGCTGCGAACCACGATGCAAGTGCGGGGGCGACCGTCTCTTCCGTAATGTCGACCGTGATGCCTTACCAGGACGTGCCGAGATGCCCACGTCGGTCCCGGAAACCTAAACTCGCGATATCCATGCTGGGGATGTATGCTTCTGTTTGCGTGACTGCGGGGTTGATTATTGGAGTTCTCTGTGGCAGCCATCAGCCTATCAATCTCGGCCAAGTCGTTCTCGGTGGCGCCCTGGCGCTCGGAGAGGGAGAAGTAGGCCCTTGCGTCTGCAGTCGTTTGTTTCTGCCGTGACACGGAAGGCAACAGTGGTTTCAGCCAGCTGCTCTGCCAGGAGTCCTCCAGGTCGCGGTCGAGGATGTCGCTCTTGCCCTTGCTGACCATGGTGACCATGGGTCGGCTTTCGGTGGTGATCGTTTGCGTTTTTTTTGCTGTCGGGGGGAAGGCATCGGGGATCATGCGTTCTTGAACATACACGCCACTGGCCCCGTCAGGATATGTTCTCGGCGCGAGTGTGGCGCCAGCCCTCTCTGCCACAGTCGCAAATATGGATATCTGTAAAGGGGAGAAATGATCGGACGTTGGCACAAAAGGTATGCCGTGGAAGGCTACAACCCCTGTGCCTGCCAACGTTGAGATATTGAGCCAACGCAACTACGGAAGAGGAGGGGAGAAGCACAAGGAAGAGGATAGGGATTGGGCAGCGCAGTCGCCAAACATGCTTGCCCAAGCAGGCGAAGCCAGGATTTACGGAGCAAGCTGCGTGCGTACATCCCTCGGGTCCGGGGGCGTTTTTCCTCCATGTTGCCTTGCATTTCCCACTGCGAAGCCCGAGCGATGTCTCACATTGCTGCGGCATGAACGCCCTCCTCCATTCTCGACCCGCTTGGGGCCGCATTTCGGCCCCTGGGAAGGGGTGTCGCGGGAGCACCCTGGACCCTGCGCTGAAAAAACACCGCGCGCACGACGTCGGCGGCCCGAGCCCTTCGCCCCACTTCTCGCCGCGGGTCGCTCGCTGGCCTCATGAGGGGCCGACGGCGGAACCAGGATACATCCTGCGGGGGTTATTAAGACCCCCATGTGATGACTGCTGTACTTTTTGCAGGAGAGGGAGGAGAACGCTAAGGAAAATGGCTGCAATGCCGCAGATGAGGCCGCCTGTCCTCACCGTGGATGTCTGGGCGAATCAACGGAAGACGTGTCACTTGTCGCCGCGCCGTTTGTTCTGAGCGAGCCCAAGTAGACGAAGACGGCACCGCAGCAAACCCCACGGGGAACCTTGCGTTTGTGGCGGCGTTTGCGCTGGTGTCCGTGGCGCCCTCTCACAGACGTAAGGCCGCGCGTCGGGGCAAACGGCGCGGCGACATCTATGAGTTTGCCATACGGCGGCATCCATGCTTTCTTTTGTTGCGTGACGCCTGGCGGTCTGAGGGCAAGCGGAAAGGCAGAGGTCAGCGTCCAACGCGCGGCGGATCCCCGGGTCGCCCCGCTGCGCCGGCCGCTGCGGGCCCCTCGGCCGTCCAGCTTCGCGCGCCGCGCGATGCGCGATGCTCGGGTCGGGCGAAAGGAGGGGATAGCAAAGGGGGGGCGTGAAAATCAGCTTGCGTAGCTGATTTTCCTGGCGCCGGAGGCGGCTATGTATCGAGGAATGGGCCCCTCGGTGAGGCCGAAACCAGCTGCATGCAGCAGATTTCGTAACCCCCCCTTTCCCAATCCCCCCCTTTCGCCCGGCCCGAGATGCGCGATGCCGGCTTGCAGCGCGAGCGGGCTATGCGGAGGTTACAAGTCCCTTGGACGCCGGAATCGAGGCCGAAGTTGGAAGCCCCTGGCCCACGGCTCAGGGCTACGGAGGGCGGAACGGCCACGATTCCGGCATCCACTTGGAGAGTTACGAATCCTTGGGATGCGCTTTGGCTGCATCTCCGCGCCCTCGCGAGGCCGCCCTGTAAAAAGAGCACCCCTGCGGCACACACCGCGACGGGTGATGCGCGGTGATCTTCGCATACCTGCGGGTGACCCAGGACCACTCTGGGGCCCGCTGACCCTGTTCTCCCCCCCCCCCTCCGCAGCTGAGGCAATGAGCCAGTCCTCGGGGGGTGGGGTCGAGAGTCCTTGGGCGGAGGTCTGCCATATACACGGCCAGGGAAGATTTGGGTCGAAGGCCCGCGCCACATAGACGATGCACTGCCAGCGCACCGACGATGTCGGGACGGAGAAGCCCCGACTCCGGATCGCGCCGAAGAATACAAGACCAAGACCTCAGGGCTTGAGCCTCCCCCCGCCCCCTCCTGCGGTCAGAGCGTATGCTGGTTGATGTTTCCTTGGCCGAAGAACACATGACGGGTTCTGGAAGCCCTGAGGCCAAAAACGTTGTCATCTCTCGGGGGTGTATGTCTTCCTCCGCTCGCCTTCCGCCGGCCGTCCGCCGGCGGAGGTGGCCTCGCTCTATATCCGCCGCCCTCTGCCGCCCTTCCGCCGCCTTTCGCCGAGGAAGAGATGCCAACTCCTTCGGCTCTCGAAGGCGAGGCCCTTTCCGGAACGCCGTTGTACCCCTCGAATGCGAGGGCCCGTCTGGAATGCCCCAGAACAGGGCAGCCAGCGCAATCGAGGCCAGGGGGCACGCGGCGATGAGTTTCTTCCGCGGCGAATGATGGTCCAAGGTTTTGGACGGGCCTGGCCATTTTTGGTGTCGGGAACTCCAGGGACGTCAGAAGATCAGGACCTTGGGCACAGATGACTGACCACATTGACCTGGGTGGGCATGTGAACGTATTGGGGGCCCATCAACCCTTTCTCCTTCTGCTCCTCCTCCTCCTCCTCCTCCTCCCTGGGCGCCCTCAGGCGTCATCCTGTGAGTGACGTTGTGACACATACCGCGGCTCAGACCCGCTGTGGGTTCTAAGCGGCTCGCGTCCTGGCGCTTGCTCGTTCGCTCGCTTGGGCACCCTTCATCGTGTCTGGCAACACTGGGGAAGAAAAGCAAAGGCGAGAGGGGGTCTCTCGATTACGGAATGCGGGGGGGAGTTGTCGCCGACAGGCGCTGCGCTGCGGCGCCTGTTCCGAACTTCGTGGGGTATGTGGGGGGTGCGTGTGGCACACAGCTCCAGCCTCGCAGAAGAACTTCTGAACTCTTGGGTCGAAACCCTCCCGGGGTGCTCACCTGCAAATCGTCGTGCAACATACCACGTAAGGTACCACTTGACGCTCGACTGCAGCGAAACAAAAAAAATGAAGGCAACGTGTTCCGCGGGCCTGCCGCGACCGTACCCGTGTCCCTCCAGGTTGAGGTCCACCTCGCTTCTCTCTGCTCTGGCGAAAGCTGCGCGTTGCGTCCTCCCTCATTCAGCGTGCCCCTTGACCGAAGGGCTCGAGCGCTCCTGACCAAGCATGCAACCTCCCCAGACCTCCGACCTCGTGTTCTTGTCACAACATGGGCCCCTGGAGGTATGGACCTTCTCGCCCGGACCGGTTCCTGTTGACGGTAACAGGGCCAGATGAGGGCCCCTTGAAGTAAAACCTCAGCCAACACAAATCAGCCGCTTTGGCGCAATGAAAGTAAGCCTGGGCCATTCATTCACGCGTGCCCAGCAGCGTACATTGCCGCCTGCAGATCTATATTATAGCTGCGCGCGCATTCCGAAGATCTTCTGATGCAGAAGCTGGCTCCCAGTGGCAGCGCGAAGTCCCTAGGCATGTGGTAATGCTAAGGGCAGTCGCGGCGCTGCCGGCCCCCACGGACACATGGTTCTTCCGCTGGGCGTGCACAGCAAGGGTACGGCGCAGGCAGGACGAGAACAACTCTGGATGGGAGTAAGCCGGGAATCTCCAGGAGCTGGCGGGTCGGGAGGAGGTGTCGGGCGCCGCGGCCTTCTCTGAGCGCTCCAGAACACCCTGGGAGCGACCTGGAAAACTCTGGGCCGATTTATCCTCATCCTGTATACCTGTCGAGATGGGTCCTGCGGGACGTTCCGTGAATCTCTGTGGAAGCTCATTCTCACATATACCGCATCGATGTAGGCGCCTGTCGAGGCCTTGAGCAGCCTTTCGTGTAGTTTTAGCGGCCTTGAATGGCCGTACTGGTCGCCTGATAGCAGTCTTTGGTGGCCTGTGGCGGCCCCCAGCAGCCTTCAGTGCCCTCCAGCGGTCTTGAGCAGCCTCTACAAAAGCGCAACGAAGCGTAGTTCGCGTCTTTTTTCACAAGCTTCCAAAGAGACCCACTTCAATGTCGAGATAGGTCCTGATTGACGGGTCCTGGATCTCGGGTTATGCTGTTCCCATCCTACTTAAGGACCGCATCCCAGAAGTAGTTTCGAGCACCCGGAAAAGTGTCGAAAGATTGTCGAAACAGTGTCGAAACAGTGTCGGGCGAGTGTCTCACAGGGCCCGGCACGTGAAAACCCTTGAGTTTCGGAACTTTTTTGGGAACTCGAAACTCTCCCTGGTGATCAAGGCTAGAAGTAGGGTTGGAGCATCGTACACCTCGGGGCCCTCCCCAGGGACTGACTCTTCCACACGAGTCGCTTCTGGACGGTCCCAGGGCCTGCGGAGGGAACCGACGGGGCCGAGGAGAGCCGGCGGCTTAACAGGGCTTGAGCAGGGACCGACCGTCCCGGCGTTCCTATAGTCATACCACGAAATGTTCTTAGAACCCAAAAATGTTCTAAGAACAAAAATAATGTTCTGAGAACATAAAGCCGATGTGATTAAACAAGACAGACTCCGCCAGAAATGTTCTAAGAACATTTTGTGGAAACCACAAAAGGTTCTTAGAACATTGCTTGGTAGGGCTATAGGCGAGCCAGGACGCTTCGCCGCAGCTTGAAGGGCCCCCTCCCCTCGGGACCCCTTCCAGCACGGAGCTCGTGCGGAATCAGCTTCCGGCAAGCCTGCCTCCACGGAGGGGGGGGGGGGGGCTCCCAGGGGAGCCCCTGCACGCAGGCTGGAGCCTCGCAGGCCGAGTGCTGCCTGCGCGCCCTTCCGGCCCAGCACCGCGTGGAGGGGCGGCGAGCGGGGGTGGGGCGAGGCAGGACGACGTGCAGGTGGCCTTGCCGGAAGCTGGATGGGGAAAAAAAAAAAAAGAAGCCCTTGGGTCCCGAGCGACGATGCCGGAGTTTCGGGGCCTTCCCCCCAGGAGCTGCTTCGTGTCCTGAGACGTTTCGTCACAGCTCCGGGGCCCAGGGAGGGGCCGCGGGAGGCCGCAGTAAGATCCCCAAAGCCTCCAAGCTCCAAGCACGCATTTTACAGGGCAGGGGGACCACCCTCATGACAAGCACCCTGGCAGGGGAAACCCTCAAGTAAACGCACCCAGGGGACGGCTGTTTCGCAAACGCAAGTTATGTGGGTCGGGGTGTTTTTCCTTTCCTCAGGACCCCTTTCCTTCACAATTTCTTTTTTGTGAGACCCCAGGACCTCCCGGACGCCTACAAACTTGAAAACGATGGCCGTCTGGTCGTCGCCAAAATGAGCCCCCGCGGGTCGTGCGAGAGCCCGTCCGACGCCACGGCATTTCTCACGGTTCGGACACGCGGAGCTTCCGACCCAATCCCTCTGACTTCCTGCAGAGCTGAACATACATGCCTCCATACCTGCCAGGAAGCTGGGACATACACTCAAACACAGACACAAACGCACACACACACACACATACACGCACACAAACACACACACACACACGAACACCCACACATAAACACACACACACACACGCAAACAAACACACACACGCACACACACAAACACATACACACACGCACACACACAACACACACACACAAACACACGGCTGTGCTCACACGTTGAGCGTGTGGAGGCCACGCGCTGGACCCGCATGCGAAAGCCCTGCGTGCCTGGCCATAAAGTGGCTAACGGCTGAGCGCTGGACAAAAACATTTGTTGTTCTGCGGGACGGGCAAATGACCACAGCCACTGCTTTTTTTCTCTTGCGCCGCCTTCCAGCTGGCCGAAGAAGAAGGAGTGGTTGTGGTCATTTCCCTGGCGCCAAGCTCAACGAAAATGACCACAACCACTGCTTTGTTTCTGCGGGCTGGGAGGCGGCATCAAAAGAAAAGCAGTGGCTGTGGTCGTTTTCACGCCCCGTATGTACCCAGCTCTCGCCCAGGCTAGCCGCGTCATGTGCATCCAGCACCTAGGTGCACAACTATCAGAGCTGCTCAAAGGCACGACTAGAACTTACATCCAAAGGTCCTGGTGCCATGTCTGAAGACCCTTCAAAGGTTCAGGACAAGGGCAATACATCTGTCGCGGGCCAACTTTTGATGGTCCCAGGACGCGAGCGCGGAGCCTGGGGCCCCGAAACCTGCGAGGAATTCGCCACCCGCCGTAATTAGCTCTAGTCGCGGCGCTTGGAAGCCAGGGGTCGTCGTCGCCGTCGTCGTCGTGGCCCCGCCCGCCCGGCGGATCTCTGGGACAGCGATGACGCCGGACCCGTGCATCACCGTGTCCCCTGCGCCGCCCCCGTGGCGGTCCGAGTCTGACTCTGTTGCTGGA
>CAUYUJ010002226.1:272500-342500 GCA_963575745.1 Prorocentrum cordatum | reverse complement strand
CGGTCTCGCGCGCATCTCGCGCACGGTGAGCCAAGATGCTCCCCGGTGGCCCTCGCCGATAAAAATTGCACACGTCCGAGCGATGCCGAGACCAAAGTCGTTGCCTGAGGCGTCCGTCTGGAGGACGAAGGGGAGGGGGAGGAGGGGGAGGAGGAGGAGGAGGAGGAGGAGGAGGAGGAGGAAAAGGAAGAGGAGGAGGAGGAGGAGGAGGAGGAGGAGGAGGAGGAGGAGGAGGAGGAGAGGAGGAGGAGGAGGAGGAGGAGGAGGAAGAGGAGGAGGAGGGGGAGGAGGAAGTGGAGCCAGGGAGGCTGCATCTGGCAGCGCGGCGCCTCTGCGCCCTGCCTGCGTGGGATGCACGCTCGGACCGCCCCAGGTGCTCGCAGCTCCTTCTCCGTGGCCGCCCTCGTCCTCCCCCCCTGACTGCCTACCAGACCACCCCAACCCAACCCGAAGGCCCGAAGTTGACCCGAATTTCGGGTCGGGGGGGGGGTACGGATACCATGTGGTTTCTCAACGTTCCCCGACCCCCCCCCCACTGGAAAGGGAAGGCAAATGGAGGGCTTCGGGTTGGGTTGGGGTGGCTTGGTGGGTGGTGACCCCCCGCTTCCACGACGGCGGCGCCGACGCCAGACGCGGGCGACAGCGAGGCGCGCAGGCTCGGGCGCTGTGCCCTGGCCGCTGCTGCCCTGGCGGCTGTATTGTTACCGCGTCGTAGGAGCATGATCAAGAAGAGAAGCATGTCTGGGCCAGCCGTGCGTACACGTCGTGCATTTCGAATCGTGCTCATTTCTACTTGTGCTCGTTTCTAATTGTTCTTGGCCCCCTCAGTAGCCAGGAAGAGGCCCAGGATAGAGCAATTAGAACTGAAAGGATCTTGGCCCCCCAAAATCAAAGCACCTTCGAAGAATTAGGAATGAACAACGTGTAAGTTTCTCAAAGCAGATCTGGTCCAATTTCTGTCGTTCACGCTGGGGGTGCGAACGTGCTCAAGAAGCTGGGCCTGCTGTCGGTCGAGTTGGTTAAGAAACGCCGGCCCAGTTTCTCGGGAGGGGACTTCTTCATCAGATGCTCGACTGTACTTCGCGTAGCTTGTTTTGTGGGGCAGTTGTTAACGACACTGGAAACGCAACCAATGCAGTAGAAAAAGGGTTCTTGCTGGCGAGCGGAGATCACGCGAGTCTAGTGCCAAATCCCGCTAGCGCAGCGAGGGCACTCAGCGGTTCTCTAAAAGCGCCGTCGCCAACATACATATCACCAATTTCAGCATGTGTATTCAGGACATTTTTCGGCGGCACCGTCACCAAGTACCCAATTTGTCCCGCATCCTCCTTCCACCCTCCTCCCTTCGTCGTCGCCGTCGTCGCCAGCGTCGTCGTTGTGCCTGTCGTCTGTCGCTGTCGCTGTCGCTGTCGTCGTCGTCGTCGTCGTCGTCGTCGCATTCGTCGTCGTCGCCGCCGCCATCGTCATCGTCGTCGTCGCCGAACTTGTAGTCATCGCCTTAGTCGTCGCAGTCGCCTCGTTCGCCGTCGTTGTTGCCGCATTTGTTGTCGTCGTCGTCCTCCTCCTCCTCCTCGCCTCCGTCGCGACCTACGCGGCATCGACGGCAACGACTCGTCGGCTCAAAGATGGGCCCTCAGGTATGGGTCCGTGAGGAACGAAGGGCCTCAAACAATGTAGATTCACCCTTGGATCCATCCCCTTCCATCCCCAGACATCCGACGTCGTGTCTTTACCGCACCCTGGCTACCCAAAGGAGGTCTAGACCACTTCCCCGGGACAACTCCTGCATCCCGGGACAGGTTTTGCGACGGCCCCCTAGGGGCCGGTGAGGGCCCCCGGAAAACCCGAGGATGTCAGGGCACCCGTCGGTCGGACGAAGCGGGCAGAGACATTGAGCGGGCAGGCGGCGCTGAAGCTAGGTTGGGCCTCCGCCCGCCCCCCTGAGGACGAGGGCAGAGGGAACGCCACCCGACTCTGCAGGTGGGAAGGCGGCTAACGCACGCTGTGGTCTGGTCGGCTACGCGCAATAGTGACCCTGGGTAAGAGTGACCTTTGGTGCGCGGCTTTGGGGGGGCGCGAGGGGGCCAAACCCAAGCGCGCAGGCCGCTGCCATCGCATCGCGCTCAGCGATCGGGGGGGGCCCGATGAGCCCGCACCAGAGGTCACTCCGGCGAAGGGTCACTCCTACGCGTCGCCGATCTGGGGATCCAGCAATACCTACTGCCAACGACCGGCGTGCATCTTCAGGGCCCCCTTTTGAATTCGGAAGCCGCCGAACGACGACGGCGGCGGCGGCGGCGTCCCAGGGGACCCTGCGCGGCCCCGTCCTAGGACGCGCGACACGCAGAGCCCCCCGCGGCCGTCGGCGTTCCTCGCGCGCGGCGTGGCCGGGGGGGGTGTCACGGATCGACGACGACGTCATCGACGACGTCGTCGGCGCCGATGCTTGTGGGAGGGCGATGCACTCTTCTGGCCACTCGCTGCCCTCCTCCTCCTCCTCCTCCTCCTCCTCCTCCTCCTCCTCCTCCTCCTCCTCCTCCGGGAGCCCATCTGTGTATTGTTCGCGATGGCGTCCGTGACCGGTCCCTCCCCCCGCCCTGGTCACGTCACGGTTCGCGCCGGCGCCGTCTGGAAAGTGGCAGCCACTCTGAACCATTCCCAAGCGGCGCTGGCGCGAATGGTGACGTGACTGACTCCCTCCCCCCCCGTCCCGGTCACGCCCGTCATAAAAGATGGTACCCAGTCGCCCAGGGCACGAGAGAGCGGCCCCCGGAGGGCCCCGGCCCAAAAAATCGCTGAGGGGTGCTGCCACTGGCTCGAGGCGCCAGGTGTCTGGGGGTCCAGACGCAGCAGCGAGCTGACCTGCCAGCCCACGACGTCGACGTCCCACTCTGAGGCGCTGAGGTCTGAGGGTCCAGACGCGATGATCCCAGACATGTTTGATCTGCAGGGCGAGAGCGAGCCTCTTCCGCTAAAAGCTCCGCGGGACGCGCGCGGCTTGGATTGACAGAGAGGGGGGCGAGGGCGAGCGGGGCCTCACGCGGCCAGGAGCGGGCGGAGCCCGGGGATCAGGCGGTGCCGAACGGGATGTGCAGGAAAAGGTACACCTGGACGCGATGATCCCAGGCATGCGACGTCCAATGATTTGCTCGATACGGGGTCCCTGGAAGTGCTGGACCTTTCCCCAGGACCGCTTTTCATCCTGACTCGTTTTCTGGCGGCCCGGAGGCCCGGCGAGGATGCAATAAATCCGCGCGTGGCGCCCAAAGCTTATGTTTATTGTGTTTTGCTTCTTCGATGTTTCGAGGTTCTTGAGCCTTCCAAGAGGTTCGCGTCAACACGTCTGGACGCAGTTCGGAGCACAGGCCAGACCAGAGAACCCCAGGAGAGGTCCAGCTTTGGTGCGGAAGGGGTCTGAGGACCGAGTTTGAGCAGAGCATGCTGAAGGCGCACGCAAGGGAACGCGAGGGGGAAGGCTGGGGGCTTCAAAAAAGGCAGCGGGCTTCGCAGGAGCCTGAGAAGCCTCCCGGCCATCCTGACAAGGCACGTGCTCTTTTGAGGAGCCCCCGCCATCTTCGAAGCCCGCCACCCTCCCCCTTGTGCGTGCTGCTAGGCCCAGTCGGAATGCGACGACAGCGGCGGCGTCGACAATGAGAGCTGGCCCGACGCAAACGAGTCCTGAGAGACACGGACCCAGGACCGCGGGCCTTCCCCCAAAGCCAGCTTCGTCCTGCGCTTGATTGTTTCGGTCCGGGGGCGAGGGCCCCAGGAGCCCGAAAGCGGTGAGAAACCTCCAGAACCCGCTTCCTCTCCGTGCCGGGCGAGGTCCAGACGCGATGGTTGATCTGCCCGTCGAACTTCACCACTCCGCCAGCGGCCTCGATGCGGCTCTGCTCCTGCAGGGGGAGGAGGAGGAGGAGGAGGAGGAGGAGGAGGAGGAGGAGGAGGAGGAGGAGGAGGAGGAGGAGGAGGAGGAGGAGGGAGGAGGAGGGAGGAGGGAGGAGGAGGCGGCGGAGGAGGAGGCGGAGGAGGGACAACCATGCCTCCCCAGATGTCGTCCCTACAATCTTCGGGCCCAGTGCGCCGAGCGCGGCGAAGAACGCGGCAAGACCACCTCTGCTCGCGGCGGACGGACCGCTTGGCATCGCTCTCGGACGTGCGTCCCCCGTGAATTATTTCTCGACTCCGTGCGTCCGTGTTTTTTTTGCAGGGCGATGCGGGGTGCTTCTCGATGTTCCCTGCAGAGAGAAAAACACTTTTTGGTCGGCGGGGCGAGAGCGAACCTCTTCCGCTAAAAGCTAGACGGGCTACGCACAGCTTTAATCAGGGAGACAAGGCACAGGCGGGCGGGGCCTCAGGCGGCCCGCCGCCGAGAACACACACACACACACACACACACACGCACGCACGCACGCACGCACGCACGCACGCACGCACGCACGCACGCACGCACGCACGCACACACACACACACACACACACACACACACACACACACACACACACACACACACACACACACACACACACACACACACACACACACACACACACACACACACACACACACACACACACACACACACACCACACACACACACACACACACACACACACACACACACACACACACACACACACACACACACACACACACACACAACACACACACACACACACACACACACACACACACACACACACACACACACACACACACACACACACACACACACACACACACACACACACAACACACACACACACACACACACACACCACACACACACACACACACACACACACACCACACACACACACACACACACCACACACACCACACCACACACACACACACACACACACACACACACACACACACACACACACACACACACACACACACACACACACACACACACACACGCCCGAGCGATGCCAAGACCAGGGGGGGGATCAAAGGGGGCGCAGTTAGCAAACCAGTCGGCGCGACCAGGGCTCGGCGGCGGGGCCGAAAGCGGCTGCACACAAAGCGGCTGCACGCAGCAGGTTTCGTCATCCCTCATCCTCTCCCTCTCTCCTCCCTCCTCCCCCCTCCTCCTCCCTCCTTCTCCTCCCCCCTCCTCCTCCTCCTCCTCCTCCTCCTCCTCCTCCTCATCCTCCTCTCCTCCTCCTAATCCTCTTCCTCCTCCAGGGAGCTGGTCGGCGGGGTCGAAACCGGCTGCACGGAGTAGACTTCGGATCGGCCCCCCTCCCGATACATCACTCGAGCAGTGGATCGGCTACAGAACCGATTCACCCAAGAATTGATTCTCCCGTATCGAGTCTACGAAGGATACGCAGCAGGATCGTAGGCCTACGAACGTTCTGCGCATGTCTCAAGGATCGACGGAAAAAAAAACAAGCTTTGGGGACATCAACTCTGTAGTCGATCCCCTACTCGACTAACCCCCCCCGCTCCCTCGTCCGACCCGGGAGAGGGCCCCGTCGGGACCGAGCACTGCGAGGAGACCTCGAAGGGCCCCCGTTCCCTCGAAGGCCCCCCCATCCTTCGGCCCGAGGCCTCTCGCCGCTTTCGCCCCCCCCCCGGGTGCCCTGCCCAGGAGCCCGCGCGCAAAAGCAAGGCTCGGGGTGAGATCCGGGGCAACCCTTCCGGGATCCGATTCGCTCAGGGCCCCGTGCTCGTATTGCCCCACGGCCGCTCGAGGAGTCTCCCGAAGCAGACGATCGAGGCAGATCTCAGACCTCCTCGCGTCGTGAGCACGACGCGACGACGGAGAAGGCGAGCGCTCCCGATGCGGCGACGACGACGAATGCGACGACGACGACGGCAACAGACGACGGACAGGAGACGATATTGGTGATGGCGGCGACGGCGCCGACGGCAACGACGCCGACGAAGACAACGACGGCCACGAACACGGCAGCGGCGGCGAGGACACCGGAGCGGCGGACGAGGCAGGCAGACGATGCCAGAGGAGGAGGGGGAGGGGGCCAAAGGGGAAAGGAGGGGGCGAGAAGGCATGGCTGGGGAGGGAAGATGGAGGGCCCCAGGACCCCTCTCGTCACGGACAATAGCGCGAATGACCCGTGGGCAGTTCTGTTGGCCGCTGGTCACGGGGTGCAGGAGCTGTCAAGATAGGGCTCGGAACGGGACAGCCGGACCTGCACAGTCCTCGGCCAGCTCCATACCTCTGTGAGCCCGCGCCGCTCAAAAACAAAGGCGTCGGAGGTATAGATTCCACTACCCTCGTCAAAATTAACCTCAAAAGTTGCTGGCACGTCATTTCGATTTCGGCGCGCCCCTCAATGTCGACACGCCGCCCCTTCAATGTCGGGGCGAGGGCAAAGATAGTCTGACCGAAGTTGACTCGAAAGTTTGACGTCGACCGACATTGGAGGGGCGGCGCATGCAAGTACCCCGCACTCATCGATACTCGGCCCCGGATCTTCCGACAACCAGTTCAACCACGTCAGACATTTTTGAGGTATTTTGACGAGGGTTGCAGGAGTATCGCGGAGGAGGATCGAGGATGATGGACGAGGAAGATCGAGGAGGAGTCGGATCAAGGAGAGCGAGCAGAGGGGTCGATGATGAGGAGGACCAGTGCAAACTCAAAACGCATCAACGATGCTGCAATAAACCAACTGGAGCTCCATAGCAGGAAACGCCCCATTGAAAGTGCCACGAATCAACGTGCCTGTTCCGTCCTGCCATCCTGAATCGTGCCAAGAAACTAGTCCTGTGACTCCAGCGCCGTGATTAAACGTGACTGTTGCGTCTTGACAGCCTTGAGTCGCACCAAAATGCGATTCATGGAGATTAGCCATACTATGTTGCATGGAAAAAACGTATTAAACGGACAACTCCCCGGACAACTCGGACAACCCCTCCGAGATGGAGATCACAAGTGCTCTAGCATGTCAGTGTGGCCAACGTTGGAGAGAGAGCACCGTTCCCTACCAGGGATGTGGCAGGCGCACTGGCGAGAGCACCATTTTCAATCAGGGATGTGGCTGGCGCTCGGGCGAGAGCAACATCTAGTGCTCGGGCGACAGCTAACTTCCGAATCGAGAGTGTCGTCACCGCTCAGGCGAGAGCACCACTCCCGTTCAGGGATATGGCCGGCGATCCAACAACAACACCATTCGCCACCTTCCCCCCGACACCGCGGGAGTGCTGTGTCTGCTCATCCTTGGGTCAAGATCTTTGTCCACAGAGTTGCGAGGCTGTCTCAGGCAAAACTGGCTGGACAACTTCGCGCGCAGCACCTCAGAAACCATTGTTTCGAGAATGTCTCAAGCGAAACTGGCTGGACAACCTCAGGTCAGGACATGCCATCCCCGAGCTCAGAGTTGCGAGGATGTCACAGGGGGAAATGACCGGCCGGACGCTGAGGAATGAGAAGGCTGAAAGCTGAAGAATGAGGGGGCCCCGGACAAGGACAACCCAGTTGACAACCCCCTGGACAATTCCCTCGATAATCCGTGTGCGAGCGGGCGCGGGAGGACGCGAGAGAGGAGGATCGAACAAGCGGGGAATGAGGAGAGAGGCGCCCTTTTCCAGCTGGGTTTGACTGGCTGTGCCATGCTTCTGATGATATGGATGATTGAGGCATATGCGTGCGCTGGCAAACTGTGAAACTGCTTCAAACTGTCAATGCAAATGCGCGCGGCGCTGAGGCGAGAGCCACAATTTAAAAACCTTCCCCGTCCATCCTCGAAACAGCTGCAATTGTTTAAGACGAATGCGCGCGATGACGAGGCGAGAGCCACATTTTGGAAAGCAAGCGGCCGCCATCCTCGGAATGTTGCAAGCGGATAATACGAATGTGCGCGTCGCTGACGCGAGAGCGGCATTTTGAACACCTCCCGCCCTGGATCCTGGAAGCTGTCGCAAACGTTGAAGTGACTGTGTGCGGCGCTAAGGCGGGAACCACATGTTGTAAACCACCGGCCCTCCATCCTTGAAGCTGTCGCACCTTTCAAACTTCAAGATCATGCACGCTGGAAACCTCTGAAGCAACCCGCCAGGCCTGCCCTACCGTTACGCCTGGGGGTGCGGCAGGGAGGAGTCAGTTAGAAGAAAGAAAAAGGGAGAACCATGGATAAGAAAGAGGAGGGGGGAAGGATGATTGAATATCGATGGGGCTCATCGAAGAAGACGAGTAGGAGGATCCAGGGGGACATAGAAGGAGGAGGAGGGGGATAGAGACGAGCGTAGGGGGGGGCGCGTGTCCTCCCACCTACGGCGGCGGGGGCAGGGACGCGGGCGGCGGGGCGCCAAGTGCGTCCTCCGCGCTCAGCGTCGGGTTGGAGATGGTGCCCAGCGCAGCCGCATTTATATATGGCGGGGGGCTGGGTGCAACGGCAGATGATGAGCTGGAAGCTGTGGATGGGAAAAGAAAAGAATTCGAGCGACCAGGCAGCTGGACAGGGACGGTGAACGTCGCGATGAGAGGCGGGTGAGAAGGCGGGGGGCAAGCAACAGCAGCAGCAGATCTCGCGAGCGAAGGACCAGGAGGGGGGACTAAAGGATTAGAGTGAAGGGCTCCGTGCGGCGACATGGGGAGAGCAGCAAAGGGCAGAACAGAGAGGCGGGGTGACACGAAGGCGTGGGGAGAGGGGCACTGGGCATCGGGAGCGGGAGAAGCGGGCACGCTGGACTGGAATTTTCCAGGCGGGGAGTCAGGGCGGGAGGGGGGCCATGGCGCGGGACGCGGAAAGGAAGGCCATAGCCTCTGAGACCGCGGAGTGGCCGAGGACGCGCGGCTCGTGGCAACCCGTGAGGAGAGAGCCGCCATCCGAGGAGCGCCCGTGGTGGTCGGCGCCGAAGGGGTAGCCATCAGGGTCGAGGGAGCCCGCATCTGAGAGCATGGCGACGTACCCCACGGAGTCGTCGACCAGATCCAGCCGCGAGGAGAGAATCTGGCAACTCGCGAAGCAAGAGGCACCACAGTGTCACCCCCACAATTTGTGATAGCTCGTGGCTCAGGGTTCGAGGAGCACCCACGAGCTGAGCTTTGCGTTCTGACCATATCCGCTGAGGGGGAGCACGTGGGAGGAGCCGAGCACCGCCCAGCAGAGAGACCCTCGCAACATACTCTAAGAGCCTGAAGCGGCGGGTTCGAGGAGCACCCGCCGTCAGGACTTTGCGTTCTGAGCTCAGCAGAAAGGAGAGACCCCTCCTCGCAACATACTCGCTGAGCTTGAACAGCTGGGTTCGAGGAGCACCCACTGACAGGACTTTGCGTTCTGACTTCGATGGGAGTCGGTCCCTCCCAGTCACAATCGTACAGGTCATGCGAGCGGCCAGCGTGTTGAGGGGTGGCTACAGTCGGCAATGGAGTCCCAGGCGTTGGGAGAGGAGTACATGGGGAGAAGTCGAATGACACCAGATCGTCCACGTCCGTGTCGGAGTCCCGCAGCTCGTCGATCACCGCTGGCGTCATGCCAGGACCACTGGACGTGTCTGCGTCAGTCACGTCGGTACAGGATGTCGAGGATGAAGACGAGGACGAAGACGAGGAGGAGGAGGACGGGCGCCGAGCTCGTCTCGTCATAAAGCGGACGCTCCATTGCATCGGTGAGTCGTCAGGCAGGGCACCAGTCGTCGCCATCCGCATGCTCCTCACTCCAGCCAGTGCAGCACTCAGCGCGTCCTGCTCTGAGATCGGCCAGTCGGGGATCAGACGGATCGTGTTGTACATGCTCACCGCGGCGGCCATGAAGCCGAAGGCGGCCGTCGAGGGCGCCGCGAGGCCCCATCTCTCAGCAAGCTCCAGAGGGAAGCCGCGCCCGAGGGCACGACGTAGAGCAGCATGCATCCGCACGCATCTTGAGTAGTGAAGAAGCGAGTCAGCGCAGCTGTGACACCCAAGGGCGCAGCCGCGCCTGCCAGCGGGGTGGAGAATGCGAGATGAGGTAAGCCAGCCATCGCACCAGGTCCTCAGCGCTGCCCACACCCACGAACAAGGGCACATATTGAGCGTAGCTGAGATTCGCCGCCAGTCGATCAGGTCGAGGAGAGCACCGTGTCGTGGAAAGAAGAACTTCTGCAGCCGCGTGCGGAGGAAGACGTGCAGCGGCGTGGCAGATGCCGCCAGGTCACGAAGAGCACGATGGACAGCTCGCTGGGGACGGGGGCGGACACCAGGAGGGGTCTCGGCAGCACTGGCAAGCGCTTCGCGAGCACGTGGGAGAAGCGATGCCCACGGTCCAGCGGGGGCGGGCCCATCCAAGGCCAGAGCGAGGTTCTCCACAATAGCAGGGCTCCGCCAGAAGCCAGGGTATAGGGCGCCAGAGCCGATCATGTAAAGCGTCCTGGAGTCCGCGAGCGCACACGCGTGGGTCCGCAAGTCGTCCAGCAGCCCCCGGTGCTCGGGAAAGGTGTGGGCGGCCGCCCGCAGCAGGGGCGCCATGTTGAGGTGAGCCCAGCTCAGGGCCCGCGGGCCACGCCAGCGGTCCATCTGCACCCAGGCGCTCAGCGGGACGGTGCCCAGCGCAACACGAAAGACCTGTGCAAGCACACCCAACTCGCATGCGATGACGGCTCGTGGCATCCAAAAGAACTGGCTGACATAAGAGAGTGTGCTGACAATACGAGTATTGTAGATGATGGAAGAGAGGCTAGCAGGGGTGACGCCTCGTCCGACTGCTCGAGCCCGCAGCCGTGCCTTTGCAAGTGGGTCGATCCAGGGCTTCATAGAGTCCACAGAGGGCCCCAACCATATCCCAAGGTACAGTAGCTCCGAAACGATCTTCATGGCGGACCAGTGGGGCACCGTACGAGAGAGCCTCCCAAGAGCTTCCGAAGCGAGAGCAGGACTAAATGAGGCTGGCAGGGGCACAATATGGCACTTCTGAATCTTCAGAACAAGGTTCGCGACCAACTCCGCCTCCCTCATCGCGAGGGCGACCCAGGCCAAGTCCTCTATGCTCACCAACGTGCCACCGATGTCGTCGGCACACGCACGCACGAGCCCGCGGCCCGTCTCTTCGATCACGCGCACGAGGTGGTACAATAACGTGGACGATGCAATAGCATAAAGAGAGCCAGAGAGGGCACACCCCTGGATGATCCCACTGCGGACCCAGTACAGGTGAACACGGAGCCCCGTGGAGACCGCAACGCCCTCGATGGCCTCATAGAGGAACCCCACGAACTTCAAGATGGCCTCAGGAAGACGCAGCGCCCCAAGAATAAACAGCACGAACTCCTGGTTCAGAGAGGGGAAGGCCTGGCCGTAGTCCAGGCTATAAAGGATGGGCAGGTCCCGAGAGCCATGCGGCGTGCACGAGAGCTGACGACTCGATACGTCCAGTTCCAAGATGTTCAGACCAAAGTTCCTCCCAGGAACGAAGCCTCTCTGACAGGGCGGGGCGACGCGTGCAAGGATGGGGCGAAGGGCGGCGTTCATGGTAGCCGAGAAGACCTTCACGTCACAATTGCGGAGACCGAGCACTCTCACTTTGTCTGCCCCCCTTGCAACTTGGCCAACTTGGGCCTCATCCTCGGTCACGTTCTTGGGCAGAAAAACCTGGAGGGTCGTGCTTGCAGAGTCGAACAACGCTTGACCGCTCATCACCCACTCGAGGCAGTCCCAGAGGATGGTCGCACCAAAGGGTATGGAGCGCCACGCCGCGTGGGAGAGCCCGTCACAACCAGTGGCGGAGTCAGCAGCACGCGCAAGAACAGCCCGAAGGAGGCGTGGTGTGGGAGGGGGGAGAATAACATCGTCAACAGTCGGCAGGTACTTGGCAGCATGCTCGACGGCTCTGTCGCGGTCCCAGGGCTTCCTGGAGAAGACGGGGCCCCAGTAGCTCTTCAGCAAGTCCACGCGCTCGGCAGGGTCACATGCGGAACGCCCACTATCATCGGTAACTGCCGTCAGGCATACACGTCGATTTAATGGGGACCAGAGGCGGGACCGTCTCTCAAGGGATTTCAACTGAAGACGGGCGGAACGCATATCTTGAGAGGAGTCGTTCTTTCTCTGCAACTCAGCACGGGCACATTCGGCTGCTTCCCACTGGAGACGGTCGGACCAGGCATGGAACGATTCAGGATGTAACAACTCGACCACAGGCCCCTGGACACGGATGAAGTCGGAGGCGATGGGGTGGGATTCTAATAGTCTCCAAGCAAGCTTCACATCTTGCCGCCATATAACTCTTGCCATAGAACGAGCAAGCTGTAACAGGGTGGATGGATGATGAGGGCGCCTCCGAAAGTCATTATCACGGGCTTCACGCGCAGCTTCTTTCATGAGATATTTGAAATGCTCCAACCGATACGGAGGTGACATACTGCCCCAATCAGCGCAGTCAACCATAGCACGGAGGCGGCTCATGTAGCACTGGTCATGGAAGAGATGTTTAGCAAGAGGGCGCTCGGCAGGGGGGCGGGCGGCACGGGGGGTGATGGTGACCACAACCGCAGCATGATCCGAGACTATGGCATCAGAGACAGCAGGCTGCAGACCCCACAGTAGCAGCCTGCAACTGATGCTGACAGACCATCCACCCAGGGAGAGAGAGGAAGAGGCGGTCGATAGCGGCCTCAGAGTTGGACTTTTTCTCATAGTGCGACCCCAAATCGCACTCCACTTCGACGAACTGCGAGAGAGCCCGTCGCCAGACTCGAGCCTGCCCATGATGTTGACGTGCGGCGCGCCGAACAGCAGCCTGTGGTAGATGAAGAACCACAGCATCCTCGGCGGCAAAGTTGAAGTCGCCCACAACCAGCACGAGATGCTGGGAAGGCGCCCTGAGCGCAGCAGCACGAGCCTCGAGGATGATCTCGACTATCTCCTTGACTTGCTTCTGCTTCAGGTCGCGGTTGTGAATGTTGAAGATCTCCATGCAGATCGGACCACGCACGACGGTGACCCGCAAAACGCGACCAGGCACAAGAGCCACCGCATGACTACGCACACGTTCTCCAGCTGCCTGACAAAACTGGGGAAGAAGAACGGCCACACCCCCGCGGACACGGTCCGCCCCATAGTCACCACAGAACGACGAGTGCACTGTCAGCGACTCACCCAACGGGCCGAGGAACTCACGAAGTTGAAGAGCATCTTGCCTGACCTCTTGCAGGCACACGATGGAGCGGGCGGGTTGGAGGCGAAGTAGGTAGTTGAATTTGCGGGCGCCATTCTTTCCAGCGTGCTGGAGCAAGGCCCGCGCATTCCACGAGACAACCCTCATGGGAGCCACCGGTGAGGCAGGAGAGGGCGATGTACACGCGAACAATTTCCATACGTCAAAGGCACCACTGTGGCTCCGCCTCGGGTTCGATGAGCGGGGCGAGCAGCGACACGAGCTCGGCTTTGACGAGGTCGTGCTTGGCGAGCTGCTGGTTGTCCCAGAAGAACTCGGCGGGCTTGTTGCCAGGATGGGCTTCCACACGTTTGATACGATCCCATCCCACGGATAGCGTGGCACGCTCTCTGTCAGTGAACAGACGGAGGTTCGGGTGACGCTCGGCAATGATAGTGCGTGCCCTCCGCAGCAGAATCTCGCAGCGAATCTGGCGTGGCGACTTGTCGGGGCCCAGGTGGATGCGGCAGCGAGGGCTGCCAGGAACCTCGACTGTGAACTCCTTCCAAATGCCATCGACGCGCAGGGAGCCAA
The DNA here is from genome assembly GCA_963575745.1 of Prorocentrum cordatum. Lineage (NCBI taxonomy): Eukaryota > Dinophyceae > Prorocentrales > Prorocentraceae > Prorocentrum > Prorocentrum cordatum. The sequence continues at coordinate 328,863 of CAUYUJ010002226.1, read as the reverse complement.
GCACCTTGGCCGCCATCCTGGAGGCGACTGCGATGAGGCCCTTGAAGCGGATGTGAAACTTCTTGGTCGGCACAGGGCCGACGGGAACAAGGTCGTAGAGGTCGTCGGCGAGGCCGAGCGAGGCGATCCAAGGGCGGAGCTCAGCTTCAACACAGGCAGTCGTGGTAGGGCGCTGGGCCATGGCCACAACCAGCTAAGCATCCACTTCCCTGTCGAAGCCCTTCGGCTGGGTGAGCGGGGCGCGGGGGCGCTGCTCGGCGATGAGGAGCTCCTTCCTGAGAACCTCCAACTGGGAGAGGACGTCCTGCATCTGGGCCTCAACCTTGGACACGCGGTTGTCGGTCTCGTTGATCTGTGTCTGCTGGGCGTCGAGCTGTGCTTGGAGACGGCGTGCGGTGGAGTCGAGCTGAGGGCGGACAATCGAGAGGATCTTCTGGTCGAGGTCAGCTGGAGGCTGCGCCAGCTGGGCGCGGAGCTGGTCCAGCAGGTCGATGGTTGGCTTGTTCTGCACTTCGATGTTCTGCTTGATGGTGTCCGTGAGAGACTTGCTGATGTCGACGGCGAGCTCCTCACGCATTTTGGCCAGCATGTCGGCGCAGCACTGCTTGATGTAGTCCTCTGAGGCGTCGTCGTCGTCATCGAGGCGCGGCGGCATGTCGTCGTCCACGATGGTGGCAGCAGGAGAACCATGAGGAGGCAGAGCACGACGCTTGTGCGCAGCGCAGCTGGCGGTGCGTGGGGGCGCGGAGCCCTTGCCCTTGCCCGCCTTGCTTTCCTGGGATGGGAAGGTCGGCATGGACTCGAGCATCTCAGCCTGGGAGACGGACAGCTCGCTTTCGGCAGCGCCATCAGCCATCGGAGGCGGTCTGGTCGGGACAGGGATGGAAGAGGCGGGGGCCCAGGTCCCGCAGTAAAGGCCGACAATGAGTGCCAGAGACAGGCGGGCAGTGGATGCACGTGGCCTCAAAGCGGAACCTCCCTCGCGCTCTGAGGACGCCCCGAAAGACTTGCGGTCGTCGGGACGGTTCATAGCCTTGAGCCAAAATGGCTACGGAGGAGGAGGAGGATAGAGGAGGAGGAAGAGGAGGAGGAGGAGGAGGATAATAATAGAAGGGGAGGAGGATCGAGGAGGATCGATGCGAGGAGGAGCGAGGAGGATGGAGGGGCATCGAGGAATATGGAGGATGACGACCGAGGAGGGTCGAGTAGGTGAGGATCGAGAAGGATCGAGCAGGAGGGGAGGGGGATCGCGGAGGAGGAGGATGGAGGAGGGAGTCGGATGATCGAGTAGACAGTACGAGGAGGATGGAGCAGGAACATCGAAAAGGATCGAAGTTGAGGAGAGAGATCGAGGAGTATCGAGCCAGAAGATCGAGACATTCACCTGAAGGCGTCAGTTCACCACCAAAGCCCGCGCGCCACGGCGCGTCTGTGCGCAAGAGTGACCCCCGGAACGAGTGGCCCGTTGGCTGCGCGGCTTCGGGGGGCTGCCAGGGAGGAGGGGGCAACTACTGTTGAGAAGGGCAACGGTCAACGGGACTGGCATAGGTCGGGGGGGGGGCATCGGCCCAGAATTGGCGATACACCGCCGACGAGTCGGCGATAGGCCCCCGATAGCACGTCGCCATGCGCCTGGGCGGGGTGGGGCCATCGGGCCCCTTTTTCGATAAATGGGCGATTGGGGTCGATGAGCCCCCCTCATATGCCTATCCCTCCCTATCGTTGCCCTGATGGAGGGGGCTGAGGGGGGCGGGGGGGGGGGGGCAACTGCTGATGGAACCAAGTCAACAGTTCGTGTCGTGCCGACTTCAGCGTTGGTGTCTGACATAGCGGGAATCGACCAACCTTGAAATATTGGCTGTTTCTGAAGCGTCAGATCGATCAACGTCAACCGATTCTGGGTCGCCAACGGCGCTCATCGTTGAACGCCAGTGGTGGGTTCGCCATCGGTCGACACGACGCGAACCTACTGTGGACATTGACTTTCGGAGGGAGGTGCGCGCGGATTTCTTGGACCGGCGCCAGCCCCCCCTCCCTGAGTCGCTGCGGGCTCCAGACGCGGCGCCGAAGGCGCCTCACGAGGGGGCCACTGCAGATCCCAAGAAAACCGCGCAGACCTCCGACAACTGATTCCACACATCCAAAGTGGGGCTCTTGTTTTCCCTGCACACCCCCCACGCAGAATTCCCTCTCCTCCCCGCTCTCTGCCTCACCCTCACCCTCACCATCACCATCATCATCATCATCATCATCATCATCATCATCATCATCATCATCATCATCATCATCATCATCACCACAATCAGCATCATCAACATCATCATCAACATCACCGTCGTCATCATCAACATCAACATCATCAACACCGTGATAACACCATCATCATAGCCGTCGTCAGTTCCACGGTCATCTTCAGCAGGCCCATTATCTCCCACAACTGTTCACACACTCACTACCATCATCCGCAACAAACTCATCAGTACTATCGCCATTGTCATCGCCACATACCATCATCGCGCACAGACCCTGCGCTCTCTCTCTCTCTCTCTCACACGTCCTTACAACGCCATGTCCTCACACCCGCCATCACCGTCGTCGCTACCAACCACCATCACCAACAACCATCACCACACCGTGTTTTCAAATCCACGAGTCATCTCTCATGCACATCATCATCGTCATCCTCATCATCATCATCGTCATCATCAACATCATCATCATTTTCTCCAACCTCATCATCCTCGTCATCACCATCATTATTACCATTATCCATACCACCATAGCCAACATCGTCCGCATCATCATCATCATCATCATCATCATCATCATCATCATCTCAAACGCACTCACGCGTTCACTCATACTTTCACGCACACACCCACTCATTCACATATTCACCGCGAAGGAAGGGTCAAGCGAGAGCCCCCTCCCTATGGGTCCCGCACCTCGTGTGTTTTTGTTGATCCGAGCGGGTCCTTTTCAAACCTGTGCCTGTCGTCGCGGTTGGGCTTCCCAGGCCTGAATATGGAGGAAACCTCAAGCGGGAATCTCGCCTGTGAGTGAATAGCGAGGAAGTCTCAGGCGGGAGCCTCCTCCATTAGGGTCCACCACTTCATTTGTTCCATCCCAGGGAGTGAACCTTAAACTTAGAACTGCTGGACTCCTCAGGCCTGATTATGGACAGCGCCTCGAGCGGGAACCTCGTCGATGAGTGAACCGCGAAGAGGTCTCAAGCGAGTTTCCCCTCTTTGCGGGGCCCGCACGTCGTGATAGCAATCCGACGTGGCCATCCTCACACCTGTAGCTGTCGTCAATCTGGGGCTCTTGATACCTGAATGCGGAGGAAGTCTCGAAAAGGGAAACTCGTCATTTAGCGAACCGCATGGCAGTTTTGAACCGGAGCCCCTCCGTATGGGGTCTCGAGCTTCATGTGCAAATCCGCACGGTCGCGATGAGCTTTCACGGGAACCATTCCCTTTGGGGCCCGCACTTCATGTTCGAATCCGAACGGGTCATCCAAGTCCTGTCGTTGTCGTCGTTGTTGGGCTCCCCAGGCCTGAATATGGAGGAAGTCACGTGTGGAAGTCTCGTGCGTGCGTGTGTGTGTGTGTGTGTGTGTGCAAATCGCGAAGGAATCGACGTAGTGGCGCTGTGACGCGGCATCGATGATCGGGTGGGGGTACCAGCAGGGGACGTCTCGAGCCGGGAACCCCTCCGTGTGGGTTCCCCGCCTTCCCACGTTGGAAGTCGAGCGGTGCTAATATGGCCCCGAGGCGGAGGAGGAGGAGGAGGAGGAGGAGGAAAAGGAGGAGGAGGAGAAGAACGAGGAGGAAGATGGGAAGGAATGGGTCGCGCAATATCCCCCGGACTGCACGTATCCATTAGAGGAGGCAGGAGGGAATATGAGGAAGAACAAGAGGATGAACCGTGACTCGTCTGGGTCGTGCTTCGGCACGTATCCACTGGGACGGGTCAAAATGACGATGGGGAGGAGGACGAGGAGGAGGAGGAGGAGGAGGAGGAGGAGGAGGAGGAGGACGAGAAGGAGGAGGAGGAGGAGGAGGAGTGGGTCGTGCAATGTCCCTCGGGCTGCTCGCATACATCGCAGGTCTGAGGGAGTAGGAGGAGGAGGAGGAGAGGAGGAGGAGGAGGAGGAGAAGGAACAGGAAAATGATGAGGAGGAGGCGTGCTTCGTCTGGGTCGGTCAGAGCGGGGTTGTCCCAACGGTCTGGCCTGCCCGGTTGTCCCAACGGCTTCGCGGTCTGGCCATCGGGAAACACGCACCTGCGGGCCGCGGCGGCGAGGGCGCCGAAGGAAACGAAACATGCATGCCCCAGCCAGAAGGTAGGAGAGGTGCATGAGGAGAACAGGCGAGATGGACATGAGGAGGAGGAGGAGGAGGAGGAGGAGGAGGAGGAGGAGGAGGAGGAGGAAAAGGACGAAGAGGAGGAGGGGGATGAGGAATGAAACGAGGAGGACGACAAGGAGGAGACGGAGGGCGAGGAGGACGAGGAGGATGAGGCGCAAAAGGGGGCGGGATGGGGGACAGGGCGAAGAGGAACGAGCGATGGGCATTCTAAATAGATTATCGCATGGGGTCCTGCCGTCGGATCAATGTTTACGCTAACTACGTGCTCCCAATGATCCGGGCTGCTGGGGGGAGACTCGTGTCGAGGACTGACAAATACCCCAGTTGGCAAATCTCGCTCTAGTGAGAGCTGCTGCCGAGCGCTTCCACGGTTGCGCGGTCCACCACATTCCGACTGCACCGGGGCGGGATAGCTAATCGGCGTCCAGGATTTTTCCGTGCAAGCGCGCATCGAGCAGCGACTCCGACGGGGGCATGCACCGGACCGGCACGCTGAAAGTGAAGGTGTCGGGTGAACTGGCTCGGACTTCCTCCATGGACTTCTGGCGAGGTGCTCCCTCAGTGCCCGACTGGAGTTATGTCGGGCCTGCCCCCCTACAGGGGGATTTTCGACGAAAAATTAGAAATTACCTCAAAAATAATAAAAAAATTGTCCAACAATAATCTGGGGACTATTTTTTGAACACTTTTGGTCCTTTTTGGGGCATTTTTGGGGTACTTTTTATTTTTCGTCGAAAATCCCCCTGTAGGGGGACACACCCGACTTAAGACTGGAGGTTGGAGACTGCGCCTGTGTCGTCCCTGGGGGCGGCCCTGCGCGGTGCCAGGCGGCGGCGCCGTGGCGCCGGCAGCAGGCGAAGAGGGCCACTCCAGCGAAGTCAGTCACTCTGTCGCGGGGGGGGGCCATGGTCTTCGGGCCGAGGCCGTTCGGGGCCACTCGGGCACCCCTGGAGCGCTCCCCAGACATCCAAAATTTTGATCTGCGGGGCGAGAGCGAACCTCTTCCGCTAGAAGCTAGGCGGGCTACTCACAGCTTTCATTAGGGAGACAGGGCACAGGAAGGCGGGGCCTCAGGCGGCCGGAGTTGCGCTCCCCAGACATCCGCGGTCTTGATTGTCGAAATGCGGGGTCCAATGAAGTCCCGACCCCTTCCCAGGGCCCAGCGCCCGGCGAGGGCCCCCAGAATCCGAAGCCAACAACAACAAAAACTGTTGGACGTGTGGGTCTGGACGAGGCGGAGCTGCTGGACATCACCCCCAGGCGGGGAAGCACCTCCGGGAGCCGACCAGCCCCCTCCTGGCAGAGGCGCGAGAGGGGGATAGAAGAGGCTCTAGGATCAAGCGGGAAGAACCCCTGGAACACGCATCGAGCATCGAGGAGGAGAGGGGAGCATCGGGGAGGAGAGGGGAGCCATCGAGACGCTGGAGGAGGATCGAGGAGGGCATCGAGGAGGGCATCGAGGAGGAGCATCGAAGAGGGGGAGGGGGAGCGAGGATCGGGGGGGGAGGATCGAGAAGGGTGGGACAGGAGGATCGACGAGGTGGCCGAAGAGCCGAAGAGCCAGCCCGAGGATCGAGCCCATCTCCTGGAGGCCGGAGCCCCCTCTGGCGGCGGAGCCGCGCGCGCGCGCTCCGCTCCTTCGGGAGGTTCACCTTGTGGTCCTCCGTCAGGTCGACCGCCACGCCGCCCCTGGTGCCGTCGCTGCGGCTCCTGGCCGGGGCGCGTCTGGATCCCGCTCCCCCCCCCCCCTGCGTCCTCCTCGATGCCCCTCCTCGATGCACCTCCTCGATGCTCCTCCTCCTCCTCCTCCTCCTCCTCCAGCCCTTCCTCTCGGGCAGGGAGTTTCGATGACCAGCTTGGGGGTGGCACTGTCATCGAGAGCCCCTCAGGTCGGTGGCGGCCCCCCTCGGCGACAACACCGAGACCAGGCCAGCCACAGGCTTCACAGCCGTTTGGTGGCCACCGCCTCGTTCCCCAGTCTCTCGCGCCCTCCTGTTCCCTCGCCCTTGCCGCGCCATCTCGCGGGCTCCGACTGCACCCTCCAGTTCGAACTCTGGTCTTCGGGAGTTCGCACCCCGTGCACGCCCCACGGCAGTATCGAGCAGCTCCGGGAGTGGCTGAGCAGCAGCGTGCACGGGCAAGGCACCGCAGACAAAACCAGAGGAGCCCAACGTCACCAGCTACAGCAGTGACGACAAGGCCTCGCTGGCGCACAAGCACGAGCCACACACCCTCAACAACAACGATGGGAACCGCATGTACTCAAACGACCAGAGACCAACGCCGTCAACTACCGTGTTGGTACGACTGATTGAGAAAAACAGGCAGGCAATGGCAACACGTGTGTGCGAGAAAACGGTCGCAGGAAATAGTCATCAGGTACCAAGTAGGAGCCTGTTCTTGCGAGAAGGCGTGCAGCGTCAGCACCTGGCACTGTGTGCTAGAAGGGCGAGCAGCGGCAGCAGGATCTGTCGCTACTCATCGAGATGCGGAAGGCGAAGCTAGAGCCCGATGCCATCAGCGCTGGTGTCAGGGCATGCAAAAAGGGACGACAGGCGGCTCCAGCACGACCCTGCGGGAGGCGGGAGGCAAAGCTGCAGCGCGAGCTTGTCAAAAAAACAGCGCTCGGTACATCGCGTGCGAGAAGGGCGAGCAGCAGCAGCAGGCTCTGCCGCTCCCAAAAACGAAAGGTTGAAGTCGAAGCTGAAGCCCGATATCCTCAGCCACAGCGCTGGGATCAGGGCGTGCGAGACGGGCGGACGGCAGGCGGCTCCGACACTGTTGTCCGAGAGGTGGGAGGCGGAGCTGGAACCCGAGCCCTCCCACCACAACGCTGCGAGGGGGCGCGCGAGCTTGCATCAGCAGCACCAGCGCTGGGGCCTGCTCGTGCGACCAAGGGCGAGCCGACAGCATCAGCCACGATGCTGGAGCACATCGGACGAGAGCGTGCGAACCGGCATCATCGGCACCACCGCTGGGGAGAGGTCGTATAATAATGGCCGTGCAGGCATGATTTGCTACACTGCTGGGAGTAGGCCGTGCGATAATGCCAAGACGTGCGAGAAGAGCAGGCAGTGGCAGCAGGAGTGGGGGAAGGGCGCGAGCCCAACGTCATCAGCTGCATCGCTGTACCCACCACTGGAGACAGTGGAGGGTAGCGACAGCAGACGCTATCAGTTTCAGCATTGGGACCAGCTCGTGCGGAGGAGGCTCAAGAGTGCGCGTGCAACAGTCCGAGACCACGGTCAGGAAACAGTAGTAGCGGTGTCAGTGGCAAACGGCGCTGTCAGTTTCAGACAGCGGGCAGTGACAGCAAGCACTGCCATTCAAGGCAATAGCCAGCCAAAGTCAATCAAAACGGGTTTCAGCGGCGGTGCCAAGGCGTGCGAGAAGGCCAGGCAGTGCGAGAACGCAGACAGTGGCTGCGGCGGGGTGCAGTGCCAGAAGCCATGCATCGTCAGCTAATTACAGCTGGGGTCAACGATCATGGGCGGCGCAGCAGCGAGCTCGCGGCATGGCATTGGGGGGGCTGGCTTTGGGGGCAGGTCAGCGCGCCGAGCTGGGGCAACGTTGTCCGCTCCCAGTGTGCTCCTCTCAGCCACATTGGTGGAATCAGCTCGAATGTGATACGGTAGAGGGAAACAATTACTGAACACTCCCCCTCCCCCCCAAAACTCAGCGTTGGCACGCGCGGGGGAGACTGCGGTCGAAGTGCATCTCATCAGACCCACCGCCAACTTTGAACATTGGGGGGAGGGGGAAGCGTTGACGGATGAATGTGGCATGTGTTCGCTAATTTGTTCCGAGGCCTGTAGGTTGGCCGCGCTCTGTCGGCCCCGGGACGGCCAGGGTGGCAGGGCGTGGCCGCGAGCGCCATCGGGGGTGCTTGCATGTCTCCTGGCCACCCTTTTGATCGCGATCGAGACACTCCCGTGCGACACTCCTCCTCCTCCTCCTCGTCCATCCTCCTCGTCCATCCTCCTCGATCCTCGCTCTCGACCCTCTTCCTCGATCCCCCTCCTCGATCCTCTTCTTCGATCCTCTCCGATCCCCCTCCCCCCTCCTCCATCCTCCTCGATCCTTCTCCCTGGCTCTTTCGATCCTCCTCCTCGGTCCTCCTCGATTCACCTGAATTCTCCTCCTCCTCCTCCTCCTCTTCCTGGGTCCTCTTCCTCGGTCCTCGTCGATCCTCCTCATCAGGCTCCTCGATCCTCATCGATCCTCCGGTGGCGTCCAAGATGGGGTTATCCAAGAGAGGAGCTCGTGAATCATGGCCCCAGGTGCGTGCGCGGCAGAAGGGGGAGGAGGCCAGGTGACGCACTGAAAAGAGACGAGAGGGCCATGCGATCCGGGCAAACATTCATACCTTGCCTTCTCATCACACACTCCTCTTGGCCGCCCCCGAACGGCGCGTCGGCGCGCGCGCGGGCCTTGAAAAATCAGCGCGCTGCAATTTTCGCGCTGGGCGTTTGCGCCCGGTTTCGGACCCCAGGGACGTCACACATCGATCTGGCTCGAGAAGTGCGGGGGTACGGTAGGTTCGTGTCGTGTCGACCCGGGCGTTGGTTCCTGACACCGCGGGAACATTTAAACCTTGAGCGATCGGCCGTTTCCGCAATGTCAGATCGTTTCATATCGACCGATTCTGGGTCGGCGGCGGTGGTAAGCATTGAACGCCAGCGGCGGGGTCGTCGCCGGTCGACACGACACGAACTTACCGTACTTGGTCGCGACGTCGGATCTCAGGGGCGCGCGCCCAGTGAAAGGCCCCTGGGGGCGAGCGCGGTGGGGTCCACAGGCCTTCGGGCCAGCTCAGGCGGTAAAGTGGAGGTGCAGTACGATGAGGGCATGGTATGTGGAACCCCTTATAGACTAGATTGGTTATCGCCGCTGCCCTCCTCAGATAAGAAATCCCCCAGGGTCTGAAGCCTCTTGGGAGCATTCCTGCACCGACGGCCCCGCCGTAATTACAAAGCGTCTGGGCACCCTTGCCACCGAACGCACAGTCCAAATTCTGCCGTGAGGAGCCGCGCGAAACCCCACTTTGTCTGCAGCTGCGACGCGATGCGCGAGGAGCGCCAAGAAGAACCATAGCGGGAGCATCCAGTCTCCATCGAAATATAAGTGAGCCTCATTCCAGAGCGTTGGCTGTACTTAGAATGCTGCGTCAAAACACCAGGCGATAAGCAAAGATCACCCCAACTCCTGATCAGCTCCGCGCGGAGGCAACCTCGGCGCGCTTGCATCGCCCTGGGACCTGCCAACATCGGCCCGCAGCAACAACAGAGGAGGAGGAGGAGGAGGAGGAGGAGGAGGAGGAGGAGGAGGAGGAGGAGGAGGAGAAAGAGAGGAGGAACACCCTCGTCGTCGTCCTGCTCATCGTCCTGCTTCCACGTCCTTCTCTTGCTCCTCGTCTTCGTCACCCCCTCTCTCCTATGCCATACGTCGTCATCCTCCTCCTGGCACGTCGGGAAGGCGAGCACGTTGTTCGTTACGATGAGGCACGTTGGTCGCAAGGGGATCTCTGCATGGACCTGTGGAAAAAACTCGGCGATGAGGGCAAGGGGGATTCCCATGGGAGATTCGGGCAACATGCTGATTTGATTGTAGAAGAGATAGGCCGCACCTTAAAAAGGAAGTGCAACAGCTCGGGCATGCGACGCTATGACCTGCGGCAAGGCTGCCGCAGGCCGCGTGGGAGAGCCATTCCCTGGCCTGAGGGCGGGACCGAAGAGTCTCATGTAACGTGAACGCTGCGACTGCCACTTGAGGGAGCTTGCATTGAGGTTCGAGGAGGTCGAGGCGGGAGATCACACACGGAGGGAGGTCACGCGTCCTCCTGCTCCTCCTCCTCCTCCTCCTCCTCCTCCTGCTCCTCCTCCTCCTCCTCCTCCTCCTCCTCCTCCTCCTCCTCCTCCCCCTCCCCCTCCCCCCCCCCTCCTCTTCCTCCTCTCTCCTCTCTCCTCCTCCTCCCTCCTCCTAGCGTCCTGCACAGCACTGCCCGCGAATCGCCCACGTGGGCGGCATGGACCGACTTCCTGGGCGAGCGGGCCGCTGGCCAACCTCCCGCGCACCTCCCCTTCCTCTCGTCCTCCTCGCTTCCCGGCGGGGAGAAGGCGAGGGAAGGAGGCAGAACGAAGGCGGAAGAGGAAGACGGGTAAGAGTTGAGATGCCCATCATCTCCGCGGCGAGCACGGGGGGGGAGTGAGAAGGAGAAGGCCCTCGCAGCAGGCGGCGGGGCTTCTCAGAGCCACCCTGGCCTTCTGAGAAGTGCTCTGCGTCTTCGAAGAAGGCTTCGAACACGTCCCAGGAGGCCAGCCCTCTCGCCCTTCCCCCCTGGCGCGGTGCTGATCATCAGCCACCGAACCCACACTTCACACACACAAGCCCCTCAACAGGAAGCCTGGCTCCGCCGACTTGGGAAGGCCGAACACACGAGGCCCTTGGCACGTCACTCGTGGGATAGGAGGGGTGAGGAGGAAGATGGAGATTCTGGATTCTGAGAAGGTGAATGAGGATGTGACCAGCATGTGGGAGGATGTGGACGAGGGGGGAGGGGACAGGAGAAGGAGAAGGAGGGAGGAGCGGGTTGGAGGGGGAAGGAGGAAGGATAAGGTACTGGAGGGTGTGGATACTAACGACGGATGCCAGAGATGGAGGAGGAGGAGGAGGTGGTGTTGAAGGATGGGGAAGAGAGGGACGGGGAGGGAGAGGAGGGAAACGGAGGGAACGAGGGAAACTAGTCGGGGGCGTATGAGGATGAGGACGTCTCCCCTTTGTTTCACTAATTAATTCCTCCTACTCTTCCTAGTTTTCCTGTCCTCTGCCTCCTTGCGGTCTAGTCTAACCCTCGTCTCGATCACTGTCAACAGCATGACCTCCTCTCCATCAAATTTCCTGCTTGTCTTTTCCGCATTGTCTAAGCCTCATCCTCCCATCTCCCTTCTGACCGTCGCCATCCTCGCTGCCCTCCCGACCTCAGGGTCAACATCTTACGTTCGTGGTGTTTGCCCCCTCCCCCTCCTCCCTGGCGAGCGGAGCACGCCAGGAGGGCCCAGCGCCGATCCAAGAAATCCTCCGCGCGGAGCTCCGAACGTTGCAGTGGTTCTGCAACTTGTGCCGCTCCAATTTGATTTCCCTGAGGCCGATCGTTCGACAACCCCACAGCTCAAACACCTACCTACCTACCTACCTACCTACCTACCTACCTACCTGCCTGCCTGCCTGCATGCATGCATGCATGCATGCATGCATGCATGCATGCATGCAACCATACATACTACATACATTCATTCATTCATTCATTCATTCATTCATTCATTCATTCATTCATTCATTCATTCATACATACATACACACAGGTATACATACACACATACATATGCATATACATCTACATCTACATACACATATCCATTTACATATACATATACATATACTTATACATATACATATATATATATATACATATGCATATGCATGTACCCATACGTATACATATACATATACACATACACAGCCATATACATATACATATATATATATATATCTACCTATACCTATGCATACACATGCACATGTACACATACATATACATATATATATATACATATACATATACATATACATATACATACATGCATGCATACATACATATATATATATATATAGAGAGAGAGAGAGACGTGCACACACGTACATACATATACACATCCCCCAAACTGTGCCTGCCCTGAGGGTTGCTTACTCCTGCCCCTAAGCAACCGGACGGGCATGTCGAGGCTTAGCCACGCTGCCGCCGGTGGCCGCCTCGTGGCCGCCTCGTGGCCGCCCGAAAAAGTCCAGGACTGCGGCAAAGACACGCCGGCGCACCCTCTTCCGTGCCGCCGGGCGCCCCCTGGGGCTCACATCCTGTCAGGAGGGAGAAAAGCACACAGACATAATGAATCGTCCATTCCCAGAAAATATGGGAAACTATGGGAAGTGGGGGGGAAGACAAAACCCCCGAAATTTTGGAAATTATGGGGAATCCGGTAACTTGTGTGTATTTATGTGTGGGTGTGTGTCCCAGGGCCCGCATCCTGTCCGCCGCGACGGAGATCAGCGTGCCGGTGCAGCCGCTAAGCGAGGCGTTGATCTCGCCTGGCGCGGCTGGGCGGGGAAGGGGGAGGGGTACGGCAGGGTCGCGCCGTTTTGGCCCTGCTGTTGGCTCCTGACACCGCGGACATCGCTCAGACTTGAACGATCGGCTTTTCCAAAACGCCCGATCGTTCAACGTCGACCGATTCTGGGTCGCTGGCGGCGTCCAACGTTGAGGCAACGCGAACCTACCGCAAGGAGGTGGGGGTGGAAGCGGATCGCAAGCGGCGACCATCTCCACACCCACGCCCTCGTGGTCTGGATTTTGGGGCGCCATCCCATGGGTACGTGCTCGCGTGGACGCGTCCCGCACGGGGCATCCTCGGAGACGCGCCCCATAGCCTCGGGGGCGCGGCACAGAGGCTGGGCTTGTGAGGCCGTGATGAGGATGATGACGGCGAGGAGGAGGAGGAGGAGGAGGAGGAGGAGGAGGAGGAAGAGGATGAGGACGAGGAAGAGGAGCAGGAGGAGGAGGAGGAGTCCGCCAGTCCCCCGTGTTGTCGGTCCCCTGCCACCTTCCTTGCTGAGGCTTGCTTGCCGCCGTGCTGTCGCCGTCTGCCCGGCAACAATTGGTCTCCTGCCCCCTCCTCCCGCCGACGGCCCGAGCCTCTCCAGGATGCCCCGGAGAAGCATCCCGAGAGCCCCTCATGAGCATCCACGCGCCCATGGACCCACTTCATTCCTTCCACGAGCGCTGCAAGCGCTCTCAGTGCATCTCCACACTCCGTGTGCGCCCCCCCTCCCTCCTGGGGCAGGCCCGCCACCGGGCTCGAGCCTCCCCTCCTTTCACCACCACCTCGCCTGCAGTGAGCCAGCCTCCCAAGGCCCCCCAGGTGGAGGACGAGGAGGAGGAAGGAGGAGGCAGGAGAAGGAGAAGGAGGAGAGGAGGAGGAAGACGACGAGGACGAGGAGGAGGAGGAAGGAGGAGGAAGGAGGTAGGACGAGGAGGAAGGAGGAGGGAGGAGGATGAGGAGGGAGCAAGTTGGAGGACGCCTGGCTTGGCTTGGGCTTGGCTTTAAGAAGGCAGTGCAACGAGATGCGCGGAGGGCCTGGGTCCGCTCCAGCCCAGCCCAGCGGGAGGCGGACCAGCCCAGCATCCCCCCAAACCGCGATGCCGAAGCCCGGCAGCACACCGAGCAGCACCGCGAGGCCGAAGAGGAAGAAGCCGAGGGGGAGGACGGCCCGAAGGGGCACTGTCGCCCTCCCCCCTGCCGCCCCGGAGCCGCGCGCAGGCAACAGCTCCACGAACGGCCAGTCGCGCCCTCGACGGCCATGGGCCACGCGACGGCACGGCGGCCAGACGCACACCTGGCCGTCCTCCCCGCTCCGTCTCCACGGGGTCGCCGCAGAGAACGATCCTCCAACGAACCCCTGTGACCGGCCAGGCGCTCAGAGCACCTTCACCATCGCCTCCGCCCCTCGTGGACACAGAAAAGGATCGATGCGCCGTTGGCGTCCTCCGTCCGTCTTTTTTCTCTGGCCGGTAGCGTCGTCGCTCTGCTCTCCGCCACGGGGCCCCTCTGTCGCCAACGGGACAGAAGCGGGATTCCGGCCCACACCCGCGGAGGCGACGGCGCTCTCGCTCCCCGCGCACCCTGTGTGTGTTGCGGCCTCGCGGCGGCGGTCCCCGCGGAGACGCCCACGCGCCTCCGCCACCCGGGTCGGACGGACTGAGGGGGGCGATGCAGACAGAAGCAGTGGCAAGGATGAAGCTTCAGGACGCAATGCCCTCGGAACGCGCCGAAAGGCAAGGAAGGATGCGCGCGCCCGCAAGGGTACCCTTTGGCCGGGGAAGCGGACACGGTGCCAAAGATGGCCAGAACCGAACGATGCAAGGCGCCCTGGAAGAAGAAGGTCCCAACTTTGACGCCCGCTTTGACTTCAGCAGCAGGCGAGGGGAGCAGCTGCATGCAGATAGTTCCAGGGCCCCAACAGATGGAGACTTCGACAAACCAGGACCCGAGCGCGCCCGAAGCAAATTCGGCCATGGGTCGAAACATGCTCCGGTCCTCGCTTTCTCCAGCTGGACCTCTCAACGTCCCGTGTTGCAGCGCCCTGGTCCCCTGGGCCCTGGCAAATTCCCCAGCGGGAGCGACCGTGTGTCGAGGGAGGTGCCTGGGCGGCGGGGCCGGCACCAGCTGCGCGCAGCAGATTTCATGCAGCCAACGCGTGAGATAAGGATGCCGCCATGCACACCTGCACGCTGGCAGTTCGACTCAGTCTCAGCCGCCCTTGCCACCCGCCGGTCCGCCGCTGGGTTGCCGCGTGAGGCCTCGGTTAGCCGCGTTAGGCGTGGCCTGCCCCCGCTGCCTTCGCTTAATTCGTCGCTGCGTAGCCCGCTTTGACATGACTCGACGCCGGCGCGCTCGCCCGCGGCCGCTGACTAAAAAGTAGGATAAGGATGCAGGATCATGCTGCAGATGCCCTGGAAGACCGTGTCAACACTTTTCTAGCGGAGCGCGTCCTGCAAAAATTGACAAGGACAGGCCAAATGGGCACGATGGGGAACTCGCTCATCCGTACTATGCGCTTTGACTGTACCCCCCGAATTTCCCAATCGCCCCCTTTGGGCCCCCCCATTTCCCAATCGCCCCTGTTCGGCCGACCCGAGCTTATGCCACTTTTGGACCAAAAAATGTGTAGCACCATGCACTTGCGGGTCATAGTGTAAGGGGGCGGGCGCGTGGGTCTCGAGTGGGATTGGTCGCGGGGGGGTCGCGGGGTGGGTCGCGGGCGGGTCGCGGGCGAGGACGACGACAACAAACAACAACAGGCAACAACAAAAACACGCAATAACAACAATCAATCCAAGACTGCTCGCTCTTGTCTGCTCGCGTGCCACCCGACACATGCAAACCCTAGGTGCCCGCCCTCTCCGTTTTCGATTGTGCCCCCATTGGGGGTGTGTCGTCCTTACCTGGCACATGTATTTGGAGCAGCCCCTGGGAGGGAGGATGGAAGGAATATACAAGGGCTAGAGGGAAGGATGGAGGACAAGAGGGGTTAGCATGAGGGAGGTTAGGAGCAGAACAAAAGTGTAGGGGTGGATCGGGCGGGCAGACCCTACTAGCTGGGTGGGGAAGGCGGACCCAGGCGGCCCGATCGAGCAGGCAGGTCGCTGAAGCGTCAGTCCTGCATGAATCGCGAGGGAATCTCGGGCGATCATGCAGTTCCCAAATAAATCTTGAAGAGGTCCACAGCGAGACCATGATTCCTGAATGTCGAAGGTGCGGCTTCTGAATTAATTGTGGGGAACTGCCACGAGGGGGCCCTGCCCGAGAAAACGATGTTGGAATTAATTGTAAAAATGTATCACATGAAAGCCGTGTTGTTGTTGCTGCTGCTGTTGTTGTTGCTGTTGTTGTTGTTGCTAAACTCCCACTACTCACGAACAAAGATTGTTGATCACCCCTCCAGGGCACCTTCTATTTGTTCGATTGAGGTGTCCTTCCCAAAGCTCGCACCCTGTTGATCTCGGAAATTCTTGGGTCTCAGAATTGGACCCCTGGCCCCCGAATTACAACCACAACAACAACAGCAACAACAGCAACAACAACAACGGCTCCCGCCTGATCGAACTCTCGCGCGGGACGTCCTCACAATGTATGCAGAAATTGCGCTCTCGCGTGGGACTTCATCGCAATTTACTCAGACGCCGAGCCCTCGACACTCAGAAAACGCTTTCTCGCTTCGGCCTATCTCACCACTACTCGGGAATCGAGCTATCGCTCGAGACTAGCGACTCATGCTTGACGCACGTTTCAACAACCCGCCTGCTCGACCTGGCCGCCTGGGCCCGCCTTCCCGACCCGCCTGTTAGGGTCTACCCGCCCGATTTGCCCGTTTGGTTCTGCCACGTGTCTTCTGCGCCTAGCCCCCCTCATGCTATACTTGTTTGTTTTCTCTTTCTCTCTCTCTCTCTCGTGTTCCATCCTCCTTTCTCCCCCCTGTCCCTTTCTTCCATCCGTCCTCTCTTTCCCTGCCGTAGGAGCTGCATTAGATACGCGCTGCAGGTAAGACAGATATAACCCCAATGGGGTTACGACCGAATACGAACAGGGCGGGTATCGAGGGCTTGGGGGTATACGTGTTGAATGGCACGCCCGCAGATAAGAACGAACGACCTTAAACTAATTGTTGTTGTTGTGGTTGTTGTTGTTGCCATCTGGGGGCCAACAACACATTAATGAACCCGAAGATCTGCTCGTGTAAAAAAGCCAGATACGAATCCCGTAATAAACACTTTAATACAACAGCAAAATGAGTACGGGAGATGGGGGACCAACAATAATGTTTCATCACGTAACAGTATTCAACATCAATCATGTTCAAGCTGGTCGGACGTACTTGCCCGCGTGCCACCCACAATGTAAAACCCGAACCCTCAATAGCCATCCTCTACGTCTTGGATTTTGCACCCATTAGGGGGTATATCTTCCCTATCTGCCGCGTGTATCCGACGCAGTCCCTCACTCAGGGGAGTGGAGGGAGGAAGAGAGCGACAAAGGGGAGAAAGAAGGAACACGATAGAGATTAGCAGGAGGGAGGCGGGTGACGAGCAAGAAAACAAACGGCAGAACCAGACTGGCGGGTCGGGCGGGCGGACCCTAACGCGCAGGTCTGGCGGGCGGGCCCAGAAGTCCGGGTCGAGCGGGCGGGTCGCTGAAGCGTCGCATCGCTAGCGAGGAAATCTCGAGCAATAGCGCGATGCCAAAGTATTCTGGCATGTCGGGAACTTTCATAGCGAAAGCGCGATTCCTAGGTGTCGAAGGCGCGGCGTCTCAAGCCACTACGTGGACGTACCACGCGAAAGCTCGAATTTATAGTAAAGTGTAGGGAGGCCCTGCCCGAGAGCGCGATGTTGGAATTAATTCTGAAGACGTATCAGACGGGATCCGTGTCGTTGTTGTAAACCAGCGGGGGCCAGGGGCCCCGTCTGACGCGCAAGATTTTCCCGTACAGAAAACGAGGTTCGTACCCCAGACGGAGCATTTTTATTGAAAAACACACCGTGCACAGGAGGGGAGGAAGGGATCATCCATAAGTACTCGGCCAAAACAAACTCAACAACAAGAACAAAACCGCCGCGGAATCCCACTTTAGTCGCGCACCCACGGACGGTGCGAGACCGCTCGGCCCCCTTAGTCTGATATGTGTTTGCCCCACCCACCGATGGCGACGACGCTGCTGGCGAGGCAAGCGCCAAACCACCCAACCCACTTCTTGCGACGCGCAACTGCGCGCAATTGGCGCGCTCTACCGTCACGGCGCCCTCCGGCACTTCACCCGGACCCTCCAGAAACTCCTGCACGCATAGTTAAAACCATCCCGCGGACGGCCCTCCACATCCCAACGGCTTTGAACAACGTTTGGTTGCCTGAGCACCTGATAGCAGGGCGCCCAGATGGCGTGCAAAGGCTAGGCGAAGTACTGGCGAGAGGGCCTGAAAGTATGCGTGGGGAGCTGGCAAGCTTGCCAGGACGCTGGCAACCATGCCTGGGGAGCTTAGCTTTCAAGCTCCAGCAGCAAGCTGCCAAGGAGCTTCGAAGGAGCTTCGAAGGACCCTTTGGAAAGCTTCGACGCACGCGTATTGGGAACGAGTAGGAAAACGCTTCTGGCGACCCGCTGCCGGCTCAAGAAACCCGCCGCGAAGATGCCAAACCAGGGGCCTTGGAAGGGAACTGGCGTATCCCTGCCGGCCGGCTTCTTCTCCAACAACCCTTTTAGCTCTCACAAAGAGTTATCCGGGAATTGGCGCGCTCTACCGTCACGGCGCCCTCCGACACATCACCCGGGCCCTCCAGAAACTCCTGCACGCGCAGTTAAATCCATCCAACGGGCGTCCCTCCACATCCCAAAAGCTTTGAACAACGTTCGGCTGCCTTAGCACCTGCACCTTCCATTGCCATTTGCCTCGGGGCAGCTTCCAGAAGGCGCTCGGTGCACCCAGTGTCACCCCAAGACAGCCGAAGGGACACAAAACACCTTCTGCAGAGGAGCGGCGGTGCATCGTCACGGTCGCACGCCGCAGCAAGGCCATCAACTGACAAAAACAAAAGCGTAGCGGAGCTGGTTTTCGCAATTCACACGTCACCTCGTTTCCTGTGCCATCGGCGTCTCTCCTGGACGCGGTTGCCAAGACGCCGGATACAGCCCTACTGTAAGCCTCGTTGCTGTATCAGACCTTGAGGAACGAACGATACAACATAAACACATAATTTCGGAGGTCCGCGCGAATGTCTCCCGCCGGCACTGGACCGTGGAAATGATCAGTGTGTGCCGCCGTCTTTTTTCCAAATATCACCCAAGCCGCCAGATAACCACACGTGTTATCAAATCCACCCAAGGCTCTAACTCTCCATCTGCAGTGCAGCGCCTCGCCGTGGGTTTGACGACCACATCGAAGAGTTTTGGAGCGATCCCTCAAGGAACACATGCTGTGGGTGAGCTCTTGCTCGTACACCGTCCAATTCCGCCAACTCGTTGCAGCCCTGTTGTCAAGCTCTGTGTCGCCGGGCTCGTCAAAGGTCCGCTTGCGCCCGAAGTACTCGACGCTGCCTGATTAAAAGGAAGAGCGCCGATCCTGGATTGTATGCCCCTCTTGTTTGACAAACTGCATGACATCTTTGTTTTCTCTGGGTGAAGTTCCAAGCCCCCCATCCAGCAGCCGCAACGAGGTCGCCGAGCAGATTTCGCAAGTGTGCCTAGGGCGATGCAGGCAACAATCTACAGCATTGCCAGACTTAAATTTGATATCACCGTGTACTCTGTATGTATAGCCGAGAGGTTATGCAAACATATGTTGCGACCACTTCTTCTTCACCTCCCGGAGCACGTCTCCCAGGACGGCGTCGACAGGCAACACATTCAAATGATCACCTTTGTGTGGTTCCCCGTCGTAGAGAGCATGATTTGCTCATCCTGCCTGTGGGAACACAACCAGTTTGGTCTGAACATGAATATGGTATCAAGTTCACGTAAGCGTTCGGGGCACCCCGCCATTCAAGTGCTTTCCGTACCCACTTGTGCTCCACGCGGTACAACGCCTCATTTACCGTTGAGCACCGAATGCCACGCTGGGAGGTTGTAGCATTTTGTTTGTTCATGTGCTTGAACTGCTGTCCACAAGCTGCCTACCGTACTGCAACCGCGTTGAAAGCCAACATGGTCAGGCGCCAATTCCTTGTTTACGGTATTGTTCAATCGCTGGGCAAAGAGTCGGGCAAACGGCTTACAAAGAATTGGGATACGTGTTATTCGCCCGCATGTTGATGGTAACTTCGGGTCGCCAGCTTTGGACACCACTGTCACAACATACTCTTTCCATTTTGCGTGTGAATTGTTCGGATCGCCCAACATACTACTGCACACAACCAACATCACATGTTCCGAAGGTTTTCCATTTGCTTGCCACACTTGAGTCACACTGCCTCCCGGAGGTCGTCCTCTGTGAAGAGCTAGACTTCCGCGACGTCCAACGCAGCAGGAAAATATGCCTCGCTACCCAACGCGTGCTAGAATGCGTGCAAATCCGATACACATCTGAACAACACATTAGCTATGCCTTGTCTGTTTGTTTGCCCCGCTCCTGCGGAATCTACCATTGATGCTCTCAATTTGCGTGCTCCTCTTTGTTTGATGTTTGCTATTCTTCCCAAGCCTTCACCTGAACATGATATTTCTGATGCGCGTGCCTGGCATTCGGTGTATATTGCGGATATCCCTCCAAATGTGTTTGCATCGCTACGTACGTTTACAAGGATCCCCATCGATGATTGTTCCGCTGGTGTCGTAGCAATTGTAATATTGTGCTTGTAGGGCTGCTGTCTTGTCGCTTGGATATTTCTGAACATGATGCCTTCGAGGCTGCATTCAGGCATGGAGTCTTCTATCCCTTACATGGGGTCCGAGTAGATGGTGTCGGAGGATCGCGCTGCATCGCCGATGCATCGGCGATGCAACGGCGATGCATCGCCGACGTTGGCGACGCATCGGCGACGTCGGCATGGAGAAAATCAGGTTCCGCATCGAGCCGCATCGCCGATACTTCAGCGGTGCTGCGTGTCTACTCCGACCCCACCAAGTAGAGGTCTGGATCGATTCTGCCACACTCCAATCCACCAACCTGAAGGCACAAATCTTCCTAAAACGCATCTTGATATACGGCTGCTCCCCCGCCGGGCCGATGCCGACGATCAGGCTGGGCCTCGCGAGCGACTGGATTCCGCTCCAGACGGCGTACCAAAAGAGCAAGGAATCCCTGCCGATCCCCGGGGCGTGTGCAACCACAGCCGTGATGCCGAACTCTGCCATGCCGTAACTCGGAGGATGGCCCCTTGAGTCGGGGGCCTGCTGACCCGGGTCAATCCAGACCCGGGTCAGTCAGGCCTTGCAGAATCCTGCTAGATCCTGCAATATCCTGCGCCCGAGCCCGGGTCAATGCGAAAGATCCTGCAAGACCCTGCAGGATCCTGCACCGAAGCCCGGGTCAATGCGACCCTGGCCCTGCAAGATCCTGCAAGATCGGGCGCTCTGGCTGACACCCGCTTGCGTTGACCCCCGTCTCAAGGCTTTCCGATTGAGGCGACGGCGGCTCCCTCGCCCGGTCCACAAGCCGCTCAGAACATGGCCCCCCGGACCTCGGACCCGTTCCCTCGAAGCAAACCCGGCCGCGACGACGGAGCCGCCTCCGGGAGCCCCCCCCCCCCCCCCCCGAACAACGAGAAGGAGCGCCCCGGGGGGGGGGGGGCACTGTGGTCTCGACGAGCGCCCCCCCGGGCACCACGGGCTGTGCACCGCGCCCTCAGAGGAACCTCGAAGAGGAGGAGGAGGAGGAGGAGGAGGAGGAGGCGGAGGAGGAGGAGGAGGAGGAGGAGGAGGAGGAGGAGGAGGAGGAGGAGGAGGAGAAGGAGGAGGAGGAGGAGGACGAGGAGGAGGAGGAGGAAATGGAGGAGTATGGGTACCCTGAGACAGGATAGGGCAGGCGGACACGAGCACGAACGAGAGGAGGGCAAATGAGTTCGTCTCAGCCGCCGTGCTCTAGCCGAGCGCCTCTACCTGTAAATAAATTCGTGTGATGCACGGCGCGATGCGACAGGGTCTGTATGCGAGACAGCCGCCGTGCGCGCGGCAGTGGATTTGATATTGTAGTAAATGTGGCTTGCCAGAACGATCCTTGAGATCGTGGTCGGCAAAGACACCGGGCTGGTGGGTTCAGCTGCATATGCTGCGGCCGTGCCCAGCCCCTCTGCCGTCAGTGTTGATTAGATGAGGGGGAGGTCAGGGAGCCAGAGGAGGTGGTGCGGGAATGATTCAGGCGCGCCCGTGCATCACAGCGCGCATTTGTGCTGCTGAGAAATCAGCATCCTCGCCGTGGTAGTCCAACCACTGCCGAGGGTCCTGAATGTGGCCCAGAGCTCACTCGGGCGCAGCTGCTTGAGAGCATCGGTCAGCGCTTCCCAGCGCTTCTGTGGTTGACTCGGTGCCTGGGGCGCATGAAGGCTCCAGGTATGGAGGCTCTCGACAAGCGAAACCATGAAAGGCGTCTTGCAGTACTGATCTGACTGTATAGATGCGACGGAACTTGGTTCGGCGGAGTGGGTTCGCAGCTGCCGCCGCGCCCTGCGCATTGCGAGAGGCGCAGGCGGCAGCCGCGTTGGACTGGCACGGGAACGGCAACTGAGCTGCGTGACGCATGAGATAGCGGCGGCGCTGTACCCAGGCTGCTTGGGGGGGGCCAGAGAGGGTCGCAAGCGCCTGAAGACCCTGCTGCACTGCGTGCATCAGAGGCAACAGCTGGTACCAGGGCGGATTGTATGACTACGTGCTGTACGCGGCGTGCAACGGTGGGATCAATGGGGAGGGGCTGCGAAAGGTAGCTGCGCATGGGCAGCACTGATGCATTGTAAAAGCGGGCGGTGGCGGTGCTGCCACTCTCCCTATGCTGAAGTAAATTGCCCCGCTGCCACCATTGTCGCCCAGGGGCGAGCCCGCGGGAGGCCACTGAGGCCTCGGGTCAGCGAAAAGAGCCCAGGAACTCGGCTCGCCCCGCAACCGAAGAGCAGCCCCAGGGGGGGCCGAGGGCGACAAGGAGCGCTGTCGGGGGGGCGATGGTGGCTGGGGACGCGTCGGGCCAGAGGGGCGCGAAAAACCAATTCCGCGGCTTCGCGGAGAGGGGCGCGTGCGCCCCCGTAGCGGCAAACAGAGCGGTCACTTGGCTCAGCGCGTCGATCGGGCACGTTTGCAGATCGATGTTCAGGCTCGGCGTGCCGCTCGGGAACTTAACGAACGCAGCGAGTTTGTGGATGACCGGGCCCATGGCTATCGCCCAAGCCACATCTGATGCAGGGCAGCGCTGCGCCACTGCAGAGCCGATCAAAGAAGTGTCGTGGCGCTCGCTGTTGAACTTAATGTAACTGGCTGGTGCGAAGTGCACGGCGTGGAAGAGGTTCATGTTGCCCGATAAGCCAACGCTGGTGGTGGCGAGCTTGGTGTCGGTAGCGACTGGCAGCGATCCACCGCGGTACTTCACGGCGTCGCAACAGTCGATGAGCTTGGGGGCGTTACATCCCTGGGTGAAGCCCTGCTGGGTAATGTGCGCACGCTTTGTCACAGCGCTCTTGACCAACAGGTAGCGGCACCTGCGATGGCTCTGATATCCATTTTCTCCAGCGAGAGCGGGTGAGCGCACTGTAGTTGGTGAGGTCGCCCTGCGCGTTATCGCCCTTCAGCGGGAGGGCAAAGCCGGGGTCGCTCAGGTCGCGGACGTGGTACTGGTCGCGGGTTGTGCGCGCCAGGTAGCTGCCTCCGTGTCGGCAAAGTGCGCCTGCAAGGAGGTGGGGATGTTGCCTCGGTCGATGGACTGGCACTGCGGATTGTCAAAGGCCCTCTCGTTCCACTGGAGGACGGACGGGGTCTGCCTGGCCACGGATAGTGATTTTGGCGATGGGCATGGAGTCGCAGCGGATCCCTCCCTTGTCGCGGAAAGGTCCCCACCGCTGACGAGGGCAGCGCTGCTGCAATAGCTGAAGGACCTTCTTGGTCTGGACTTCTGTTCTGATCTGCTTGGGGGGCTTGTCGGGGTTGATGTAGATGTCAACTGGCTGGCCTGTTGTGTCGGTCGAGATGGGCCGCTTCCATTGGCCAGCTGCATTGCGCATTGCGCGCGAGAGGGCCAGCGCGCGGGGTACTGCGACAGCACTGTCTCCTTAGACTTGTAGAACGAAGCGGAGGGCAGGTTCGCCATCTCCGAATAGTTCCACATGCTTAGTCCGGAGGCCGGCTTCTGCAATTCATTCCTGGAGGTCGTTGAGCACCACATTCGGAACCAAGGGGCACTGGCAGCCCGCGACGAAAAAGCGTCGGATCAGGCTGACGGCGCCAATCAGCAATACGGTCGAGGTCTGCGATCAGAGTCTGAGCTCCTGCGAGGGCAAGAGTGTCGCGCATCTGGTCGATGTGTTGCCACATTCGCTGATACTCTGACGTTTGGCGGAATTTTTCTCTGCGGGTGCGAGCGGCTTCGACATGGGGTACATCCACTCGGCGTTCAGCAACGGTACCTGCTTCTTGAACGAAAAGGCGGGAACTTTCACGAGATTCAGCAAGGAGCTGGTCAAATTGTTCTTGAAATCGGGAGGCGCCAGTGGCAACTTGTCGACGCATGAGTTCCCGAAGAGCGACATCGAGGCCTTCGGGTATCCCGGGTAGAGGTCCATGCCGTTCTTGATGTGCATGATGTGGTTCGTGTTGTGATCCAGGAGAAGCGTGTCCAGTGACTGGAGTGGCTGGTGCAGCTGCAGGTTTGGAAGCAATGGTAGGAACAATTTCGAAACCACGGGCGAGTTGTTCGGCGGCTGCGGGCCCCAGCTGCTGCTCGATGTACTTGCCGTTGGCCCATGGGTCAGCGTCGCCCTGAAGGGAATCATGAATAGCACGACCATGTGGTGGCTTCTCGCTCTCTTCCATGGCCGCGGCGGGGGCTGCGGGCGCAGCACTTCCTCCTGATCTGGCTGACCTGCGTGCTGGTTTCGGCGGATGGTGAACGGAGCCTCGACTTGCTGCACGGGGTTGCTGCTGAGGAGCACCTGCGGGGCCTTGACCGATGAACCCTGTGTTGCCACGGTGTTCCAGGAGTTCGCGAGCAGCGCGTCGGCCATCTCTACGGGGTTCTTCCCGTCGATGCTGGCGGTCGTTGTGACGTCGTTCGTCGCGGCGAGAATCTTCCATTCGTTGGTGACGGTCCTCTCGGCGTCTGTGGGACGTGGAGCCGTTGGATTGGTCGCCCCTGTCCAAGGAAACGGCGGGCATGATGTTGTAGTATTGACAACGGATATCGAGGTGCTGTTCAACGATTCGCCACTGGCCAGGTGCACTGCAGGACCACTGCGTACTTGACTGACTCGCGTTGGCTGGGTCGGAGCAACACACGATGGCTCGACATGGGAGCACGGCACCGCGTACGACGCGGAAATATGGATGCCGGGTACTGGGCTCGAGACGGACTGGATGCTCCGCACGAGACACACAGCAAAATGATAGGCGGCCTGCAACGCCGGGATGGAGCGCAGGAGTGGACAGCAACTCGTCCCTAGGTGCGGCCGCGAAACAGTTGGGACTGGCCGCGGACTAGCGGTATCCCCGCTGCGTTCGCGATGGGGTGCCATCTTGAGCCAAAATGGCTTCGGAGGAGGAGAAGGGGGAGGAGGGGGCGGAGGAGGGGGAGGGGGGGGTAGGAGGAGGAGGAGGAGGAGGAGGAGGAGGAGGAGGAGGAGGAGGAGGAAGAGGAGGAGGAGGAGGAGGAGGAAAAGGAGGAGGAGGAGGAGGAGGAGGAGGAGGGGGAGGAGGAGGAAGGGAGGAGGAGGAGGAGGAGGAGGAGGAGAAGGAGGAGGAGGAGGAGGAGGAGGGGGAGGAGAAGGAGGAGGAGGAGGAGGAGGAGGGGAGGAGGAGGGGGTGGAGGGGAGGAGGGAGAGGGGGAGGAGGAGGAGGAGGGAGGAGGAGGAGGAGGAGGAGGAGGAGGAGGAGGAGGAGGAGGAGGAGGAGGAGGAGAACGCGGCGATGCACGCCGTGCTCATCCCGACCTCGCGCCGCGGAGCGGCCAGCGGGCCCCAGCGTCGGAAAAGCCCGCGTGGCGCCGTGCCCGCCCGTGCCGATCAGAGTTCGGGCCCGCGCGAGGCTTGGGCCAGTGGCGAACTCAGGAGACGGGCTGGAAATACTTAGCATCCCGCAGATGCGGAAAAAGAGCGAGGGGGCGGTGGGGACGTCGGCCGTTTGCGAGACTCCGGAGAAGCCCGCCGCAGGCGCCGAGGTTTCACAAGTTATACAACGAGCCCGCCGCACGCGCCGATGTTTTCGTTAAGCCAATGTGGGTAGGTCGCGGGCGAGTCGCGAGTGGGTCGCAAATGGGTGGCGGTTGGGTCGCGGGTGGGTGGCAGGTGGGTGGCGGGTGGGTCGCGGGGTGGCGGGTGGGTCGCGGGGTGGGTCGCGGGGTGGGTCGCAGGGTGGGTCGCGGGGTGGGTCGCGGGTGGGTCGCGGGTGGGACGACAACAACAACAACAATAAGAAACACAACAACAACAACACCAACAACAACAGCAACAACAACACCACCCAACAACAACATCATCAACACCAGCAACAACAACCACAACAGCAACAACACAAACAACAACAACAACAACAACAACAACAACAACAACAACAACAACAACAACAACAACAACAACAACAACAACAATAACAACAATAACAACAACAACACCAATTACAACACCAACAACAGTAATTATCACAATGCGACCCTACCTAGGAGTTGGAGCCTCTAGGAAAGCAACATTAGTAGGAGCGGAAAACGCCGTCCTCCAAGTTCTCCTCATCGTCGTAGTTGCAGCAGTAGCGGCAGTAGTAGTAGTAGTAGTAGTAGTAGTAGTAGTAGTAGCAGCAGCAGCAGCAGCAGCAGCAGCAGCAGCAATAGTGGATGCTGTGCTGCGCTATGCTATGATATGCTATGATATGCTCTGCTCTGCTCTGCTATGCTATGCTGCGCTATGCTATGAAATGCTGTGATATGCTATGCTATGATGCGCTGTGTAAAGCTATGATATGCTATGTTATGCTGCGCTATGCTATGATGTGCTATGCTACGCTGCGCTATGCTATGCTGCGCTATGCTGTGCTATGCTATGATGTGCTATGCTGTGATATGCTATGCTATGATAGGCTATGCTATGCTATGCTAATGCTGCGCTGCGCTGCGCTAAGCTGGGCTAAGCTAAGCTAGGCTAGGCTAAGCTAAGCTAAGCCAAGCTAAGCTAAGCTAGGCTAGGCTAAGCTAAGCTAAACTAAGTTAAGCTAGGCTAAGCTAAGCTGAGATAAGCAACGCTAAGCTAAGGAGACGTAACGGGGGGAACCGCGGGGCGGATGCCGGGGACACCGCCCGGGGCGTGTTCCACTGCCCTGCCCTTTAAGATATAGGGTAAGAACCCTCTAGGCAGTGCCTAGGTAGGGAACAACACCAACATCACCACCAACAACAGCAACAACAACCACAACACCGACAGCAGCAACAACAACGACAATGCAACAAGCAGAACCCTCACCACAGATCCCCATTTCATCCACGCATCCAGGGACAATGAATGACCGTCTGGCCCCCTCACTCTTACATAGTCGGCGCTGCCCGTCGGCGTGGTGCCCGTGATGGCACGGGGCGGATGCGCGCGGCAGCGCAGGCGGATCGAGTCCTTGGCCCAGGAGGCCTGACCAGCTTGCCTGCCGCTGTGCATTGGGCAGTCGAATAGGTGCTCGACTACAGAATTGCTTCACTCCAGAATCGGCTCTCCCGTCAGACCAACGACAGTCGCATAGAAAGTGCAGTAGATCTCCTGAACATGCTACGCATGCTTCGCTGTTGCTACGGTCGAGCCAATCATGGGGCAAATCGGCTCTGTAGTCGACCCCCTCTTCGAGGCATGCGCGCCGCTGCGGCACACCGCAACAGAGACGGGGCCAGGATCAGGACGCTGTCGGCTGAGGCGGCCTCGGGGCCCCGGGGTGCCGGCGGGTCCGGCGGTGATCCCCAAAAAGCGTGGGCGCCGACAGACCGCGGCATCCGCCGAGCTGCTTGTTTCGATGTGCTGGCCTTCCTGCGCCCTGTCTCCTCAATCGGTACTTTGCGCAGCCCTCTTAGCTCTTACCGGTAGAGGTTCGCTCTCGGCCCGCAGATCAAAAGTTGTGTCGATGTGCGGCCCCAGAGGTCCCGACCCCTTCCCCTGGGCCAGTTTTTCACCCGAGGTACGCTGTTCATGGCCCCGGGGCCCAACGACGGCCCCTGGAGGCCTGGATCGAGGAAGGACGCCCGGACGGAACAGAATCAGACCGTCGGAGAGCCGGGCAGGAGAAGTCTGGGGGGCATGCCTGCTTGAGACAGCTCCTCCAGCATGTTCTGCGTCTCGATGAACGCGAACCGCAGGGCCTCCAGTCGGGGGGGTCGGCAGGGGAAGGGGCATGACGCCCGCCAGACGTGCCACACCCGGGCCCCGTCCCTGCTGTGGGCGCGCAGGTCGGGCGTGCTGCACCCGATATCGCCGCGCCCCGCGCTGCTTTTTCCAGTCGCAGTCTGCTTCTGCCGGAACCTGGGCGCTCGGTCTGGATGGATCGCAGCTTCCCGATGGATGGGACCTCTTTGATGTTGGCCAGTTTCTGCGCCACTGGCGGCGCTCGTCCACGCCGGGGTCGCCGTGCCGTTGACTCGGCACGAACCTGCCAAGATTAGAAGTCTGTGAGCATCGTATAACCGATCCCTATCCCCACCGGCGTGGCCTGGGGCCCACTGGCCGATCTACCCCACTAGATGGGGATGCATGCTGTTCCCGTCGAGTTTCCAGGGGCATCACATTCCCAACTGGGGTGGTGGGATGGTGGGCATCGACATTGGGATGGGGATAGGGATCAGTAAACGATGCTGGATCTGCTCAGCCTGATCATATAACTACCTTATCCTCCTCGCCGCTGCCTTCCCTTTCTCAGCTGCCTTTTCAAAGGGGGTGCACACGGCCGTCCACGGCGGCAGCACAAGCGAAAACTCGCCGAAACGGCAGCGACAGCGACATCGACGGGCAGAAGTCGACCTGGAAGGGCGCGCAACGACGCGACAACGACACGGCAACGACCGGACTGGACCGACAGAATGCAGCCGACTCAGACGCAGCCGAACCGACCGAGGCTCGGGCACCCCATGGTGCAAGAGGGGGCTCGGCAACCGGGTGCAGCTACAGGTGGCGGCGTCCGAACCCTACCCCCCCTCCCACGTGTCGGATCTCGCCACGTGCTCGACGAACTCCGAACCGTGACCCCGCCGCCGCCCATCGAGCTGCCCGAATCGTCGAGGCGCGCCGTGCGCTGCCTGGGCTCGCAGGCGGCGCCATGGAGCCACGAGGGCTTGGAGAGCGAGCCACCGGCCACTGCTGCGGACGAGCGGCTGGGCGTCGCCGAGGCCGGGCGGATGACGCCGTGGCCACCGACTGGCGCTGGGACGCAGGACGGCACACAACAATGCGCTGATATTTTAGGCGCACGTCCGGCACGAACATACATAAAGGGGCCCTGGGACACACACAAACGTGTAGACACAGATAACCGCGCTCCTGATATATATATATATATATATATATATATGTATACATATATATATATGTATAGATATAGATATATATATATATATATATATACATATATATTCCTATATTTTCGGGGTTTTCGTCTTCCCCCCCCACTTCCCACATTTTCCCATATGTTCCTGGAAATCGACGATTCATTGTGTCTGTGTGCTTCTTCTCCTCCTGGATATAAATCCACTTGTTTTGCGTCGGCGGCGAGAGGCAGGGGTCGTCTGCGCCAGCGGGAAGGCCTAAGCAAGGATACCGTGGACGCGAGGTGTGTCACCGCGCAGGAGGGAGGGGGAGAAGCGAAGGACGCGGCCGACGAACATTACATAAATCGTACAGTCGGGGCCTTGACCTAAGGAACCCAAAATAAGGAACGAGGCCCCTTCTCTCCATAAGTTAAACTTCGATTTCCGATCGAACACATAAGGAACACCTGAGGCAAGCGGCGAAACACTTAAAGAACGTGGAACCCCTCCCCAACGGAAAGGGTTCCTTCTTCAGGACCCCGACTGTATGGCATGTCGGTTCCCGAGCGGTATGGGCAAAAACCGCCCGCAACGGGGTTTCGACGATCAGATTTTCCAGCGCGCGCGTCGCCCTGTGGGGGCCGACGCACACGATAGTAGAAAAGTATGCGTGGCTGGTGCCGATGCGGCCCCTGGATGACGACGAGGCAAAGCTACCAGAAGACGTTGCGGACAAGCTGAAAGGCGAGATGAGAGGAAAGAGGAGGAGACGCTCGCACGCGCAAACAAACGAGAGGAATCTTCAAGACTTGACCGCGCGAATGGCCACTCTCTACACCTCATCTGCCCCCGTCCTGGGATTCCCTCATGCTCTCCTGCAGACCGTGCCCCCAGACCTCCGACGCCGTCGAACGCTGCCACTGACTTGTCCTCAGATGGCCGACTCTGGAATTCCCGAATCAACAAAGAGGTGATTTCTCCGCCGCCCCTCCCGCCGCCCCGCCGCCGGGAGGAGGAGGAGGAGGAAGATCGAGGAGGAGGAGGAGGAGGAGGATCGAGGAGGAGGAGGAGGATCGAGGAGGAAGAGGAGGAGGAGAAAGAGGAGGAGAAGGAGCAGCAGGAGGAGGAGGAGGAACTCCCCGCCGAGGGCGAGGCGCGCCAAAGACGACGCCCTGCCCGGAGCTCGCCACGTACCAAGAGGATCAAATCCTTCCAGATGCAGACCCGACGTCTGTTCTGGATGCTCTCCCCCAGGAGCCAGTCTTTATCTTGCATCCGAAACAGATGTTCGCCATCTGAAACTGGGGTTGTCGATCTTCTAGGCAGGGTCCCAAAGCAACTGCGCTCTCCTCGCAACGCGGACCGCAGCACGGCGGGCCGTCGTCGAGATGCCAGACTCCTGGAGACGTGCAGCGTCTCCAGGCGTATGACACCAAATTCGCCGGCCCAACGGGCCAGAGGCGTGCTAAGATCTCGGGTAACTACTTGACCATATTTCTAGTTCGCGCGCGCGGGGCGGCCCCTAGGGGGCCCCAGCCGAAAAGTACCCCGGCTGACCCCCGGCCGGGTCCCGGGCGATCCCAGGGGGGAGGCTATTTTTCGCCACCCCTCACGAGGATCGTGGCCTCCGAGGGGGGGGCTGCAATCGACTACCCCCCCTCAGCCTCCCGCCCCTAGGGGCCCCCAAGAGCTCCCCAAGAGGCCCCAGGGGAGCCCAATACGCCGCCAAGGAGCCCCAAGACGCTCCCAAGAAGCCCCCAAGAAGCCCCCAAGATGGCCCCAAGAGGCCCAAAACAGCGCTCCAGGGCCTGCGGAATGAGCGAAGCGATTAAATCATATTCCAAGCGTGATGCGCGTGTACTTTTGTAACCTTAAAGACGCAACTTGCAGATTCAAGCATGCATTCCGAGCGGAGTCGTCCGGCAACCCACAAAGGCTTCTTCGCCGGACACAATCGCGCGTACCCGAAAATCTAGCCATGGCTCCCGCTGGAGGCTCAATAGGCTGGAAAAAACGGAATGTAAAAGTACAGTGTACGGAAAGCCGTGGCTACCGTCAAGTGGCGGTATACCGAAAAATTCGTCGATAGAGAAGAAAGCGTGTTGGCATTGCTGCCCTAGCACCGTCAGACTCGATCGTCAGATTCGGACCTAAACAGAACGGTATACATCTTGTATTTTGAAGATCTGGACCCTGACACCTTCCCACTACGCTCTCCCTTGTCGGTTGTTCACGCCAACGCTCGACTAAAAAATTGCAGCGCCCGGGTCGGAACTATCTGCCTCCAACCTATCTTAATGATGGCGAGCAAACTGCTGAGTGACGAAAGGTTTGAGCAGCTGGACCCCGACAGCTTCCCACTGCACTCCCCTGTCGGTTGTCCAGACCAACGCTCCACTAAAGAGTTGCAGCGCTCGGGTCGGGACTGTCTGTCTCCAACCAATCTCGACGATGGCGAGCAGACTGCTCAGCAAGGAAAGTTAAATTTGAACGCACAGCCCTGCAACTCCGCCTGCCCCCTTCAACACGTCACCCTCCGCCTGACTTCAGAACCTTGCAATGTGCCTTGGTCGAGCGAGTAACGCCTCGGCCCAACTGCAGTCGATGGCGAGCATGCTGTGGCAATCGACGAGCATCTGAGGAGGAGCGAGCAGAAAGGAGGGGGGAGGTGGATGGAGTTGGATGGGTACTCCGGCACATCAGACACTCGGCATCCGAAGCCACTCGGCATCCCAAACGCTCGGGCGGCTGGCTTCTTCCGGGTAGCACTCCACGCAGATCGCCGTCCGGCCCGCGGGCTCCATGCTGAGCAGACCCGCGGCGAGGCCCACGAGCGGCTCGCTGAAGACCTGCGACAACGTCTCGCCGCTGCCCTTCCACACCTGTGGAGGCCCCCCAACACGGGGTCCGAGCGCATGGGGTCGGAGGATCGCGCCGCATCACCTGTGTCATCGCCGATGCATCGACGACGTCGGCGATGCATCGGCGATTCAAGCGTGGAGACAACAAGCTTTCATATCGAGACGCATCGCCGATGCATCGGCGATGCGGCGCGGTCCGCCGACCCCTATCTACTTCGACCCCGGTTGGGATGCCTAGAACCTTCCGCCTCTCGATGAAGTTCTGGAGGCCGTGCCTAGAAATGTAGTCGAACAACTTGCAGGACCCAGGCCGTGTCGAGTTCCACGGGTATGCCCTAGCGGCCACGCTGAATAGGACCACGCCGACGGCGAAGGCGTCCGCGTCGAAGGGGTCGTAGGGGCCCTCCAGCATCTCGGGCGCGATATACGACCGCTTACCGCAGCCCTCCTTGCAGGTCCTGCTGAGGGTGGACATGCCGAAGTCTATCAGCTTCACCTCTTGGTGGCGATCCCGGGGGGTAAGTCAGAGTGGGGGCAGGCCTTCTCAGAGGCGGCGGGGCAAGGCTCTCGCAGCTTCTGAGCGTCCGTCCCTGTCTGTCTTCGGAGATGGCTCAGACGACTTCTCAGAAGGCGCGAGGGCTGCCGAGAAGCCCCGCCACCATCTGAGGAGGCCTGCCTGCTCGCTAGAGGCCTCGTAATTAGGTGGGGTCGGAGCAGATGGGGACGGAGGATCGCGCCGCATCATTGCTGCATCGGCGATGCACTGGCGATGCTCTGGCGACGTCAGCGATGCACCGGCGCCGTCGGCGTGAAGAAAATCGTGCTCCACATCGAGCCGCCTCGCCGATGCATCGGCGATTTGGCGCGATCATCCGACGCCATCCGTCGGGCCCCATCTTGGGGGGGCCTAGGCTCTCACTTCCCCCCTAAGGCGCGCCGCCGAGCCTCGCTCTCGTCCTCCCCGCCCAGCAGGATGTTCTCCAGCGAGATGTCGCAGTGGGCCACCCCGTGGCCGTGCAGCCACCCCACGGCAGAGAACACCTGCCGCATGACGGGGCGGATCAGCCCTTCGCGGGCTGCCCCCGGGCTCGGGTCGCGGTCCATGAGCCCGAAGAGGTCCCCGCCCTGGCAGAAGGTGCTGGAGACGTAGGTGAACTCCTGCCGGCGGCACGCCCAGGGGGGGAGCGAGAGGGGACCAGAGGCGGCCAGGCTGCTCAGAAGTCCCCTGGCCTTCTGGGAAGCCGTCCCTGCCTTCGCAGAGGGCTCAGGAAGCCTCTCAGAAGGCACCCCCTCTCACTTCCCCCTGCGCCCTCCGCCGATCCTGGTCCCTGAACACCCCGAGAGGTTCGCAGACGTGCTTGAACCCCTGCCTATGGAGGTACCCGGTGAGGCCGATGTCGAACCACGGCAGCTCCAGGGAGCCGCCCGAGTGCCGGGCGAACTCCTCCGGGCCGCTCCGAACCCAGCTGTTGGGCATGCGCTTGACGGCCACGAAGTGGCCCGTGGAGACGACGCGCATCAGGTCCACGCGCCCCTGGTTGCGCGGCGCCTCCTGCAGCGTCCTGACCAGATCCAGACCGCTGTCCGCGAAGGCCTGCACGCTGGATGCGGCCTCCTGGATCCTGGCGTCGACCTCCTCCGCCAGGCTCAGCGGCGACACGTCGGGCTCGAAACTCCGGGCCGCGGCGGTGTCCCCGGAGTCGGTTGTCCAGTCCTGAGGGCCCGGGTCGTCGTCGGAGGCCTCGCGCGCGTGCGGGCAGTGGTGGGCCAGGAGCCCGGGCAGCTCGTCCATGGTGGGCAGCCCCGCCAGGGACGGGACGGCACATGCCTTGGGCATTTTTCCATGGGGGGGGCGACGAACGGGGGAGGAGGGGGGGTGGGGAAACGTGCACAGTTCGTGCCCCGTTTGGGCCCCATGGGGCCCCTCCAGGGCCCCCATGGTGCACAGAAGGTGCGCCTTCCTTCACCCCCCACCTGCACATTGGAGTACCACTCGGGACCTGCCCTGAAACAGGAACACACCCAAGGCGCACCTACCCCTTCCCCTACCTTGTACTGCGCCGAACGCAACGGCCGCGTTGTCTATAGACATATCCGTCCCAAGTGCCCACATACGTAACGACAGCCAATGTGTCTATCGTCGACTCTTGTGGCTAAGAAACGCAGCGGTACTTGGCAAAGGCCTTTAGTATGGACATTCTGGAAGCAGATAGACATTGGCCTCCAACACATAGCACACCGCAGTTGCGCAAAGAGTGAAGGGGCGGCGGGGACGTCAGCAGTCTGCGAAGCTCCGAAGAAGCCCGCCGCAGGCGCCGAAATTTCAGAAATTACACAATGAGCCCGCCGCATGCGCCGATTTCTTCGTAAAAGCAATGTGGGTGAGTCACGGGTGGGTCGCTGGTGGGTAACGGGTGTGTCGCGGGCCGGGTCGAAGGGAGCTCGCGGGTGGGTCGCGGGTGGGCTGCGGGTGGGTCGCGAACGGGTCGCGGGGTGGGTCGCGGGTGGGTCGCGGGTGTGTCGCGGGTGGGTCGCGGGTGGATCGCGGGGTTCTTTTAAAATGATTTGCGGGGTTCGTCGTGGGTGGGTCGCGGATGGGTCGCGGGCCGAGTCGCTGGGGGACGACGACAACAGCAACGCAACGCAACGCAACGCAAAGCGACGCAAAGCAACGCAATACCAACAACAACAACTATCATTATAAGACGGTTCGCTCTTATCTACTCGCGTGCCATTCGACACGTATATGCCAAACCCTCGATACCCGCCCTCTTCTTATTCGATCGTGCCCCCTTTGGGTAGAACTTTCTTACTTGCAACGTGTAGTTCAAGCAGCGCCTACGTCAGAGGAGGAGAGGACGGATGGAAATGGCAGAAAGGGACACTGGGGAGGGAAGAGGATGGAGCAGGGGAGAGAGAGCAGCGGGTCGGGGAAGCCGGGCCCCGGCGGCCAGGTCGAGCAGGTGGGTTGCTGAAGCGTGCGTCCTGCATGAATCGCGAAGAAGTCTCGAGCGCTAGCGCGACTTTCCAAGTACATCGTGAGATAAGCCAAAATTAGAACATGACTCTTGAGTGTCGAGGGCGCGGCGTCTGAATCAATTGCGAAGAAATCCCACGCGAGAGCGCGATGTCTGCATACATTGTGTAAGTCTTGCGCAAAAACGCGATTTTGGAAGACATTGTGCGGAGTATCAGGCGGGAGCCGTTGTTGTTGTAACTCGGGGGCCTGCCGCCCAGTTTGAGGCTCAAGACTTTCCTTGATAAAAAAAACAGGGTGCGAGCCCCGGGAGGGCCCTTCAACAGGATAAATATTATGGTTACCGGAGGGGAAATCAGCAATACGAACACTTCAGAAGTGAAACACTGAACAACTACAGCAACAACAACATCAACAACAACAATAATCCGCGACGCGGTTTCCCACTTCAGCCACTGACCCAGGGATAGTGAATGACCGCTCGGCCCCCTCACTCTGATTTATCGCCCCAACATGAAGGGATCTCTTGGGAGACCGAGTTCCATTTCCGCCAGCTTCCACCGGCCTTCCGCTTGCGAAGGTAGCCTCGTTGTACATCGGCCGCCTTCCGCCAAGGAAGATATGTCAACTCCTTCGACCCTCGGTTGCGAGGCCCTTCTTATAACGCCTCATCTATCGCCCCCCCAATTGCGCAACGCCCGACTGCCCGAATGCCTTTGGGTGGCCAGTTTCGGGTTCGACGTGGAGCGCGGTGCTGCGCTGTGCGGTCGGCGTGGCCGGCGGCGTCACGAGGTGCGTCATCCCCTGCTCAGCGGCGAGACGGGGGGGGACTCAGAGGGTTAAGCAAGGACGGACCTTCGCGGCATTCCTGTAGGCCTACCATCACATGTTCCTGGAACGACAAGACGTTCGAATAGCAAAAAACAATGCTCTGTAACGTAACGCCGGCGCACAGAAACAAGACAATCCGAGCTACAAATGTTCTAGGAACATTCCGTGCAAACCAACAGAAACTCCAACAACATGAGAGGGAGCGAGATCCACTGTCGCCGGCCCGACAAGATGTTGCAAGGGGGGTCAGAAACCAAGGCCCCCCCCCTCTTGAATGATCCTGGCGAAAGACAGCGCCATATGCCACTGTGCATGCCGTGAGGCAGGATGTGAGGGGTACAGTCGGGGCGTTGACCTAAGGAACCTTAAATAAGGAACGAGGCCCTTTGATCCCAAAAGTTAAGCTTCGATGTCCCATCGAAAACCTCAGGAAAACCCAAGCCAAACTGCAAAGCAATCAAGGAACACCGAGCCCCTCCCCGACGAAAAGGGTTCCTTCTTCAGCGCCCTGACTGTATGCCCACATTGGAGGGAAGCGCATGTGGACACCGTTGCCAAGGCCTTCGGTGGAGCTCCGCATGGGCAGGCCGCAAGAGGCGCGAGAACTGTGCCGAAGTGGGCGGGGAAGACGCATGTGGTCACAACCACTGGGGCATCCGGTGATGCTCCTGATGGGGCCACGAAGCGCTGTATTGGGTGGCGTGGGCGCATGCGATTACAGCCACAAGGACCTTCTGTGGAGGTCCTTATGGCGCCGCGAAGCGCTGTACTGGGCGACGATGGCGCATGTGGTCACAGCCACTGGACCCATGGGTGGAACTCCCTATGGGGCCACGAAGCGGTGTATGGGGTAGCGCGGACGCATGTGGTCACAGCCACAATGGCCTGCGGCGGAGCTGCCTATGAACTCATGAAACGCGGTACTCGTGGCGCGGACGCATGTGGTCACAGCCACTGGGGCCTTCGGTGGGTATCCCTATGAGCTCACGAAGCGGTGTGCTGGGTGGGGAAGACGCATGTGGTCACGGCCACTGGAACCTTCGGTGGAGGTCCCTATGCTGCCACGAAGCGCTGTACTGAGTGACGCGGGCCCATGTGGTCACAACCACTGGGGTTTCAAAGAGCTCCCTATGGGACAACGAACCGCGGTACTGGGTGGCGCGGGCGCATGTGATCACAGCCACTGAGGCTTTCGGTGGAGCTCCCTATGTGGCCATGAAGCGCTATGTTGGGTGGTGCAGGCGCATGTGGCCACAACCACTCGGGGCTTCGGTGGAGCTCCCTATGGGGCCGCGAAGCGCTGTATTGGGAAGCGCGGGCACATGGGGTCACAGCCAATGGGGCGTTCGGTGGAGCTCCCTACGGGGCCACAAAAAGCTGTGCTGGGTGTCGCGGGCGCACGTGGTCACAACCACGGAGGCCTTCGGTGGGGGTCCCTATGGCACCACGAAGCGCGGTTCTGGGTGGCGCCGGCGCCTGTGGTCATAGCCCCTGGGCCTTTCGGTGGATCCCCCGATGGGGCCACGAAGCGCTGTGCTGGGTGGCGCGGGCGCATGTGGTCACAGCTACATGGGGCCTTCGATTGGGTTCCCTATGGGGGGATGCGCGAGGCGGTGTACTGGGTTGCGCGGACGCATGTGGTCACAGCCAATGGGGTTTTCAAAGGGCTGGCTCCCTATGGGGCCACCAAGCGCTGTGCTGGGTGTCGCGGGCGCACGTGGTCACAGCCACGGAGGCCTTTGGTGGGGCTCCTTGCGGGGTCACGACATTGTTTGTGTGTCATTTGAAACTTATCGGCCCCGCGGGTGCACAGAGGTTGTGTCCTAACCCCTACTAGGTGGCCCAAACGGCCACATTAATAAATCTGACACAACATTATGCTAGGAGCACGCGGCCTGAAGGGGATCCGTCGCGCAGAGCGCCAACGGCCACTGACAGAGGGGGGGCGACCAAGGACATCCCCCGAAGCCTGCAAGGGAGCTCACCCCATTTGCCCACCAAGTGGATCTCGGCGGGGAGAGCCGCAGACAAAGAGAGCACGCGAGAAACTTTGGCGAACTCTTATTGGGAGACCCGACAACGAGTTAAAGGTTCAACCGGTGAACCTCAGGATCATCGACTGTGCCTCTGACCCGATATGGATTCGCGCCGTCTCTGATCGGCAGGGTGCCGATTATTGCTGAAACGGAACATGTGAGACAGAGCTCGATTGGAACAAGGTGGGGGCGGGCAATGCGAGACCAGGGAGGAGGCTCTGCCAGTATAAATCCCACCGCAAGTCATACAAATGACCACCGATCCGGGGGCCACGAAAAGCTCATGCCCTCTCGCCGCGCCAGGGGGAATATCACCAGGCTGGGGCAGGGGACGAGCAGGACGGGAGGAGGGGTTGGAGGCGGGCCCCCTCCCAATTCCCCCCAGACGCCGAGACTTAATTGGCGGTTTCCTCCCCAGCGGCCTCCGAGCACTGGGCGGCTGGGGAGGGGGGGCAGCAGCAGCGGCGGCAGCGGACCCCGCCTGAAAGTCACGCACGGCCTGGCCGAGCATGTCCACGCGGGGCAAATCAAAACTAACGCTCCTGAGTGGGGGCACAGGGCCCTCGATCCTGGCTCGCACCATCCTCGGAGGCGGGGAGGGGGACCTAGGGCGATTCCTGGCAGCGGCCAGTCGCTCGTGCACACTCCCGAGCACCTGTGCAAGTGACGGTACGGAACCTGTGGACCCATCCAAGGAGCCAGCAATCCCCCCATCCCCCGACCACGACGGCGACGAAAAATCCACGCCCTCCTCCCGAGACTGGCCTGAACCTCGCCAGCACGTTGCTGCGACGACACATGCGGCTCACGACCACCTGGTGCAGGTTCGGCCTGCGGCCTCGCTCTAACCCCCCGTGTGTCTCTGACTGGCGTGGGCGACTTAGGGCGAGCAGCGCGCTCAACCGTTGCCTCGAGAGGTTCCGAGGGGGCGACCGTGTCACTACCAAGGGCTTCAGAAACAAGGCCCACGGAGGCCCGAACGCGATCACGCAAAGAAATCTTCGCAGGACAGCTGCGACTCGCGAATATATTGCGCTGCTTGGAGGTCACAACATACTTAGAACAAAGTGGGCACCGCCAGCGTCTAACTGACGGGAAAAAAATGTGAACCATATTGACGTCCGCAGACTTCGTAACTTTAGCATTGGCCCGAGCCCTGCGACGCTCCTGGAAACGCGTTTCACCTGGAACGGCATTGGTCCCCATAAAACTAGTATGGGCCTTGGCGAGCCAACTCAAACCTTTCCCGACGGAAAGAAACAAGGGTCTTAACACGCTTAGCTGCCTCACTGGTCACTGCGTGCATGTCTCGGCCCTGACAGGCCGCGTAGTCGGCCCACCTGTTCCCCCTCGCTTCGTATCCCTGACCCCTTCTGGTGCCCAGGAATATGAACAATTTGCAGGGGTTCTGAAAGTCCTCCGAGATCATCAACACGCCGCAATATTTCACGCCACAGGTCAGCGTTGGGCCTCCTCGGACTGCAACCCCAGACTTGCCCTCGTGCCAGACCCTGAGGTAAGTCAAACTAATCAGTCAAAACTCGGAGTGGCAGCATCGCTACTCGAAGTATCTGAGCTACAGCGTACAACTCCGCCCTCGGCGACGTCTGAATCGGTCCAGGCAGCGGTCCGCACGCCACCAGGTCGATCAGATTGGGCCGAATCTGCGCGAATCCCCAACCAGCCCGCGAGGCCTCAGGCCAGTACAAATACTTACGGCATGCGCCGTCCGAGAACACATCTCCATATACGACGCTAGCATCTCCATATAGTACCCGCCAAACTTCACTGTCGTCACGTTGGGGCGGCGGTGGCAAGGCCGATTTCGCAAGCAACCCTCGAGTCCAGAACCGCGAAGTGGAAGAAACATCTGGAAGACAGCCTTGCTCATCAGCAGCACGAGACACCTGTCTGCGTCCATCCTCAGTTGGATCGCAAACCCATGGTATGTGGAAAAGATCAGCATGCGGCGTTGAGCAGCTTGGG
The DNA here is from genome assembly GCA_963575745.1 of Prorocentrum cordatum. NCBI lineage: Eukaryota > Dinophyceae > Prorocentrales > Prorocentraceae > Prorocentrum > Prorocentrum cordatum. The sequence goes on along the minus strand of CAUYUJ010002226.1, from coordinate 289,034 downwards.
CATTCAGCCGAGTCAGAACAGCCATGATTCACTCTTCTGGCTGGTTGCCAAAGGCCCCCAGTCACCACCGCTCGTAGCGTCGCCACTTCTTGCTGCGTTAGAACGTAATGTTTATCAGGGTTCTCTTCCTCCAGCGTCCGACCAAGCGCACTCGCAACAGGTGCCAGCCAGAGACTTCTGATCAAATTCGGCGCCGTGACCTCGGTCGGGGCGCCGAGACCAATCAAGCCCAAGCCGCCGCTCAGCAGCTTCTCGGGCCAAATCGCGCACGGATCGAGGTGGCCATGTTCGAAGATCGCCGCCGTCGCCCAGGTCGGTTTTCCACTCGAAAGCTGACCGAGACACCCATCCCAGATCACGCAAGGCGAGCAACACGGCCCCACAGGGGCCCGATGCGTGGCTCCACGGCTTTGATGCGCGATAAATCAGTTCAACCTGCCTAGCCCAAGCCCGTTTGAGAACATCATGGAGCGTAACATCCCAACAGAGAAGGGCCCACTGAAACATGGGATCTGACGACGCCGAGACCTGAGGATCTTGAGTGCCTGACCCCTGGAGATACGTTGATATCCATGCCGAGCCCTGCTTCCCAGGTTCGTACCATGCGCCCCCAAAGGGCACGACGCATAGCATGGGCAAGAGACGGGGGGGCCCCATGCACACCCACACCGTACGTTAGAGCAGCTGGCATCGCCTGCTTGGCAAACTTTCCCCAGAGAGGACCAGCTCTACGCATGCGTCGAAAGAGTCGGCATCGAGATTGACGAACTTTCATCTCACCGATCCGAGACCGTGTTCGAGTGTACCGAATCGGCCTCCCCGACGCCACCTCCACTCCGAGAACCTCAAGCGCCTCGGCGACACGATAACCTAAACTCAAATCCGGCGACAGGCCAGCTTGGCGAACCGAAGGTTAGAGCTCGTGACCGTCATTATACGCTTATCTGCTCGAAGTTCATTTGCTTCTAGGGTGGAGGCTAGCTCTGAAAGTACATCGCACGCGTCATCGACAATATGCCTGACCGTAGACGTTACCTGGGGCGTGATGTCGTCAGCGCACAGATGTAACGACCGATCCACATGAGGAGGTTACCAACAACAAAGAATCCATCGGCGTGAGAAGAACAAGTTGTAGGACGAGCATGGCGAGGCTACATCCTGGCAGGATGCCGCGAGACGCCCACACGGGATCTGAGCATGCACCTTCCCAGCACAGCCTGCGACTTGCAGCGTGCATCTACAGAGCGAGGCACGACCACATACCTGGGAAGCCGTGCCGAGTGCCTGATGCGACGATCAACCTCCGTCCGATCCTGTCGAAGGCCTTTTCCACGTCAACTATGGCGAGGGGAACAACTGCATCCTCTGGCAAGGTAGGAGGCTTGATATGGCTTTCTCCCTGCAACAAAACCCGAGCGGCAACGTCCGTCGTAGACTAACCAGAGCCTAAGGCAATATAGTCACGCCCCAGAGAAGATGCCCATTGCTGAACATAAGTGATGCGGCCCTTCGCCCAGACACGGTAGAGCGACACGAGCAACGCGATGGGCCTGTATCCCCCTGTGGGCTTCTCGAGGAGGACTATGTGGATAAACTGCATGGGGGTAGGCCATATTGACCACTGCTCACATAAGTAGAAAACGTAGCCTAGCAGAGACAGCGCCGAATGATTCGATAAAGCCCAATGCCGAGGCCTGAAAGGATCGGCCCCCGCGGCAGCCCTAGCAGGGAAACTCTTAGAGGCCCGTCGGAGCACAGCAGTCCCCATTGGTGGCATCCTGGGCACATTATCCCGAAGACGTTCGAGCTCACCATGAAGCCCTTCAAGACTAGCGGGCTCGTCGACCCCGTCCCAGTTGTCGGCCCAGAAGTCCCTCTGCACACCCGTGACGTCGGAGGCGTGGCTGGAGGGGCCGGGGGAGGTGTGCACCTGGGACAGCTTCCAACCTTTCGGCTTCGACCATAGATGAGCGGGTTGAGACCGATGCCCAAGACAATCACGCGCCCACTTCACGAATCCCTGGCCCCGCTGTTTACCACGCGCCTGCTCATCTTTGCGTGCAAGCTTGGCAAGTGCAGAGGCCAAACCCCGCAACTGAAAAACTTGATAGCACCCGGCCTGGCTGAAGATGCCGACCCGATAAGATGACACTCCCACTGCAAGACCAGTTGGGAGACTGCCTGCAAGACGCCGCATCTTCCTGCCATCAAGTCAATGATCGGCTGCCAAAGAGAATAGTGCCTGCCTTGAGGCACGCAACCGAACTTCGAAAAGACACGCGCCACGTCCTCGGCGCGATGCTGCAATTAAGCGCAAAGCCCGCGACGTAGAGGTACCTGCTGGCTTCTGGTGCGCCAGCGCTCCTCCCGCGGTCACATGATGATATCCAATGCATTCCCCACGGCCCAGGTGATCAGCGGGCTGTTCAAGATGAAAAAAAAGGAACGGGTTCACGCTCCGCACCCTGATACAAATGACGATGAAGCCCATCCAGCCGTCGCTGCCGACTGTCAGGGTTGCCTGGCCCGAGTTGCGCATCAGCTTCCATCGGCTCCGTCAACGAAAGCTGAGGGTCGCCCAGCTCGGCCAGGTTGTCGTCGGAGTCGCCATCCTCCAACTTGGGCTGCTTGACTGGTTGAGTAGGAAAAGGCTTGAGCCCCCCGAGGCGTGCCACTTGCTGGGCTCGCGGCTTGGCCCCAAGCGAGGCGAACATGGGGTAGTGGGGGCGCGGAGCGTAATCATGAACCCTACGCGGCTTACCCATCACAGACGCCATGCTGTCACTGGCCAACCAGTAGCCGATGAAAGTGAAAGCCCCCGTTGTGGCGACGCGGTGGGAGCCTTCATCAGCAACGAGCAGATGGCCATCCAGCTTGGACACACAGTCAGCCTCGCTCAGCTCAGATGGCGGTCTATTCCAATTACCGCCGACCACAAAAGGGGCACGGTAGAAGCGCAGCGCCTCGCTAAGCCGATGGAGCCTCTCAAGACTCTCATGCGCCAGGCCCATCCCCTGCTGCAAATAAATGGACGCAGCAATAAAACCTCCGCGAGGACCTCCATGGACGCACAGAGCCACACACCACGACTCAACGAGCACATGACCCCTGCAATGCGGAAGACTGTCCAGGAAGGTCACTCCGATATGACTGCGAACGAGAAGGCCTACTCCAGCCATCATAGCGCCAGTAAGGCCCGTGAAGCAATCCGTGATGAATGCTTTCCACCCGTTTTTCCCACACCACTCCTGAGCCAAACGTCGGTCGCCACCACGAACATGAACCTCCTGAGCCGCCGCTAGATGAGCACCAGCAGCACCTTCCTCCAGAAAGGATCGCAATCGTTGCCAGCCGTTTGCGTTGTACGTAACAAAATTGAGCGAACGACGCTGAGCCCGACGTGGTGCTCTACGCTGTCCGCCGCGACTGTCTGTAGCCCCCGACGGTCGGCACGACGCGCCCCCGCAAATCGGGGGCGCGGATGACGAGCCGTGCGTGCCGACGGGAGCCGATCCCGAAGGTCGGTACGACTCGCCTCCGCATGCCTCCACGCGCACGGGCGACCCGCCGCGCGTGCCAACGGGGGCATTGCCATGAGAAGAATTAGAATCATCACTGCCCAGAGAAGATGATAGCCTCACGCCGCTCATGTCTCCAGTGTCTATGCGAGGGAAGAGGCAGCTCGCTAAGAGGTAGGTCATCAAGAGAATGCGCCGCCCCTTTGAGCAGCATCGGCATGCTGTAGCACGCACTCAAGTTAACTTCCGTCACGCCCACCGCCCATGTCCCGATCCTCGTCTTCATTGTAGAGCTGACGATCCCATTCGGTAGGGCCGAGGCTGTGCGGATTAGGTGTAGTGGCTGCTTGCTGTAACTGTCTGAACTGAGCTTGTGGGGCCGCGAAGATTTGGTGCACATGCGAAGCATGACGAACAACTGCAAACTCCGAATAGGCAGAGGGGGGGGGGGGAGGGAGAGCGGAAACTAGCGAGCATGGGCAAACACACCTTCTGCCAACGGGCGCTCCGTGCCCCGGATTCCTTCGCGCGTGTATTCACGACGTGCGCCTGCGATGTCTGCGACCTCCAGGTGCCCATGCCGGCGCGCGTTGCGCGCCCGCTGAGGACTGTAAATATGGCGGCCCCACTACAATGGCATCGGGATCCAGCATCGGAGCTCCCAGATTCAAAACCAATCCAAGGCGAGCGCCGCTGGGGGGGAGGTGGCGCCAGAGAGGGCGCGCATGACCGGGCAGAAGGCTAGGTGGCGAAGGCTGCCCTGACCTGCGCGGCAGCCAAAGCGGCAGGAGCCATCGCCGCCAAAGCGCGCACTCGCGCACCAGCCGTGACACCAGACGCGCAGAATGGCGGCCCAGGCGCGGGGCTGACACTCCTCTCCCACGACTCGCAGCACGCGGAGAGCGGCGGCAGGACGCCGGCGAGGAAACAGCTGCACGGGCCATCGCGCCAGGCTGCGGACCAGCGCGGGGAGGGCAATTGCCCGCGCCGCGCCGAACCGTGCAAGACGATGCTGGGCCACGGCATGCTTCTGCCACCCCTCCCTCCGGCGCCAACGAGGGCGCGGCGCCGCCGTGTCCCGCGCGGCTCGCGCCTCGGACGCAGCAGCGGCAAGGGCTGAAATAATGGACTCATTGATCCATTTGCGCAGCCATCAGGTGCGCGCGAGAGGCTTCATCGGAATGGTTCGCGTGGGAGTGCAAGTTGGCGTGCCGCGCTCTGATCAGCAACTTGCCGCCTGCCTCCCAACTGGTCGCCCTGGCCTTCGCCGCCGCCGTCGTCGAGGACAAGTCGGGGAGCTCGACCCGAAACCCGAAGCCCTTCATGTTCTTGAGCACGTCCATGGGCGCCCAGCCCCGCGGCCCTGGAAACGATTTCTGGTAGGTGTGGACTTCGGAATCCAAGATGTCACCAGGCGGGGGCCCCGACCGACCAACGAAAAACATGATCGATGCGGCGTATGCGTTGCGCGCCGGCACCGCGAGCAAACTGGCGCCAGCGCGCCCCCGCTGGGCAGCGCGAGCAAGAAACTTGGCCGTGGGCGCGCCCCAGGACCGCGCCCCCTCCCCCAGCCCGAGGTACACTCCCACGTACTTGGCCGCGTCCGCGAGCAGCATGTTGGCCCAGCCCGGGGCTGTAGAGGACAAGAGGGCTCGCGCCCGCTCCTTATCGAGCGGGTCTGTTGGGGCGACCGCGGTCTCGGGCGCGTTCCAGGCGAGCCCAGACAGGAGCGTGAACTCGTCGAACGCGAGCTGCAGCCATCCCAACTCCGGCCCAGACCGCGCAAGTACCATGGCAAGGTCGTCGGCGAACGCCCTCTGAACGGATCGCTAGAAACCCCTGGCCAGCTCTCGCATGAGGAGGTCGGACAACGCCGCGAGCAGCAACGGGGAGAGAGGGCGCCCCTGCCTGACGCCGCGCGTCAGGGGGAAGCCGGGAAAACGGGCGCCACCAATGCAGATCTCGCACGTGTTCTCGCGGTAGAGGCTCAAGGCGAAAGTGGCCGCTCCGGCCGACCCAGGCTGCGGGCAAACTCCAGCAAGACCTGCTGATCCACGGACGGGAGAGCCGCAGCGAAGTCGAAACAGAAGGCAAGCCCCCCCTTCGACTCCAGGCGCGTCGTGATCATGCACCCCTCGATGTCGATATTGCTGAGCATGGAGCGCCCCTGAAGGAAGCCGCGCTGCGAACTCGCGATGCGTGGTTCCAGCGCCGGCTCCGCCAAGAACCGGATGGCGCTCGCCATGAGGCGGTTGTCCGGGTTGGTGATGGAGAACGGCCGCGCCCCTCCAGGATCGAAGAGTGGCCCCCCCTCCTCCGTGGCGCCTCCGGCTTTCTTGGGTAAGAATAAGGAGGCTTGCGTCGAGGTTGGGGAGGTCCGCCTCCTGCAGGGCCTGCGCCTCCGGGGGGCAGAGAGCGCCTGCGGCGTCGAAGAGGGTGTCCACCGCGAGGTCTTCCAGAGCGCGCTATTCGGCATGCGGGATGCCGTCGAGCAACGGATGGCGCGGAGATGTTCGAACAACGGATGGCGCGCCGCGCGTGGCCCCGCGCGGGCCGCAGGTCGGCCGAGCCAGCGCGAGCGGGCCCATGCGCCTCGCCATGTACGGGATCCTCCGCGAGCCATTTCCGCAACGAGTCGCTGTTCGCGCCGTTTCCCTTGAAGACGTCGCCCCGGGGCCAGCCAGCCCCCTGGCCACGTCCGCAGGCTCTGTGAGATGATCCCCAGACGCAGCCTGGACAGCGCGGGCGCCTGCGGGCTGTCCAAGAAGAACACGAGAGAGCAGGCGGCGCGCGCGCTGCCTCCCGCGACCGGCGAGCGCACTGCCCCCGGCCTGGAGCTCCCGACGGGCGCGCCCCAGCTCGTCCAGACCGTGCTCCCTCGCCAACTCTACCGCCAGGTCCCTTACGGGCTGGAGGCCGCGCGCGGCGCGGTACTTGACGTCGCGCGGATTCGGCAGCAGCGAACTAAGGCGCGGGCATCGCTCCAGGCGCTGGGGAATGCAGCCCATCGCCCCAGCATCCGCCGCTCTCGAGAATCTCACGGCCACCCCCAGGCGGTCCTCGAGGTCAACCGCCTCCGGCGTGCGCACAGAGGGAGGCAAGCCGCGAGTGGCTATACGAGCCTCAGTGAGTCCTTCAGCATTAGCAGGCGTCGCAAGCTGGAGGCGCCCGGGAACTGCGCCAGCTTCTGGCGGTAGTCCAGCCGGACCTGCCGCGCGAAGCCGGGGTGGCGCACCTGCGCGTCAGTGAGAGGGCGGGCATCCGTCGGGCGTGCCCGCGGCAATCGGCGCGAGACATGCACCGCCCTCTGGTCGGACACCTGAGGCTTCCGCTCCAATGCAATCGTCTGGATGTCGCGGTCCAGCTGCTCGACCACGTGCTGGTTGCAGTAGATGCGATCTAGTCTGGAACGCGAGCGCGTGGATGCAGACGTCATCTCCGCCTCGTGCATCTCCTGCAGCCCGAGTCGCCGCCCCAACGCTGCCTGGAAATGACGCTCCTCGCGGGCGTCTCTACTGCCGCTGGCCTCTCCCCCGCTGCAGGTGCGCCTGTCCGCGGCTCCCGTGACCCAGTTGAAGTCGCCGCCGAGGACGTTCAACGCCTGGCCGACGTTGGCAACATGCCGGGCCAGCCGGTCCCGAAGCAGCGCTCGGAGGGCAGGGGGGGCGCAGGGCTCGGCGTTGGCAACGCGGCGGGGTCACGAAGTGCTGTGTTGGGTGCGCTGAAATGGTGGACATGCGGAGGGCAGGGGCACGGGTGAAGGAGGGGTCGGACAATTGGAAAAAAAGGAGGGAGGAGGAACGCGAGCCGCTGGTTGGGGAATCTCCACAGGATGCTCGGGGTAAACGACGACATTGTTCTGCCATGTTTTAGAATACTCGTGGGTTATCGTCGCAACAATGACTCCTGCATGTGGCCGCGCGCGACAGAAGGGTCCGACGGGGCCGAAAGAGAACGAGGGACGGGCCCCAGGAACCACAGACAACGCGAGCGGAGGGGCCCGACCGAAGAAAAGGGGCACCCAAACCTCGAGAGCCACGAACACCTCAAACCTCCGCGCCGTGAAAAAAACACGCAGGCTGAACGCAGACCAATTTTCAGCTGAAGGTGGAACTCGCCCGCTCTGTAAAATCGGGGGCATTGCACCACCGCCCCTCATCTCCCCACCCCGCCCCCCCTCCCAACCAGAGCAGAGTAGCTGCAGACAGGGGGGGGGGGGGAAGAAGAGGAATTGCCGCATTCGCAGGAGTGCACGCGCGGGGCTCAGGTAGCACGTGTTCCACGGAGCGACCAGGCCCATCACGCAGTTCGGGTGGGCGAAACAAGTCCGAAGCGACCTTGAAGGGAGTGGCACTGAGGCGTGCGAGCCACGCCTGTGCCACTGTCTGGCGCGCTCTCCACAAGGTCGCACGAGGGATCTCGGAACCAGCGCAATCTGTGCGACAAAGGCCACGGGCACAGTCATACATTTTACGAGCATGCTCGCAAACTTCACCTTTAGGAGACCCGGCCGAACCAGCTGCAGAAGGAAGACCAGGACCATCATCAGCATGATATGGCACAAGATGAGCTGCAACTTCAGGAAGAATTCGAAGATCGCAATCTTCCCCAACGACTAGGCGCAACATCACAAGGATGACGACGTTCAGGAGAAGATGCAAGTTCAGACTCACATCGCAGATCATATCCATCGCCGACAAAGCGGGAACTATGCCGATCTCCATGGACAGTACCAGGCCAGGTGCAGGAACATCGTCAGGTCCTTTACCGGCCGCGAGAGGAACTCCACACTGATGTAAATCGAAGCGAATTCCATTCGTCGTACCAACTGCACACTCGGCGCGGAACTCACTCAGAACACAGGCGGGCCTTTGTGCCGTACGATGCCGGATGAGGTGGTACGCGACGTCGATCCGCTCCGCGGACTTGACGAGGCGGCGATCCAAGACGCCCGCGGCCCGCGCAGCACGGGCAGCCACGGTGAGGCCTTCGACGACGCAGCCCAAGCGCAGCTCGAGCGTGTCCCGGAGGCAAGCCAGCATATGAGCCTAGCCAAAGTCGAAGGTGTCTTCCACGGCAGCGGGACAGGGACGAGAGACAGACAATACTTTACAGGCGCGCCGCGGACCCAGCGTTGGCAAACCAGCAGCCTTGAGCCAAAACTGGCAACGGGGACAAAAAAACGGCGGCTCAACACCACGGAATGGTTGGGGAATATCCAATGAGGGTCAGAAGCCAACGGGGGCCCTCCTCCCCCCCCCCTTTCCCAACCCCGCCCATGGGGTCCTGAACCTCCCCCCCCCACTCGGGAAAATAAGGAGAATGTCAGGACGCCCCGCCCTCCCCCCCCCCCGGGGAAAATGAATGAGGTCCAGGACCTCCCCATCTGGGAAAATTATTGGGGAAGTCCAGACACCCCTCCCCCCCCAGGGCAACGACGACGATGACGTCGACGACGACGACGACAACGACATCGACGACGTCGACGACGACGACGACGAAGACGTCACCAGCGGCGGCGGCGCACCTGTCGCCAACGCCCACGCCCGGCGCTGGCCCTGATAGAATGCTACTAGGGCTCGATCCAGCTCTCGCAGTATCCTGCAAGGGCCCTACTGCATTCTACCCTACTGTCTCCTGCTCTACTCTACGTTACTTTACTCTTCTCTACCCTGCCCCACTCTACTCTGCCCCACTCTACTCTACCTTACCGCACCCGTAACATACGATGGTCTACCCCAAGTCGGTTATACTATGATATGCTCTTCTATACCCTGCTCTACTCTACTCTTTCCCTACCCGAATCTACTCTACTCACCTCTTCTCCCCCCTACTCTACTCAACTCCGCCCTACTCTGCTCTAACCTACTGTACCCTGCCGTATCCGATTATACTCTATTATAATATACTGAAATCCTGATCTACTGTGCTCTGCCCCGCTCGTGCTCTATTCGAGCGAGCTCTGCTCTACTCCACACTAGTGATGCTCTAATGTAACCATAAAGTCATCTCTACTCAACGCGGTTTACCGTACTCTACTCTACCTTACCCTGGTCACCCCTACCGTACCCAAGTATATTCTACTCTATTCCACTCGGCTTAGCGTCTACTCTACTCGACCACTCTTATCCACCCTGCTCTACACTACTTTCCTCCCCTCTACTCTGCTCTACTCCACCCTGTCATACTCACTCCTGCTTTATCCTACCGTGTCCTAAAGTACTCTTCTCTACTCTACTCTCTACTCTGCTCGATTCTACTCTACTCTACTCCACCACTCTGTACTCTCTGCTCTCTGCTCTCTGCTGTCTGCTCTACTCTACTCTACTCTACTCTACTCTACTCTACTCTACTCTACTCTGTTCTACTCTACTCTGTTATACTCTTACTCTATCCTCAACAGCTCTGCTCTAGTCTTCTCTAGATCTGCCCTACTATACCTATATACTCTTCACCACTCGACTCAAATCGACTCAAATTTACTCTACATCGCTCTACTCTACCATACTCTCCCCTACTCCACTCTACGCTGCCGTACCGCACCCTACCCTACTCGACTCTACTTTACACTCTCACTACATCTGTTCTGCTCTATTCTACGCCTACTGTGCTGTGCGTCGTCGTCGTTGGCGCCGTCGTCGTGCGTCGTGCGTCGTGCGTGGTGCGTGGTCGTCGCCGTCGCCGTCGTCGTCGTCTTCGTCGCCGTTGCCTTCGTCGTCGGCGCCGTCGCCGTCGTCGTCGTTTCTGGTGGGGTGGGGGTCTGAACCCCCCCACAGCAACTTTCCATGGGGGGCCTGACCCCCCCAACAACTTTCCCGAGGGGCGTGGGGGGTCCGGACACCCCCTTGGAATTCGGGGGTGGTGGGGGGGGTTGAAACCCCCCCTGCCAGCAGCGGCAGCAAGCGCTCTTTCGAACATTATCTGGTGGGCCCACAGGCAAGTCCGGACGCCTCGTCACAGCTTGAGAGGACGCAGGCCTCTTCAGACGACGGCGGGCCTTCTCAGAAGCCCTCGCGCCTTCTGAGGAGTCGACCGTATATTCGGAGAAGGCCCAGAAACCTTCTCAGAAGGCCAGAGGCCTTCCGTGCCTTCTGAGAAGGCCAGGCTCCTCTGACCTCCCCCCCCTGGACTCGCCGCCGACCTTCACGACTCCCCTCACGCACGGCCAGGACATCGCCCAAATAGCGCCCCAGAGCGCCCGAAGGACTTGAGCACAAAACCGCCTGGAGCAATGATGGCTGCGGCAAGGAGGAGCGATTCCCAATCGCTTTCGTCCCACTCTGAGGGGGATAGTTGCGGGACAGACTGGCTGAGGGAGGGACACATCGACCTTGGATCGGATATACTTCGCCGGCAGATCGGCGAGAAGCTAAGCTCCCGAGTGCGACTCCGAACGTTTCTGGGCAAGAAAGATCATCTGGCCCCTTATCCGCTTTCGTCCGACTCTGGGGACACCAAGATGTACCGATGTCGCTACTGCCCCGACTTTTCCCAGAATGCGTTCTGACCATAATTTCGAAGCGAAACAAGCCGTGGCGACGAGGGCCCCCTAGGAGGCTCCGAAGAAGCGCAAACGAGGAAGATAGCGACATCGGTACCTTTTCTCTGAGACCAATTCCCTCCCGCCCGAGACTCACTACACGGTGTGGTCACCGCACCGTTTGAGAACCCCCGAGCGTGGCTCAACTCACACGTGGAACATCTGGAGGCCATGCGCGTATTCACCTGACCATAGAATTGCCGAGCCCGGGAAGACCACCTGTCTACATGTGTATCCAGCTCTCGCCCAGGCCGGCTGCGTCGTGTGCATTCAAGTTACTGGCAGTGAGACGGGAGGAAGACGACGAGGGGGTCGATCGAGGAGGGGGTGGAGGAAAAGAAAGATCGAGAGAGATTGCCTTCATCCAAAAGCAGTCCCACTCCGGCACCCTGACGTTGTGCATAGAGAAGACGAAAAAGGATGAATTCGCCCGCTCGAAGCAACAATCGGACTCGTCAGGAGATGGCCGGCCCAAAGGAAGCAAACTCGAACTGGAATCGGCGATACATCGCCGTGACCTCCCCCCATACTGCAAATCCGGACGCTCCTGGGGGGGCGGGGCTGTCGGCCGCGATCGGCGATGCACGGGCGACTTGGAGTCGATGCGACACACACTGGGCCCATCCCCCCCTGCACGCCCGTCTGCAGAAGCGGGTGGAAATATGAAGTAGGAGGGCGTTGGAAATAGATTGGGCTTACGCCCGCTACTTTTAAGTCGGGCCTGTCCCCCATACAAGAGGATTTTCGACGAAGAATTTAAAGAATACCCTAGAAATGATCCAAAATTAATACAAAAATAGTCTGGGGATTAATTTTTGAGTATTGTTTTGCCTTTTTGGAATATTTGTTGGGGTATTTCTTACTGTTCGTCGAGCATCCCCCTGTATGGGGGACACGCCCGACATAACGCTACTTTCAACGACCAGCGTATAACGTTGCCCGGAAGGAAGGCAAATCAAGCACTGCTCGCAATTTTACGCCGCCTCCCCCCTTGTTCCCTCACGGCCAGCCGTGCCACGCCGTCCCCCCCGCACGAAGTCGGTCGGGAACTTGTTTGAGAGCTTCGCGGTGGCGGCCCTGGCGACACATGAAGACAAAGCCAGTCGGGCGTTGGCAGAACTGGGTTTATTGGAACCTGGTTTAGTGATTTGTACCGGGGGCGCCCCCCCGCCCCATTTCCACTAACCGGAACTGTCGTCGCCCGAAAAACACCAGTGACGGCAAACCTGGTTTAGTGAATCTGGCCAATTGAGGGGCCCCAGGGCCCCACCACTAACTGGGTCCCCTTACCCGGGGTCCTGGCCATACCCGAGCCAGCACGAGGACAACATCGGGGGAGGAACAATCGAGAATCTCTCAGATTTGGCGGCTCTCGGAGAGATCGCGGGTGGCGAAGCCTTCTCAGAGAGTTCTGGAGCGCTTTGAGGGCGTTCCGGAACGCTCTGGTTGGAACGGATGTATCCTCGTTTTTGCCTCATCTGCCACATGCCTTGCGAGCGGATAGCGCGTCGCTCCGCTCCAAGCGGCACGTCGCGCCGAGGCGGGGTTGGCCAGCACCGGCGGAGCGACACAATACGCAAACTTTCCCGACCGTAGAAACTGCTAGAGTACTCCGACGGGCACTCAGGCGGAAGGGTCGCGCACCGAATTCGGGCACAGGCTGCAATGGATTTCGGATCCGTGGATCTGGCGAAGTGGACACCAGATCCATTGGATCGGGGGGACAGTACGCCCTGAAACATGAGGCCAATGCCGCCAGATGTATCGACGGAGCGCGCCGATTTCGTATACTGAAGCGGGACCCGTCGTGAATCCACGCGGCTCGATTCATGCTCAGCGCGTTTCGTCGAGGGACGCAAGTGGCAAGTTCTCAGCGGCCCCCACTCTCATCCCGAGCCCCCCTGGTAAACTACAGAACCACCCTGCAAAAAGGTCCCGGGAAGCCTCTTCAGGTTCGGTGTCACGAGCCGCGTGCCCCGCGAAGAGCTTCATGACACAGGGCCTCCATCCCTCTGCGGGAGGGAGCAGCGCGTCTCACTGCTCCCTCTCGTGCTAGTACCACCATCACACAGATATTGATCAGACTGCACGGTATGCACAGCTGCACAGCCAGATGCAGCCGCCACTGGGCTCACGTTCGTGTGGCCTTCTGCCTGCTGCTTGCGCCGCGCACGTCGGTCCGAATGCCACACTCGCACGCGTGACGCGCTCGATTCCAGGGCTGCAGCGACCCTGCACATGCGCCAGGCGCTCCCTCCTCAACGCGCTGCAAACATCGCGATACCATCAAGACGCGCCCAATAAGGAACGGAAGGCATAACCGAAAAGGGGCGATAAGAACCCCCCTGGGATAATAAAGTTCGCGGTCCCCGCGGGGGCGATAAAAGAGGATTTTCCCGGGGAAGGTAAGTTACGCTGATGATGATGATGGTGACGAATATGGAGGAGGAGGAGGAGGAGGAAGAGCAGGTTGAGCCAGGCGCACGACAAAAGCCTGACTCGAGCGATCTCGAGGCTCGCGGCTACTTGCCCGCAGAGGCGCACTACGCAGATATTACTCGAGAGATCTCGAGGCTCGTGGCTACTTGCCCGCAGAGGCGCAGGACACAAGGCTGACTCGAGCGATCTCGAGGCTCGTGGCTGGGCGCCTAGATTTTGCCAGCGCAAGAAAGGTTCTTGGCCGATCTGGCCAAGAAACCCCTGTTGCGCTGGACTTCGAACCGCTCTCCCATGCAAACACGGCATCCTTTGGAGCCGTCCTTGCATGGGAGATACGTGGTGCAACGTTGGGCGGCGGCGCTAGCTTCCTCGGAGCTGCCGTGCTTCGGCTCGGCCGCCGTGGGGCCCTGGCAAGGCTTGTACTTGTGCTTGGCCTTGGCCTTGGCCTTGGCCATCGCAGCGTCGTTGTCGCTCGCCTCCTTGAGTCAATTGATGAACTCGCCCCCTCGAGCGACCACGGCGTGGAGAGATGCTGGCATTGGGCGGCCCTCGCCGCGGATCTCGCGCAGGGCGCGCTCGATCCAGCGGCTTTCCCAGAGGCCGCAGCTCCAACCGTCAACTTGGCATCGTCTGTTGTTCGGTGCTGGGCAATGCTCGCCAGGGCCAATGGCGCCGAGCTTGCGGGGGATCCTCGCGCTGGCCTTGGGAGGCCACGCGCGAACCCTACCTGCGATTTCTGGGGAGGGGGAGGAGGGGGAGGAGGAGGAGGAGGAGGGCGAGGTGCACTTCGCTCGGCAGCTCCCGAACAAAGTGAAAACCCACCTTCCCCCCATCAAAACTCGCGGGGTGCAGGCGCGAGTTCGCATGTGGCTCTATTGGGCCTGCTCGGCGTTCTCGGGCGGGCGTCGCGGTAGTCCACCTCGACGCCGCCCCCGTCGATCCTCGAGACCTGGCGGGAATTGCCGCAGGCGCCCCCTGCTCAGGGCGCTCCCAGGATTCGCCCCAAACCGGAGCGAAACGCTGGAGGCACCCATGGGGCGGAAGGGGGCATTGCAGCAGCCGCCGCCCTCGAAGTACGTGTAGTGCGCGGGCGCCTCGGAATGCGCGCAGACCAGCACGTGATGGGCCTTGTTGACCCTCTCGGCCCAGCGTCTCTGCTCCTCGGGCTGCTGGGCGGCGGGTGCGTCCTCGCCCTGGCCCTCTCGAGCCCAGGCGACGGCCTCCGTGGGCTCGACCGCAAGCACGTTGTCGGGGGCGCCCACTCGCTCCTCGATCTCGCCCAGCAGCGCGTGCTCCGTGCCCAGCTCGAGGGCGTCGCCCTTGACGATCTGCTCGCAGTTCATGATCGCGTACTCCTTGGCGAGCGCGGCGCGGCGAGCGTGTCTTGTCTGGCGCCAGTCGAGCTTCTGCGGCTTGGGGGACTTGTAGTCCTGCTCGATCGTGACCTGTGGCGCTCGGGATTCGCAGGCGCTCGTTAGCTTCCGCCTGCTTCCGCTTCCGCCTGCTTCCGCCTGCTTCCGCGCTTCGCGTTGCTTCCGCCTGCTTCCGCTGCCCTTCCTTGTCCTGTTTGCAAGCGTCCGCCTGCTTCCGCCGCCCCAGGCAGAAGCAGGCGGGAGCTAACTGCCTGTGAAACTCGAAGCCTCGCTGGCGCTGATCTGGAAGATCGCCGCGGTCTCCACCTCGAGGACGCGCAGGCGGCACTCGTTCTCGGTGCCCAGGACTCGCCAGACGCCCTGCACTCTGCCGCGCCTGCCCTCGCGGTTGCCCCCCTCGGTGACGCGCGCCGCCGGGGGGGGGGGGGGCTCGCAAGCCTCGAGACAGCCTTTCTGCTTTGCCTTGTCCTTCTTCTTGCTGCCCCTCTCCGCTTGCTTCTCCTGATTGAACTTCATGGAGAAGCTCGCGCGCGCCTTCGGCGGCCTGCCTGTGAGCTTCGCCTTGGCCGCGCCTCTGCCGAGGTGCTCGAGCGAGGTCTCGCCGCCACTTGGCACTCTCGCGCTGCCACTTGCGAGCGTGCTTTGCCCAGGAACTGGCCCGCGAATGTGCATGCCCATGTGTTCTTGCGTTTAATTGCCCGTGCCAGCTTGACTGATATGTTCTCGAGGGCGCGCGGGCGCATGATGTCCTTGATCCGCTGTCTGGCGGTCTGAGCATGTCCTATTGCTCGTCGGCGAGCTCGAAGTCCAGCTCTCGGAGCTCCAGGAGGCAGGGGTTGTCGCCCTCCTCGCAGTCCCTCGGCAAGTCGTCGTCGTGGAAACAGTTGCCATCGAGGACGCTCCACTCGAGAACTGGCGGCGCGCCCTCGGGTCAGCTCTGGATGCCCTCGAGGTGCTCTTGCGCCAGGCTGTTCTCGATGCCGCGGCCGGCCTCGGTGAGTAGCTCCACGTCTCCATGCCCGTGGCGACCTTGAGCTCGCCTTGCTCTGTCGGCCGGACCGCGAGCATCTGGTTGGCACGCAGCCCTTGGAGCGGCACCGCGCCCTTGTTCTGCTCGCGGAAGCGGGTGTAGGCCTCGGAGACGCAGTAGAGGCACTCGTAGGGCCCCCATTATGCCCGGGACTTTTGCTCCTTCTGGGGCTCGGCCTTGGTCTTCTGGAGCCAGTCTTGCTCCATGGCCCAGTGCATCTCGGCCTTGACCACTCGGATATTGGCCTTGAGCTGGCTGTGCTCGCGGGTGTCGGGCTCTTGCAGGAAGCTCGTGACGTCGTGGGCCAAGGGCGAGTAGGTGATATTCTTGAGCCACGCCCACAGCCTCACTGATTCGGTCCACTGGCTCAAGAGGCAGTCTGCGAACACGAGGATCTGGCCGTGCTCCTGCTCGATGAATTCGATGGTCCAGCTTGCCGCCAGCTCGTGCGTCCAAGCTCTCGGCTGCCCCCGCGCGTCGATGGCCCCGAAGGTCCTCGCGCGTTCCGCCGCGGAGAACTCGAGCAGAGCGTTGCGCCAGCCTTTGAGCAGTGCTCCTAGGGGCTCGCCTGCTCGGGAGCGCTCCGTCTCGCCATCGCTTCGCTCGTAGGTGGCGTCTCGCCGCCAGGTGCCCT
>CAUYUJ010002226.1:177500-270000 GCA_963575745.1 Prorocentrum cordatum | reverse complement strand
TGTGCATGTTCACTCGGGGGCGCCCGCGGGCTCGGGTGCCGTTCTTGCCGAGCCTCGCCGCGGTAACCTTCTTCTCGAGGGCAGCTCGAAGGCCGCGCCGCCAGGTAGCCGTCTCGCGGTGCCAGTACTTGTGCTGCAGCTCGGCTCTCGCTCGAGGCGGCAAGGAGGCGACCTTCTTCGCTTTGCGCTCGTCCGCGTGATTGCTCCAGTCGAAGGGGGATCTGGAGCTTGACCTGCGCTGCTGGGTCTCGTCGCAGCGCGGGCGCAACTCGGGGCTTGCGAGCCCCCCTGCGCTCTGCCAGCCTGCCCGCGGTCTGCTGCCCTTGCCGAAGTCTCGCTTCGCGCCTCGGCCGAAGCCGCGCGGGGCGAGGGGCTGGCCCTCGGCGCTCGCAAGCTGTCGGCGCGCGGCCGCGGCCGCAAGTCGCTCCTGGGGGTGGGGGGAGGGGGGGGGGGGGGCTCGTAGAATTACAGTCGACCCGCGCAGTAAGGCTGGGCGGCGAAGATACAAGGCCCCTGCAAGGCCCAGAGATGGGCCGAAGTGGCAAGAATGCAAGGGTGTAGCAAGATTGCCCATCACTACCACGCAGGTTGACTGCAATCGCACTACTAAAAGAACGGGGAGGAAGAGAGGAATAAGAAAGGCGGGAGGCGGAATAGAGAAGAGCATGGCCCCAGGATCGATTCTGAATTTTTTCTGGGGTTCGGGGCCTCGGGCTTTTCATTTGCGAAAGGAGATTGCATTCGTTTTTAGGGGCGCATGGCCCATGATGGGACCCCGCGGGTGATATATATATATATATATATATGTGTGTGTGTGTGAATTTATGTATATACATATATAGATATATACACGAAGATGAAACAGTTCGGCCCCTGGGGGGGGGGGGGGGGGGGGGGTAGATTGCAGAGCAAGAGGCGAGGAGAAGAAGGACAAGGAAAGGAATGATAATACAAGCAAGAGCAGGTAAGAAAACACAGAAAAATATAAGGAAAGAGCGATGCGAAACAGAATCAAGGGGATAAGAAGAAGAAACGAGAAACAAGCTGAAGGAATATAAGGGAGGTAAATCCGGCTCGGCCGTCTCAGCCTCGAGCCTCGTGGCCTCGAGTTGCCCGCAGGAGCTCGTGGCAGAGTCGGCCGTCTCGTAAGGCGAGGTTCTCGGCGTCTCGCGCGAGCTCGGGGCCGCGGGCGGCGAGGTCCGCGGGCCCCAGAGGCTCGACGAGCTCGTCTGCTCCGTCCTCGCGATCACCGGAGTTCCGCTGCAAAGCTGCAGTAGCTCGAAACAGAAAACCTCGAGCCAACGTAGCTACGGAAGGTTGTTAGCGTTTGCTGGTCGTTGGTGCTCCTTGTGTTTGCTTGTTTTTCTTGCTTGTTCGGATGCTGTTGTGGTGTGCTGTTGCTTCTGTTCTGCTTGCTCTTGCTGCTGCTGTTATTGATGGTGTTGTTGCGCTTGCTGTTGCTGCTGTTGTTGGTGGTGTTGATGGTGTTTATGTTGTGCTTTGCTGTTGCTTCTGCGGCTGCTGGTGGTTATGTTGTCGTGCTGGTTGCGGTTGCAGTTTGCGGTTGCAGTTGCTTGTGTGACCGCTGCTGTTGTTTGTGCGTGTTGCGTTGCTTGCGTGTGCTGGGGTTCTTTGTGTTGGTGGTTTTGTTGCCCTGTCACCTCTCTCTCTCTCTCTCTTTCTCTTTTTTTTTTTTGTTTTTTTTTTTTCTCTCTCTCTCTCTCTCTCTCTCTCTCTCTCTCTCTCTCTCTCTCTCTCTCTCTCTCTCTCTCTCTCTCTTTCTCTCGCTCTCTCTCTCTCTCTCTCTCTCTCTCTCTCTCTATCTCTCTCTCTTCTGGGCGTCCTCGAGCCCGGGGGCCACCTCGCTGAGAGTGCCAGGCACCTCGTCCTCACTCTGCCCGGAAGCACCTCGCCCAGTGCTCCCGGCGGCTCGCGATGCGCCTCAGGGCTGAGTTGGAACTCGGGGCCGAGGCCTGCGAGGCAGCGCTGCCTCGTCGTTGCGGGCTCGCAGAGGCGCCTGCGATTGCTGTCGTCGAGCTTCGCGCCCCCGAGCGCGGCCTTCTAATCGTCGAGCTTCTTGACCTCGAGCGCGGCCTTCCTGTCGTCAAGCTTCTCGTCCTCGAAGCTCCTGTTCTTGTCCTCGGGTTTGTTGGCGCACTCCCCCAGCGCGGCGGGTTCCGCCCCCCTCGCCCACCGGTCGCCCTTCGCCCGCTCGCCGACGCTCTCGTCGCCCGACCGCTCGGCGACAGGCCGACGATCGTCGCTGTCCGACTCGGCCATGGGGCGCTGCGTCTCGGCCACGGTGCGCTGCGTCCTCGGCTGGCTTGGGATGCTTGAGCCGAAATTGGCCACGGTTGTTTGTTGTTCGTGTCGTTTGTCTTGCTGCTGGTCTTGTTCGCATTGTTGCTTTAGTTTCTCTTGTTTGTCTTGCTGCTGTTTGCGGGCGTGCGGGTGTGCAGCTGTCGTTTGTTATCCCTGCGGTTCGTCTTGGTGCTGTGCAGCCCTGCTGTTGCTGCTGGTTTGCTGCTTGATGATGCTGTCGGGGATGGTGTTGTTTGTGTTTGTGTTTTTTTTTTTTTTTTTTTTTTGTGTGTGTGCGTGTGTGTGTGTGTGTGTGAGCGTGTGTGTGGGTGCGTGCGTGTGCGCGTGCGCGTGCGTGTGTGTGTGTGTGTGGGTTGGTGTGTGTGCGCGCGCGTTTGCGCTGGTGCGTTTGCGCGCGCGCGTTGGCGCGCGCCCAGGCGTCGAAGCTCAACCCTCGGCCCTGGGATCGACGACCCGGGGTCCTGGGGTCTAAGCTTGGCGATCCTCGGGCCTACGATCCGAGGTGCTCGCAGATGCTCCAGGCCCAAATCTCGGATCCTCGATCCGAGGATGGAGGGTCGAGCCTGCTCGGTGGCTACGCGGGCCCGAGGGCGACCAGTGAAGCACTGAGCTCGACCCTCGGGCCTCGGATGTCGAAACCGAGATTTTCCGGCCCACGCTTTGGCGACCGTCGGATCTAGGATCCGAGATGCTCGCAGATGCTCAAGACCGAGATCTCGGATCCTCGATCCGAGGATGTAGGGTCGGGCCTGCTCTGCGGCAGCGTGGGCCCGTGGACGACCAGAGAAGCACTGGGCTCGGCCCTCGAGCCTCGGATGTCGATCCCGAGATCTTCCAGTCCACGCTTGGCGACCCTCGGATCTAGGATCCGAGGTGCTCGCAGATGCCCAAGACCAAGATCCCGAACCCTCGATCCGAGGATGGAGGGTCGAGCCTGCTCGGTGGCAGCGCGGGCTCGAGGGCGGCGAGAGGGGCGATCTGCACCTTGGATCCAGGGCCTGGGGCGCTCGCAAATGATCAAGACCAAGATCTCGGACCCTCGATCCGAGGATGGAGGGTCGAACCTGCTTGGCGGCAGCGCGGGCTCGAGGGCGGCGGCGAGAGCGATCTACCATCGCCCGCGCTCGGCCCTCGAGCCTCCGGCGCCGAACCCGAGATCCTTGAGCCCATGCTTGGCGACCCTCGGACTTATGACCCAAGGTGTTCGCAGGCGCTCGGGCTCAGGA
This sequence comes from Prorocentrum cordatum, assembly GCA_963575745.1. Lineage (NCBI taxonomy): Eukaryota > Dinophyceae > Prorocentrales > Prorocentraceae > Prorocentrum > Prorocentrum cordatum. Next base: position 266,452 of record CAUYUJ010002226.1, on the reverse strand, counting down.
CCTCGGATCATCGATCCGAGAATGCAGGGTGGAGCCCGCTTGATTCCATGAGGATTGATCGAGGGCCACTCGGCGAGAGGGGGGGAGTAGCACCCCGCAGCTCGGAACGCCACTCGCGCGTGCTCGAGCGCTCTCTCGGAGCTTGAAGCGCAGATGGGGCTCGAGGGTAGGCCTCGAAACGGCGCCCTCGCAGCAATGGGCGCGGGGCGCTTGGCTCGGGGAGCTCGCGCGCTCGGGCGTCCACGAGCATGGGCGAGGCGGGGTCTGACTCGGCCTTCGCGTCGGCCTGGCTCCTCTCGCCATCGCGCTTGTTCAGCTTGTCGCGCCCAGCCTGGATCGACGCGTACTTCTCGGAGTGCATCTTAATGTGCAGTTCTCGAGCAGTAGCTCATCGTGCTTCTGCTGCTTGACGGTTCTCGAGTAGTTCAGCTTGGCGCGCTTGTCTCGGTTGGGGTGCTCGTGCAGCTCGTAGCTCATCTCCGCGGTTATCTTGATGTTCCAGCGCCGCTTGATGTTGGCTAGGGCCGTAGCCTTGGCGACCCCGTCGTTCGACGTCGAGACCATGGAGGTCTCGTTGCACCACTTGACGTAATCTCGGGCCCTGCGCGGAATCACGTTGAAGAGCCTCTCGGCACTGTCGGCGGGCATCTCGCGCAAGTTCTCGACGGGCTGGAACTTCTCATTGATCGGCAGCGCTGGCTCGTGGAGGTGCAGGAGCTCGGCGGGGATGCTTGGGAGGCCTGACCTGGCGCGCTCGGTGTAGGAGCCGTGGGCCAGCTTCTCGAGTTTCTCGGCGCCGAGCTCCATGTCTCTCTTCTTGGCGACCTCCTCCAGCTTGGCCTTGAAGCTCGGCGTGAGCCAGGAGACGTCCTCGGGCGGCTCTCCGTGGTTCTCGGAGATGTCGTGCGCGTGCTCGTCCTGCTCGACGTAGGTCTCGAAGAACGCCGCCACGGCCAGCTCGATGCGCCTCTTGTCCTTCTCGTTGAAGATGGGGGTGTGCTCGATGCTCTTGTGGCGCCCGCCCCGGTAGACTATCTCCAGGACGGCCTGCTGGGCGCTCGACGACCACAGGGCCGACTCGGCCTTGAAGTACCAGCTCGTCATGCGAGCTGCGTCCGTGCCTTGCGCGCTCGATTGGCATTGACTCATCTCGCCAATATTGACTTCTTCGGCGATGTAGCTCGGCTTCTCGATGATATTCTCGTTCTGCTTGGCCATGCGCCCGAGAATCTCGTTCGAGCTCGGGCTCGGCGCCGCCGCGTGCTTCAGCGCCTCGGCGGGCAGGCTCGCGGCAGTTGCGCTCTCGACCGGATGGGCCATCGCTGGGGCTCGCGACGCAGTCACGGGCAACGATGTGAGGGGATAGGCATTGGGGGGGGGACATCGTCCTGGAATCGGCGATGCATCGCCGATGGCGATGCATCGCAGATTCCAAGTCGATGTCCCCCCCAAAAAAAATTGCCAATGCATCGGCGATACATCGCCGATGCGTACGCATGCTTATCCCCCCCGATCGCTGCCCCTGGAGCGAAGAGGCCCGGTCTTTCGAAGAGGCTCGAAAGCTTGGAGTCTCGGAGAATCGGGGGAGCTTGGGCCTGGGCAGCTGCGGGGGCAGGGGGGGGGGAGGAGGAGGGGAAGGGGGGGGAGGATGAGGAGGAGGAGGAAGAGGAGGAGGAGGAGAAGCAGGAGGAGGAGAACCAAGAGGAGAACCAGGAGGAGGAGGAGGAGGAGGAGGAGGAGGAGGAGCAAGAGGAGGAGGAGCAAGAGGAGGAGGAGGAGGAGGATTGGTCATTTTGGTAGGGATCAGCACTCGGCGAGTGCGGATCCCTACCCAAACGTCGTTCTGCCGTTTACTCCATGTTTGTACTGCGTCCCATGGCCCTGCCGCACGGTCGCAACGTGGGCGAATTGAACTGGTGAGAATCCCACAGCCCGGCCACACGCTCGTGATTGCGGAAGCTGGTGTGGTGAGACCACCATGGCCGTGATCAGCGTTTTTGATGCTGCTGCTAATCAGAATGAGACGATCGCAACTTCGATCCCGCAATTCTTCCGTGGATTATCAAGTTCGGCTTCCGCGCCTTCCCCACATATAAAACCCTGTGGGCGGGGATTAAAAAATAGAGGGGGGTAAAGGGGGGCACCTTTATTATCGCCCGTTCGGGGGTAGTTCTGAACACGGCGGGCCCTAGCCACGAACACGTTCCCCGACCTGGTCCTAAGGAACGGTCGAAAACCAGAGTCCCTCCTGAAGCCGGAGTTGACATTGTTTCGGCGTGTTGACTGCAGTGCACTGCGATGCGCGGTGCCAACCACATCCACTTGCACGCAAAATAACGCACACAGACACCCACACACACACACACACACACACACACACACGCACGCACGCACGCACGCACGCACGCACGCACGCACACACACACACACACAAACGCACACACAGACACACACACACAACACACAACACACACACACAACACACACAACACACACGCACGCGCACACACACAGACACCCACACACACACACACACGCACGCACGCACGCACGCACACAAACACAAGCATAAGCACAAGCACAAGCACAAGCACAAGCACAAACACAAGCACAAGCACAAGCACAAACACACACAAACACACACACACACGGCGTTCGCCTCTGGGGGTCCGCGCGGATTTCTTGGGTCGGCGCTGGACACTCCTCCGAACACCCCTTCCCCGTCTCGCGGAGCGGGCCAAGAGCTGCCTCCTGTATGCCGAGCCGGCGGAAGAAGACGCCAGCGCGCCTGTTGCCGATCCTCCAGAAACAAAGAGACAACGAAACCACAATCCCCACCGTGAGGAGCCGTGGGGGGGGCCCTCCTGGTTGTGATCCTCTCGTCTCGCTGGAGACATCTCCTACCGTCGGGAAGTTTTGCCTAGCGTGTCGTGGCGGTGGCTCTGGCGACACGCCGTGTGCTGCGAGCTGATAGCTTGAAGCTCAGCTCCGCGGGGCGGGAGGCTGGGAAAGGCTCGGGGCGCTGACGCCGGGGGGCCAGGACGTGGATAGCGTGCCGCGCCGCAGCGCGGTGGGGCAGAACCTGGCGGCGGGGCACGCGAAGCCAAAGTCCCCGACCGCATGCCCAACTCGGGGAGACATCGTGGACCTCCCCACTGGAGAAGGCCCCTCTGGTGGTGGTGGCGTCGCTCCTCCTCCTCCTTGCTCCGATCCTCCAGCTTGTTTGCCGTGCAACTCTGACTGAGCCCGTGTCGTCGGAGGAGCAGCAGGGCGGGAAAGGCGGACACGGAGCAGCTGGAGGCCGAGAGCGCCGGCGCACGCACGGCCGCCACATAGGCAGCAGCACGAGTGCCGCACGGCCTCCTCCGCCACCCTCGCCTTCTCCTCCTCGTCATCCAACCTCCCTCGTACTGCTCCGTCCTCATCCTCATCCTCCTCCTCCGTCCTCCTTTTTCTTCCTCATCCTCCACCCTCACCATCACCTCCTCCACCCTCGCCCTCCACCCGTTCTCTTCTTCCTCCACCCTCACCTCTTCCATCTCGTCCATCCAGGATCCACCCTCCTCCCTCCTCCGCCGTCCTCCACCTCGTCATTCCTCCCCCTCCTCCACCCTCACCTCGCGACCGCCCTGCCCCCCCTTCCCCCCCCACGCGGCGAAGTTCGAGACGTCGTGGCCGAAGGGGCCATGCCCGTCGAAAACCCCTGGCCCACCGCCCCATCGCGCGCGGGTGTCTGCTAGACCTCGTCCCCGCCGCCGTCTTCGCCGTCGCCGTCGCCGCCGACGTCGCCGCCGCAGTCGCCGTCGTCGTCGGGGGGGAAAGGCACCAGACCCGGGGCCGCGAAAACTCAAGGCGCCCTATGTGTCATCACATCTGGCATCTGGAAGCCGGCTTCGGGCCTCGGGACCGTCAAAAAACTACTCGGGAGGAAGCACGTGCCCTGCGGAGGGGGTCAATAGAACTGGGGACTCACACGTAGAACAAATCGAATCCCAAAATGTCCGGGGAGGAGAGCGGAAACGATCTTGGGGGTTTCCTGGGGCGGGGTGGACTTTGGGGGGTCTCGATGCGGTCTTGTAAAAAAGGCTTCAGAAGGGGTCCCGAGAGGAAGGATGGAGGAGGAATATGCTCAGGAGTCTGGGACGGGAGATGGGGGGGATGTGGAGGAGAGGAGGAGGAGGAAGAAGCGGCAGAAGTGGTAGAGGGAGGCGGGGGAACAGAAGGTGGCTTCGGATGATATCACAAGTTTTCGATTATTTGCTGAGTTTAGGGAGGAAAAGGAGGATAACGACGACGATGAGAAGGACGAGGAGGAGGGAGGACGATCCAGCAAAGAGAGACAGAGAGAGAGGAGACGGAGAGAAAGAGAGAGAGAGAGAGAGAAAGCACTTGGTGTGAGGAGGGGGGGGCATGGAAAGGAGGACGGCAACGATGACGACAAGCTGGGGTGGCGGTGAAGGCCGGGCCGGCTCGCGTGTGCAGACCCCTGGTGTATGGACTTTCGTCGAGACCGGGAACCCTCAGCCCGTGCCCAAGAGCATCTGCGGTCACTGGTCGTCGCTGACTGCCCTGGGGCGCAAGCACGGGCCTCTGGCAGCCGACCCCGAGGACGGCCGGCAGGATGGAACCAAGCGCGGCGCTGGGGAGCTGAGCTTAAGTCGGGCGCGCCCCCCTGCAGGGGGATTTTCGACGAAGTAAAAAACATCTTCAAAGAGTACGCCAAAATGGTCAAGAGATGCTCCGAACAGAGTCCCTGGGCTAATGTTTCGACTGTGCCCGAACCTCCCTCCTGCAGAGGGACGCGCCCGACCTCAGGCTGGGTCCTCGGGCGCGCTGGACCCGAAGGACCAGGATCGGGCGTTGGCAGAACTGGGTTTGGTGGGACCTGGTTTAGCGTTGTGTACTGGGGACGCCGCCCCCCCGCCCCGTTCCACTAACCGGACCTGCCGTCACCCGAACAAAAACACCAGCTACGGCAGACCTGGTTTAGTGATTCTGGCGAATTTAGCGGCTCCGGGGCCCTGCTTGCGGGCAATAGTTCTATCCACATCCAGTGAGTCTCGGAGTTTTGGGCTCCCTTCCCCTGAATCTGGGGGCGCACTGGATATGGATAAATATCTGGCCCCAAAAGGCTAGACTTTTATCCATATCCAGTGCGACTCGGCCTTGCGGCACCCCTTCCAAGACAGTCCAAGACGCTCTCGATATGGATATAAGTATTGCCCGCGCTACTGCTAACCGGGTCCCCTTACCCGGGGTCCTGGCTATACCCGACCGGAGGGGGGGGGGTCGGCGCACCGTGGCCCGAGGCGCGCGCGTGCTGGCGAGGGCGGGCCCGGGGGGCGTGCCGAGGGAGCTCTCTGTCGAAGGGGCCCTGGGACACACAAATAATCAATACACAAAAAAAACGATTCCCCATTTTCCCATATTTCCTGGATTTCTGTCTTCCCCCCCCACTTCCCATATTTTCCCAGATTGTCTGGGGAATCGGGGATTCGTTGTGCCTGTGTGTTCTTTCTCCTCCTGACCTGTCCGGCCGCAGCGCGGCAGGGGCAGGGGCCGCAGGCGCGCTCCGCGAGGCGAGAGGGACGGCAGTGCGAGCTGCCGGGGTGCGCGGGGGCAGGGAGGAGAGCGAAGGCAGCGCTGGCCGCGGGGGGCAAGAGCGGGGCGAGCGCGCTCACGCGGCGGGGGGCCGCGGCGGGTGCCGGGAGGAGCAGGGGGGGGGCCACGACGTCGGGGAGGGTGCGTGGCCCCGGCCAGCGGGTCCAGCCCTCGCACACAGTCGCCGCGCTGCCGGCAGGAGGCGCGACAGGAGGGAAAAAGACGGCTCGGCTGGCCATGGCCAGCCTCGGCCACGAGTGGGGTCCCCGAGTTAGATCTTAGGAGCGCCAAGGAAGTCGGTACCCCTCCCAATCCGCAACGAATTCTGACTTCGGCGCCTTGACTGTTATGCTTACACTCTTCGACGCCGCCTGCAGAGGCCGAGACTGAGAACTGCCGCTAGTACGCTAGTATCGAACCCACATGTTTTGTTGCGCGCACAAGGGGGTAGGGGGAGATGGGAAGGTTTCTTGGAAGGAGGCTGCTTCTTAGAAGGCGCCGGGCGCCGACCCCACATCTACGGACAAGGCCCGCACCTTCTCAGAAGCAGGGGCGCTTCCAAGAAGCCTTCCCCTCTCCCCCACACCCCCTCTGCGCGTGGCTGGTTTACCGAGTTCGGGGGCGCCCAAGAGGGGAGCGTCCAGGAGGCGGATTCGCAAATCATGGCCTGAGGCACGGGCGCGGACGAGGGGGGGGGGGGGCAAGGGACGCACTGAAATCAGAAGATGCGGCCATACAATCTGGGGAGATATCACGGCCCCAGGCATGATATCCGCCCCTCTACACTCGGCCAAGATAGTAAGGATGCGCGGTAAGGATGCAAGGGCCTTGGAACGCCATGTTGTCGTTGTCCGTGCGGAGCGGAGCAGAATGCCGAAGGATGCCGAATACCGAGGGGGCAAGGATGCAAGGGTAGCCCCGGAAAGTCGCCCCATCCTTCCCATAATGGTTCACTGTGGTCCTCCCCCCCGCCCGCTCGGCCGCCCCGCAGGAATGCGGGTCGGGCACGGCACTCGCAGAGGTCATGCCAGGGAGAGTGAGAGAGGGCGGAGGGCGGAGGGGGTCGACGGCGAGCCTGAGGGCACCAGGGGGAGGACCCGGCAGGCCAGAGCGCACGGACGCCGCTGAAGGCCAAGACGCCAGCGTCAGCGATCACGAGCAGGGCTGGACTTTTGGCGATTCCGTGGGCCGTTTTCGTTTCGAGTTCGTCTTGCGGTAAAGGCGGGTTGGAGACAAAACGAGGGAACACGAAAACAAAACGAAAGACGAAAAACACCGTTTAGGTTCAGCCCTGATCACGAGGTGCATTTGAAGACGCCTGACCACGATCGGCACAGCGCGACATGAGACTCGAGTTGGGGTAATTCGACTTGGCCCGACGGGGTTGTCCGCAAATGGACAGGACCTATATCCGAAATGTGGCTCGAACTCACGCTTCAAACATCTCCCGAACGCAGCCGTCAGAATCCATTCCAGTACCGCCGAAAAGCGGCGGCAGAGCCGAGCCCCAACAAACACGAATTTTACGTTCCCCAGAAGTGGGGACAAGTTGGTGAAAACCCAGCGACACCGCTCCTTGCACAAGGAACGTCTGCTATGGTTGGTCCGAAGGAACCAAGGCAGTGACACTCTAACAGCAAGTGGGAGCAACCGCGGTCATTAGCAACCAGGTTGAGTAGCGACACGCAGGTAACTTGGGATGGGGAAATCCCCGAGCACGTGGAGAACGCTCAGGCCGCATGGCATCCGTGGACAAGAGTAGTGCACGCAGGGATGCGCTGCGCAGATGGGGGGACACCGACCGCAGGTGCAAACGACGGTGTGCACACACACACACACACACGGTAGAATGCAATGATTGCCCAACATGTGGGATGTAATGATTGTCCACCACCTGTCGCTGCAAATGCCCCCTGCCGCTCCGAATGTGCTGAACATGTCGACCTTGTGCAAGATGCAGAAGCTATCCTGGCAAGCACTCTCGCGACTCGTGAATGTGATTGAACCACAATGGCCACATGCTGGATACACATACAGAAGCCAAGCGTACACGAACATAGAGATACCAAGCGCTGGAAGCTACATGTGTATCCAGATCATGCCCAGGCCGGACGGGTAATGTGTATCCAATGTTATCGCGTTCGCATGCGGGATGGCCCAAACAAACAAAGTATGGGAGACTGTATGCGGTATGCGCCTAAGTGGACCGAGAACCACGAAACACACATCCCCCAATGGCCCAGTGGAATATTCCACAGCAGAAGCAAAACCATGCGCTCTCTTCCACGCCCTGACAGTAATGCCTGGGAGGAACCGTCTTACAAATATGAGATTATCGAGTCGCACGCGCCATTTTCCAGCATGAAGATTGGACATGTGCGAACTGTAGAGCTTGTTGGGGTAAGGAGGAGACTGCGGGTGAGAGGGAGACACATCGAAATCCAGGTGCAGATGAGACATGCAACGACCAATCAAATGAGAAGACCCTAGAATGACAGACATGAACGACATGTGACGATACCGGAATCTGAACACAACCACGAAGACGAATCTCACGCCAATCGGCAAGTCGTGACCGCGATATGAACGGAGGGGGACCATATCACCACACATATGAATATACTCTTGACCAATCCCAGAAGCCCAGAATCCCAGGGCAATGACATCCCTTGAAAGGACGGTGTTTGCTTCTGCTGGCTTCCGCTGGCCTTCCGCGAGCGGAGCCGCCCTCGACCTGCTCGCTTCCGCCAGCCTTCAGCCGAGGAAGAGCAGGGATCCTCCCCACCCCTCACTGGCGAGGCCTTTTCTGAATCGCGACGTATTCAGAAACGCGCCAATCGACGAACCACTGAGAACATGCCTGCGCAGGAGCGTACGATGCCATGCTGACAGGTACCGTTCAGACGTATGTGCTTGAATCCAGGCAGTGTGTGGAACTCCTGGAGGGCCGTTCTGTGCTCCCGCCGGCTTCGGAGGGCGTAGCTGCCCCTGTCCCCATGTCCGCCGCCCACCGCCGAAGGCGAGGAGGCAACCCGTCGATACCTCGTGGGCGAGGCCCCTTCCGGAGCGCGACGTCTTTGCAGCCAAGTCAAGACCAGCTGCAGAGAGCATGCCAGTGCAAAGAAACATGGCCGCATCTATGTTGTAGCGCTCGGTGGGGGCCGCAATCGCAAACCCGTGTTGCGGGCATGATTTGCGATCCCTACTTCCGCGACTTTCTAAGGAACCGACGACGGCTCATCACTAATCCATGGAACAGTGTCCGAATGGCAGGAGTTTGCGCTACCATGCAGACGATGCTGCACGTGCCGAAATGAACGCCCACCGCAGATGCAAAGACGGGCAGCGAACAACGGATAGCTGTGAGCTTATCAGCAACAACAACACCACTAAAAACACGTCAAGGAATCGGCGCGCCCTCCTCCTGTCACAACACAGCCAGGACGCTGAATTAAGGATCGCGCGTGGCCGATTACTCCTTCCCGGGTAGCGGTCGCCACCCGGGGGGAAGGGCATCGGGCGGGAGGGTCACTGCAACGGCGGCCGCGGCGTGCACCCGCCAGGGTGCGTCTGCGCCACCGGCGCAGTAATCGCCAGTGCGCACCACAGCATGTAGGGGGGGGGGCCAGCCCCCCCCCTTCCCCCCCAGTACGATCGCTAGCGCTACCCCAGGTGGCGGGTTGGCCTGGGTAGTAGCATGCGCTACCCTGGGGAGATAAACAGCAACACCTCACCGTTCAGGTGATGAGAGTTTGGCTCCGCGGCCACTCCTTGGATCAGGCCGGGGGGGCTCTTCGTGGCTAAGGCTCGCCATGGCCGCCTTCGGTGTATACGACGCTGGCTGTGTATATACATATATAAATGCATATATATATATATATATATGCTTACACCGATATATACATACATATATGTTTACAAGACTGCACTGGCGCTTTGCGCCATGCGCTTTGTTCTGGACCCTCCCTGGCAAAGCAATACAGCATCGCTTGCTTCAGCGGGGGGGGCTCGAAGCCTGGACGGGCGACCAGTTCATTTTTCTGGTATCCCTGGTGCCTGCTGACACCGCGTTCGCGCGATGCGATTGCACGCTTGCGCGCAGGAGTGGTGAAGGAATGGTGTTTTTTTCACGCGCGAAGGCCCTTTGAGGAAGTAAGGGGCGTTCCCATGACACGCCGAAGAAGTTGCAGTAGTTGCTAACACATCGATTGTTGGTAGCTTCCTGAACGCCTGGAGGGCTCTAGGAACTCAGGACATGTTCGATCGTCGAACTTCGAATCTAGATCCATTGTCTGTCCCTCTCGATCGAGAAACTTACACATCGAGCCTCAAGCGTGGAACCAAGATCGTCGGGTCAGTTCGATGTACTTCGTAAGAAAATCGTCGTCTGGGCGTTTGGGGGGCTCTCTTGGGCCGTCCTGGGGCCCTCTTGGGTCGTCCCTGGGCCTTCTTGGGCCGTCTTGGGAAGCTGGGGTCCTCCAGAAGTCTTCTGAAGCCATCTAGGGCCCTCTTGGGGACCTCCAGTGGCCTTCTTGGTGGTCTCCCATGGCTTTCGTGGGTCTCTCTTGGGAGCCTTCTGGGGGCATCTTGAGCTTCTTGCGGGCAGTCTCGGGGCTCTCTGGGGTAGTCTTGCGGCCCTCTTGGGCCGTCCTCAAAGCCTCTGGGGGGCCTCTTGGGCTGTCTCGGGGCGATATCGGGGGCCCATCGGGCCGTCTGGGACCCTGCGAAGGCCCAAACAGCGGATATGTTAAGCTTATCAGAGTGAGGGGGCCGAACGGTCATTCACTGTCCCTGGGTGCGTGGCTGAAGTGGAATTCCGCGGTGCGGATTATCGTTGTTGTTGTTGTTGTTGTTGTTGTTGTTGTTGTTGTTGTTGTTGTCTGTTGTTGTTTGTTGTTGTGTGTTGTTGTTTGTTGTTGTTGTTGTTGCTGTTGCTGTTGTTGTTGAACATTATTTCTTCTTAAGAATAATTATTGTTGGGGCCCCTGGTGCACGACCCCCCCGCCGCGCCTAGGCCGCAGCCACATTTTCATCATTTTCGTGAGGAAGTCTCAGGCAAAACGATTGGTACCGGATCCGGTTGTTTTGTTGACGCTCGTTTTCCCTTGCAAAAAAACATCATAAAATGAAAATTCTTGTTCTTACTTGATCAAATTGCAAGAATCCCTTGCAAAAAATAAGGTAAAGTGGACATTCGTGCGCGCAAGACGAAATCCTTCCAAAACCTTAGGTTTCGTAACGATTTTAACATAAAAACATCAAAAACCCAATGGTTTTTTAAGAAAAAATTGTCAAAATGTCCTTCCGCGCGCGCTGTCCGAATCCCACAAAACCAATGGTTTTTCAACATTTATGTTACATGAGCTCGCGCGAGCTACTTTTTCTTGTTCTAACATAATCAAATTTCAATAATCCCTTGCAAAAAATAAGGTAAAGTGGACATTCGCGCGCGCAAGACGAAATCCTTCCAGAACCTTAGGTTTCGTAACGATTTCAACATAAAAACATCAAAAAGCCAATGGTTTTTCAAAAAAAAATGTCCAAATTTCATCCCGCGCGCGCTGTCCGACTCCCACAAAACCAATGGTTTTTCAACATTTATGTTACATAAGCTCGCGCGAGCTACTTTTTCTTGTTCTTACATAATCAAATTTCAACATCCCTTGCAAAAAAAAGTAAAGTGGACATTCGCGCGCGCAAGACCAACAAAAAACACGACGATCTCAGGAACTTGCCCCAAAAATGTGACCAACTCCGCTCTCTCTGTCTCTCTCTCTGTCTGCTCTCTGTCTCTCTCTCTGTCTGTCTGTGTCATGTATTGTATGTCACAATTGCAGGATGCTGGGCACACGCGCGCCCCGAATAAGTGACCAAGTTCTGTGGGTGTGTACCCCACGCCAGTGTAGTAGCCACGGTCGTCCGCACGCCACGAAGTGAAGTGTCCCAACGTCATAGGGCGGGAAGCTGGGTTTGGGTGGTCGCGAAGAGTCGTTTGGATATTTGGTAGAGCTTGAACTGCCCCCCCACGAAGTGGGGGTATTGTCTCGCGTCGCATGAAAACCCTGGCACTGGTGAGAACACTGAGCGTTCGGGTAAAATGATTGTTGTTGTTGTTGTTGTTGTTGTTGTTGTTGTTGTTGTTTGTTGTTGTTTGCTCGTCGTCGCGACCCACCCGCGACCCACCCCGCGACCCACCCCGCGACCCACCCGCGACCCACCCGCGACCCACCCCGCGACCGCGACCCACCCGCGACCCACCCCGCGACCCACCCCGCGACCCACCCCGCGACCCGCCCGCGGCCCACCCCGCGACCCACCCGCGACCCACCCGCGACCCACCCGCGACCCACCCGCGACCCACCGCGACCTACCCCGCGACCCACCCGCGACCCAAACCACGTTCAAGGTACAAACCACAATTTTCGGCGCCTGCGGCGGTTTTTTTTGCATTCCTTCCAGGTTGAGAGCCCGCGACCCACCCCGTGACCAACTCGCGACCAACCCGCGACCCAAACCGCGTTCAGGGTACAAACCACCATTTTCGGCGCCTGCGGCGGGCATCTTTTGCATTCGTTTCAGGTGGAGAGCCCGCGGCCCACCCGCGACCACGTTCAGGGTACAAACCACATTTTTTGGCGCTTGCGGCGGGCATCTTTTGCATTCGTTCCCGGTGGAGAACCCGCGGCCCACCCGCGACCCAAACCACGTTCAGTGTACAAACCAATTGTTTTGGCGCCTGCGGCGGGCTGCCTTTGCATTCCTTCCAGGTGGAGGTGGAGAGCCCGCGACCCACCCGCGACCTAAACCACGTTCACTGAACAAACCAATGCCGCACAAACGCGGCGGCGGATTTTTGCATGCCGCCTGAGCCCGCAAGGACCTCTTCAAGCCCCGCGCATCCACACCAGCCCGTCCAGCAACTCTGCCCTGGCGAGTTGCCTTAATCAAAGAAGGCGGGGAGCATAAAGTGGAAAAAAGGATTGCGTTGCAGTTATCTTGGGAAAGGAGGGGGAGGCAGGATGAGTAAACAGGGGACGAGGAGAACGTGGAAGAAGAGAGGATGTAAGGAGAACGTGGAGAAAGAAAAGGAGGAGGAGCAGGAGGACGAGGGGGAGGAGGGGGAGGAGGAGGACGAGGAGGGGGAGGATGGGGATGATGATGATGATGGTGATGATGATGGACGACAATGGGAGGACGATGATGGAGGCCGATGAGGGGGAGGACGATGATGACAGGACGAGGGGGGGAGAGGGAGGACGAGGAAGAAGAGGAGGAGGAGGAGGACGAGGTGGAGGAGGAGGATGACGATGACGATGAGGACGAGGACGAGGAAGAGGAGGAGGAGGAGGAGGAAGAAGAGGAGGAGGAGAATGAGGAGGACAGCGCCATGGACAGGGAAGGTGGGGGCCACGAGGTCCGCCGGCTCGACGACGCCCGCGTCGCCCGCGCCCGCCCCCTCACTCTTATCCACAATTGCGGGGTGCTACGTACATTTTCCCGAGGAAATGGGACGATGTCTTCTTCGGGGCTCTCTCAATAGCCTCTGGGGGCGTCTTGGGGGCCTCCTGGACCGTCTTCAGACCATCGAGGTTCCTCTTGGAGCGCTCTTATGCTGTCTTGGGTCTCTCTTGCGCCTCTCCGATGACCCCTCTGATCACCTTGAATCTGCTCGCAAGGCCCGGCAAGCCGCCATGGGAGGCCCGGAAGGGCCAGCGGACCTTTCCCAAAGGCGTCCAGGGGGCCGCTGAGACGTCCGAAAGGGCGTCCAGGGCGTCCTTTGGGGGGGGGGGGTCCGGTTCAAGGGGGTGGGTCCAGGTAATCAAAATATACCAATAAGAATATGTATGTATTATAGATTAATGTATGTATGTATGTATGTCTGTCTGTCTGTCTGTCTGTCTGTCTGTCTGTCTGTCTGTCTGTCTGTCTGTCTGTATGTGTGTGTGTATGTATGTATGTATGTATGTATGTATGTATGTATGTATGTAGGTATGTATGTATGTATGTATGTATATGTGTATGTATTCATGTGTGTATGTATGTATGTGTATGTATGTATGCATGTATGTATGTATGTATGCATGCATGCATGCATGTATGTATGTATGTATGTATGTATGTATGTACGTACGTACGTACGTACGTATGTATGTATGTATGTATGTATGCATGCATGCATGTATGTATGTATGTATGTATGTATGTATGTATGTACATATGTGTGTATGTATGTATGTGTGTATGTATGTATCACCCCTTCCCGGAACGGTGACAAACATCTCTGCCCACCGGGGGGCGCAGAAAGAGGGCCCCAAAGGGGCCCCGTGCGGGCCCCCTTTTGGAGCCAGCAGGTGCCCAAAGGGAGCCCCGAAGGGCCCCCTTTTGGGCTCTCTTCGCCACCCCCCCAATTGGGCCCCCCCCCCCAAATTGGGCCCATTTGAGCCCTGGGACGCACAAATAAATACACACAAATAAGAAAATTCCCCATAGTTTCCTGTATTTTCTGGGTTTTTGTCTTCCCCCCCACTTCCCATGTTTTCCCATATTTTCTGGGGAATCGACGATTAATTGTGTCCGTGTGTTTTTTCCCCTCCTGATTACCACCCGCCCGATCAGCCGAAGGTCCCCGCGACTGCCGGCGTTTGGAAGACGGGAGTCTCAACTTGCAGCGTCTCGGGCACGCTGGTCCACGGCGTCCCCCCCCCCCCGCCCCCCCCCTGGTCGCCATTCCGAGGCACGATCCCCTGGATACGCGATCCCCCGGATAAGTTCCGCGCGCGGCATCCCGCGCGAAGCGGCCCTGCTTCCGCAAGGGACCAGCTGAGGGGTCCCGACCGCGAGGCTGTGCATGCGGAAACCACGGCCTCCGCAGCTGCGGATAATACTGAAGGGCCGGGGGGTCGTCGCTAGCCTGCGAGGCTTGGTAGCAAATTTGGCTCCGTCGCGGGAGCCGATTTTATGTCAAATGCGACATGGTCGCGCGTGTGTCGCGCGCGGGTGGGTCGCGGGTGGGTCGTTGGGTGGGTCGCGGGCGGGACGACGACGACAAGACAAGACAAGACAAGACAACAAGCATGAGCGTCGCGGAATCGCTCTCCTGCCTCGCACCCTGGGACGGTACAAGACCCCTCGGCCCCCTCACTCTGAGGCTTCCTGCCCACGTCCCCCAGCCGCCTCCAATCCGCCCATCGCGACGAAGATTGGCGGCGCGCACAAGGGAGGGGAAAGGCGTCTTAGAATGAAGCCGCTTCTTAGACGGCGCCGGCCCCACATCTACAGAGAAAGCCCGCGCCTTCTAAGAAGCAGGGGCGCTTCTAAGAAGCCTCCCCCTCTCCCGCTAACCTTGAGGATGCCACGACGATGGACACCCTAACAATCCGATCCTCGAATTTCACATGTGTTAAACATTTGTAAAACATGTTTTGAACATGCTGTTCTTAACATATTCAAAGCATGTTTGAAACATATTTTAGACACATGGGAATTATTTGGCAGCATCCTTTCTCTCCATGGATCGACTTCCACAACGCTGACCCCCCTCCGCGCGTGGCCGAGAATCACGAATGGAGCCCCAGGCCCCGACGCTCTGCCACACCTCTCGCGCCGCCCCGCGCTGCCCCCCCGGCGAGGCCAGCAGCCCAGCGGGAGCGCGCGCGGAGAAGACGTCGCAGCGCGCAGGCCTCGGCCGTCCAAACACCCAGACACGATCGCGTCGCTAAAAGATCAAGACGGGAAGTGTTTGGCCAACTTCGGCCTCGGGGGGCCCTCGCTGGGCCTCGGAACCGTCAACAGAACGACTCAGAATGGAGAACCGGTCCCGGGAAAAGGGTTGGGACTTCCGGGCACCCCGCATTGAAAAAACAATCAGGATGTTGCATGTCTAGGCGCCGAGGCCTCCGACCTCCGGCGCCGCGCCTTCGTCAACGTTCGCCACGGGGAGCCACTCTGCTCTTGCTCTTCTGGCGGCAGAACGTCTACTTCGAGCGGGGGGTCGTCTGCAGAATGGATGAACCCCCAAAAATGATATTCTCGTCTAGTGGCGACGCTCCAAGATGCCCCAGTTGCCCCCAAGGCCGCCCCAAGACAGCCAAGGTTGCGCTCAAGAGGGCCCCAAAACGATCCAAGAGGGCCCCAAAACGGCCCCAGAGGCTCCCAAGATCGCCCAAGATGGCCCCATGATGGCAGCGCGCGTTGCTGCTGAAGCTCCACCTGCTGTAGCTCTTCCCCTGCTGGGTAACCTCATGCCCGTGAGAATAAACACTAGGGGATAATAAAGTTCGGGGTTCAGGGAGAGATAAGAAAAGTAGCCCAGCAGACCTCAGCATAATCTCGGAGTAAGAGATGATCCAGGGGAGACCAAGCCGAGCACGTTTTGAGACATCCTTGGCGTTTAGTTTTCATAGAAATATCCTCAACAATGGCTTATCTCGCTGGAGACATCCTCGACAAATCCCTTGTTTCGCTTGAGACATCCGCAAACTATTGCTTATTTCGCTTGAGACACAGTCAAACTATTGCTTATTTCGCTTGAGACATCACCCCCATGGATAATCAACCCCAGGGATAATCAAGTTCAGGCGAGCGTGGGGACATATAGAAATATAAAAGAAGAAGAGAAGAGTAGAATAATAATAAGAAGAGAAGAAGAAGAGGATAATAATAATAATATAATAAGAAAGGAACAATTCAAAAATCCAAATCTATCAATTTTAAGTTACAAGCGCTTTATGAAAATCGATTTTTAAAATGCTCATGTAGGGTAGCTCATGTGCTTCAGTTTCCATGGATAATCAACCCCAGGGATGAAAAAGTTCAGGCGCGCGCGGGGATATATACAAATATAAACTACGGATAAAATACGAGATAAGTGTGATCGCTTCGCTTCATGTTGCTATATCAACATCGCTTGATGTTGCTATCTCAACATAGCGTTTCGAGGTGATAATGAAGTTCGGCCTCAGCGCTCGCCGCCCAATTTGAATTTTGTATAGGGCGACGATACAACTCTAAACACTGAAGGGGGGGTCCCTTTATTATCATCGGCATGCGGTTATCCTTCTCCTGGCGGGGTTCATCCTCCAGGTGGGAGTTCCTCCTTCTGGTCGGGTTCCTCCTCCAGCTGGCGTTGCTGCCCCCGCCTGGGCTGCTTGGGCCGGCAACGGAGCCTCTACTGTTCTGGGAAGGGCCCCAAAAAGATCGGATCCTGGATCGATGTCTGGGTCGGTGACCTCACGCGCCGGGGTCACCTCCCGAGGCGCCCTTGTCATCTGGTCAAACAGGGCTGGGTCCCAGCGCTCACTCTCCAACTTACGCCCGGTCGCCCTGGACCAGGCGACTCCCGCCGGCGCGCCGATGATGCGCTGGTCGGTCCTGGCCTCTCTGCCCAGCGAGATGCCCCCCACGAGAGCTCGAATTTGTTGACCAGGGCTCCAGGCCGTCTGAAGATCGCCGCCTCCCCAACTGCCACGATCGGTTCTTGGTACTTCAGCGTGTGCAACTTCTCGTAGGGCGTCACGTCAGAGCCCGCCCTTGCCGCGCATCCGCGGCAGAACCATGCCGCGCGGCGGGAAAGCCGCGCGAGGAACAGGGGGTCCGACGCGA
This sequence comes from Prorocentrum cordatum, assembly GCA_963575745.1. Lineage (NCBI taxonomy): Eukaryota > Dinophyceae > Prorocentrales > Prorocentraceae > Prorocentrum > Prorocentrum cordatum. The sequence continues at coordinate 249,250 of CAUYUJ010002226.1, read as the reverse complement.
AGTGTTTGTTCCCCACGTTCATCGACACTGCCGACATGAGGGTCCCCACCTGCTTCCTCGCAGTCTAGATGGCTCGCTCTGCCCGTCCGTTGGTCTCGGAATTGCGCCCATCCGCCTACCTCGCCAGGGTGGCCTGGCAGATCCCGACTTGCAGCGCCGTCTGCCTCACCGCCGTCGCGAACGAAAACTCTGCTGCTCCACCTGACTGTAGCTCGACTCGTGAATGTCCAAGATCAGCCAACTGAGACGCCGCCGAGGCTATCGTCCAAGGGCCATCGCGAACTTTCTTGGCGATGGCTGCGCCCCGTGGAGGCGTCGCTGGGGACCGCGAACTCGAAGTTGACAGGGCCGCCTTCTGCTCCATCACAACCGGAACTGATCAGCGATCAGCGGGATGATGGCGTCCCTCCAGTCCACCCTGTTGTGCACCACGTCATCGGCCTTCGCCTGCGCGCAGACCTCGCACCATGTTTCTGCTGGGTAGTGCTGTAGGTCGTGCCCCTCGATCACCTCCGCATTCGGCCCCCGTGGTCCTACGATGCCTTGCGCTACCACCTCGGATGCGTGGTGGGGGCGCGATCGTCGGGGATCTCCGCCGGCCTTCCATGGGCGCATCGGCCGATGCATCCGCTGCTGGCCGCGCCTGCACTGCCTGAGCTAGTGCTCCACCTGCCGCTGGTCGGGGTCCCGCTGCTTGAGATAACGGTCCGCCTGCCAGCGCTCGCTCTACCGCATGGGCGCCGTCCTCCTCTCCTGATCTTGCTGCGGCTGCTGCTGGCCTCAATGGTGCCGCGAGCGTGCCGTTCATCGCAGAGCACTCCTGGACGTGCAGGCCCCTAGCCCAGTAGTTAATCGAATGCGAAGCGGCTGTTGACCTTGTTCACCTGGGCGAGTCTCGCAGTCTCGCATCGCAATGCACCCGCTTGCCCGTCGTGCCACGCAACTCCGCTGCCGTGCCTCATGCAAAACTTGCCGACGTCCATGATGGGCTGCTTCGCGTCCATCAGGAATCTGGGACGATCTTCCGCCCGACTGTAGTTCAACAGGGCCACCGTTTCCTGGCCGCGGTGCTTCAGCGGAGCGCCGTCGGCCACCTCCAAATTTGGATTCCTGCTGGGTGTCATGGGCGGCCATGGGAAATCGTGCTGGCCGCGCGCGCGCTCGTCCACGCAGTTGCCGGTCAATATCAGCACGCTGGTCTACTCGCCATCGGTCCTCACGTCGCTGATGATGGACCCCTCCGTCACCACAAAGATGCGACCTGGCTCCAGATCAGACTCAGCGGTCGTCGCCTGTTGTACGACGGATGCGACCCTTCCTGGCGTCGCCTGACCCTGGGGCCCAGGTGCCTCGATCTGGCTGGCTGCGGGCTCCGCGGTTGATGCCGCCGCTCACCAGCGACCAAGCACCCACTTGCGCTGAGAGTTCGGAAACCGAGCAGCCTTGTCTGGTTCGTCCTCTACCTTTGCCTCTGGGGCCCCGACGACCACTTTCCTTGGGTCCTGTTTTACCGTCCGCCTGGGCTGGGCGCCAACAGTCCCTTTCGTGGCGCCCCCTGCGTCCGCGCTTGGAGAAACCGGGCCTGGGGTCCGGCTGGTTTGCCTTCCCACTGGTTTTCCTCCCGTCTTTCCGCCTTTGCCTCCATCGCCCTTGATCCTTTGCCACTGTCGCCCTTGCCACCGTGGTCGCCTTCTAGACGTAGATGCCTTTTTTTCGCGCCGACGTTGAACGCCTGTGGCCCTCTCATGCAGCGTGATGTCGCGTTCCAACTGCGCGCGGGCCTCCGCGAACTCCGCCAGGGCATGCGGCATGCGGGAACTGCTTGACATTCAGGATGCTTCTCATGATACAGTGGACACGAACCACCATAGCTGGTTCGCATCTCTTGCGCAGCGCTCTCCAAGATGCTGCGCCGCTATTTTGTCAAACTCCCTGCATGGTCATTTGAGCATTACCCTGGTTTGCCGCGGTGCCCTCGTCATCCACCGAATTCTGGATGTGCTCTGCCGCGATGCCAGACTCGTTCCTAAGATCCTCAGCCGCCCTCAGCAGCGCTGGGATACCTGCATCTGCCCTCTGAGGAAAGCTCTCATCACGAAGGACCGCTCCTGCCAGTGCTCTTCGAGTCCGTCGAAAGTTGGCGGCTTGAGGCCGCCTCCCTGCCACTCGACGCTGAAGCTGAAGCTGAAGCTGAAGCTGAAGCTAGGGGCCCTGAAGGCGGGGGGGAACATGGGGGGGGGAAAGTTCACTCTTCCAAACCCGCGGAGGGGCCGCGAGGGGGGCCCAAGGGCCCGGCAGGCCGAAACGCTCCACATTGGCCGACGCCCATCCGCCTGGGCCTCGCCTCCTCTAAAGCCTAACCCGCATGGCGGGCCCCTCGACCACGGCGGAAACGAGCTGCGTCCCAAGACGACCTCAGCGCATGCAACCAGCGAGCGAACCACAAGCAACGGCATGAAATCTGCGAGGCCAGGAACACGCAGGGCGCGAGAGCTCGGCCAGGCCAAGGCCATGCAGAGGATCACCCTGCCAGTCGCTGTCCTCCTGCCGCGCTCCGTGGCTTTGCGGGCGGCGGCGGAATCGCTGGCGCTCCTGCCCGCGGGCCGCTGCCTCAGCCCTGCCCGCTCCGTCGAGGCCGCGCGCCGCGAGGGTGCCAGCGCGGCCCCCCTGTGAAAGGGGCCCCAGGACACACAAATAAATACGCGCAAATCAAAAGACTCCCCATATTTTCGAATATTTTCTAGGTTTTTGTCTTCCCCACCACTTCCTAGATTTTCCCATATTTTCTTAGGACTCGACGATTAATTGTGTCTGTGTGTTTCTTTCCCTCCTGCTCCTGACCCTGGGCGGGGGCCGCAGAAGCCGCGGGCCCGTCGGCGGAGGCCCGCGCGCGCGCGTGGAGGCTGGCGCCGCTCGGGGGCGCTATCCGGAGTTCGCCTCGGTCGGCTCCGCAACCGCGGCGCGTCTCGCGCCGAACAGGCGGCGGGCTGCGCGATCAGTTGCGCATCCGACGTGATGCGTAACCCACATGTGTCCCGTAATGCATCCGCCCTCGGCCACGCATGCGTCTTACCTCGCATGCGCTGCACGCCCCCTCAATAGCAGCCCTGGACAAAGGGGAAGAAACGGCGGATGGACAGGGGGGAAAAGGATGGAGCACGACAGAAAGTAGCACGAAGGAAACTACTCATCCGGCTGGACTTCCGCACAATTCCCGGAAGCGTGAGCAATGCCATCGTCTTGTGCGAATGCATCACATGGCGCCGACTGGCGGGGAACCAGAACAAATCCCCATGCAAAAAACAAAGAATCGCTGCTCGCGCGCCGGTGGCGCCCTTGTCGCTGCGGCTTCTGCAGAGCGCGGGGCGCGCAGCGACGCGGGCGACGCCTGCGCGCGGATGGCGACTTGTGCGGCGTGCGGGAACGAAATGTTCCACGCGGGCCCGATAAGTCCACAAATCGCAAGGGCCGGGCGATTCAGATGGCCCATGTCACCAGCGCGAGCCGCATGGAGCGCGGGGGCCGCAGGGCCCCGCTGAAAACCGACCCACGGTGCAACTCGGCCCCGCGCCGACTATCCGAACAGCCCGGGGAATGCAGAGCCGACCAGACCAACTAACCAACCAACCAACCAACCAACCAACCAACCAACCAACTAACCAACGAACCAACCAACCAACCATATCCCCATGGGCGCATATCTGTTCTGGGCACGTCCCGCTGTGAGTGTTTGAATGGGAGCGTATGAGCCTGCGGCGACTGAGCGTTTTCTAGTTGCTGCCCTTTGGGTGCCCAAGTGACGCGTCTACTGCGCCGCGATGGTGATGGGGTTTCAAAGTGAGAGGGTCCAGTGGTGCCGGAACCAATTAGTCTTTTGATGCGCGCCCACAATCAAGCTGGGAACGGGCAAATGCAAACGCCTCATGGCGGCTCCCCCACTAGCGTGCCCCATTGCTGCGTATTGACTGTCTGTGAGAGTTTGCGGAGCGAGCGCGTTCAGCCTCAGTGCCAGTGTGTCTGAGTGTGGGTGGATCTGAGCGACTGTGTATCTGAGCGCGGTTGCGTCCGAGCATGTGTAAGAAGTCGGACTATGCATTAGTCTGGGAAACACTGGGACTGAATGAGCGTGGTCTGAATACGGGCAATCGGAATATGAGCGAATATGAACATGAATGAACAGTGTGAGAACGGCTTGTGCGCATGAGCCCGACGATGCCAAAGTTCAGTCCGCGTCGACATCAGTGCGAATAAGAGATGGCTAGCTGCAACTAGGCGCGAGCGGGCCAATGCCCCCCCGTGGGCAATTCGTCGCTGAGGCGTCTGATTGCAACGCCTGATACATCGCGATGGCCGCGCGCCCCCCCGCAAGGGGCGACCCCCATCCGCAAAGCAAGCAAACCGCCTGGCACACCCCCGCGACATTCGCGCGAGGGGGGGCAAATCTCACACACCCTAGCGGCCTGCCCTCGGGGTGATCTGGTGCCGCGCCTGCTGCATCGCGGCCGTCGTGCGGCCGTTCAACAGGCCGGCTTCTGCCGAGACATCCTCGCGACTCGCTTATTTCAGCTGGCCACGGCGCGCAGGCGAAGTGATGCAGCGCGCGGCCCGCGCCGTGGAGAGGAGCGCCGTTCGGGCGGCCTTTCGCCCGGCGCGCGGAAGGTCGACCCGCGCGGCACATCGCGGCGGTCATGTTGAAGGGGCCTTGGGACACACAAAAAAGTGCACACAAATAAAAGGATTCCCCATATTTTCCATATTTTCTGGGTTTCTGTCTTCCCCCCCACTTCCCATATTTTCGCATATTTTCTGGGGAGTCGGCGATGAATTGTGTCTGTGCGCTTTGTTTCCATCATGAGAAGAGTCTGTCCCGCGCAACGGGCAGGCCGCCAGAATCTGGGCGCGAACGGGCAGGTGTGCTGCTCCCTGGCGGCTCATCCTCGGAGCGTACAAGGGGCGGCCTTGCCATGCCGCGGTGAGCATGCGCCTTTTAAAATAAGATTGCATCGCTTACCAGACAAACAAACAACCTGGTGCGTCCTCACAAAAAGGAGCGCGAACGGAAACATGTCCGACCCCTGGCGGCTGTTCCTCGGGGCGCCCAAGTACTGCGCATTCGCGCGTCTGTCAAGACATATGGGTGCGTTCCACCAAACGACCATTCCCAAGCGGCACCTCCTTGGGGGCACCGCGCTGCTACGCCTGCCACATCTCGCTGAGCCGAATGCCGCGCAGTAGCGCAACGAGCTACGCTCGGTCTCAATGTAGTCGACTGTGGGCGCGAGTGGGCCTGAATAACCACGGTCGAGCATGACGCGAGTGAGTCTACGTCGGGCGCGGGGAGGTCCAGGCGTCGGCGGGATGGCTTGCGACTGGGCCCAACTGTCAGCGCGCCAGGGCGTCAGCGGACCTGCCGTGCATATGAAATGCAAATGAGAACGTCGAGGGGTGAGTGGGTCAACCAAATGAAAACGTCGAATGAAATGCATATGAAATGCATTTCATTCGACGAAATCAAATGAATGCATATCAAACGAAATGAAATGCATGAAATGCATATCAAATGAATGAAATGCGAATGAGAACGTCGAATGAAATGCATATGAAATGCGGATGCGTCAAACAAATGATGCGCCGCGCGAGTCACGCCGTGGGGAAAGAGGCGCGCATCCCGCAGCGCAGAAGATGGCTCTGCCGAGCGGCGGGGGCGCGACGGCGACGGCGGTGGCTGGGGCAGGAGGGGGCGGCGCGGGAAACAAAGTAAGAGGGCGATCGGAACTCGATCAACCAGCAAACCCGCCAAGCAGCCAAACGCCCAGACAGCAAACCCAACCAAGCAGCCAAACGTCTGAGACCCCCTCGCATCGCGGGCGCCACCACTGGGGGGGCAAAGCGCGCACGTGGCGGGGCCGATGCAGGGGAAGGCGGGGGCGGGGAGAATCAGGGAAATGAGGGACAACGAGAAATGCCCATGCCCCCCCCCCGCAGGGCACCCCCCCCGCAGGGCAGGGGCGCCATGTAAGCTTTCCCAGCCCCGCTCGGCCGCCGGAGCCTGGATGGAAAGGGCGAGTGCGGGAAGGTGGAGCGCCGTCCACCGCCCGCCCACGAACAGACGGCGGAGCGGGGCGGAGGAGCGGTGCAAGAAATGATGGCTCGCAGGAGGGAAAGGAAAGAGAGGGGAGGAATGCGCTGACGCGCGCGACCGCGCGGCTGCAGCACATCGCGAGGTGGAGCGGCGCCAGATGCACCTGGGGCGCAGCGCGGGCCAACCCGCCGCAGGCGAAGCCTGGCGGACGGGCAACGTCGCAAACTGCAGCGTGCCCCGACCACCGCAAACGACCGGCCAAATCCGCGCGGCAACGAAGAGAACAGCAGAAAACGCATGGGGAGGCGGAGGGCCCAAGCAACAAACTAAGAACCTCATTGAGGAAGAGGAGGCAGAGAGTCGGACAGGGGACAGGCTGTTTAAGTTAGATCCTAGCCCGCAAGCAGGTGGCCCCCCTCTCAAGAGCGCGGGGCACGGCGGCGCGGGCGACGCCTGCGCGTGGGCTGTAGCGCGCGCGGGGCGCGGGAGCTGCATGCGCCGCGCAGGCCGCAGGACCTGCGCGAAACGCAAGGGCCGCATGATCCGCATGGGCTGCGCACTCCGCGCGGGACGCGGGGGGGCCGCGTCGGACCAGCAGGGCCGCATGGGTCGCGCGAGGCGCGCGAGCGCCCTCTGCAGAGGGCTGGGCGAGACGCGCGGGCAGCGCAAAGCGCGAGGGCCGCGGGCGATATATGAACCGCGTAGCCGCTTGTGCTGCCCAGGCAACAGCGAGCGCGCAATCCGCGCGGTTGTTGATCGTGCGCACCGCGAGGCATTTCCTGCGCGAGCACCGCAGGACTGGTAAACACTGTAGGCCCAGTGAACACCACGTCGTTGACCCATTGCCCCCCGCTGCCAAGCAATCCGGCAAGAGCCGCGCCGACCATGCCAACCAATCAGCCAACCGTCGTACACAACTGCATCACCTGAGACGTCCTTGCAGCGCGGGCGCGAGGTTTGAAAGAGCGGGCGCGCACCTTACACTCGTATTTTTTCACCCAGCAACGAAGGGGCAGGAGCCCCGGCGACCAACCAACCCAACCGCGCGGCCAAAAGTCTCAGGCGCCGTCGCCTGCGAGCTCCCCGCCACCTGGGCGCCAGAGCCAGGGGCAATGCGCGCATCCTGTGGTGTTGAGTTGCAAGGCGGGGTTCGCGAGGAGGGAGGAACGGGAACGGACACATCAGGAAGAGGCTATGGGGAAAAAACACTTTGGGGAAAAAAACACCTAAAACACACTGTGGGGAAACAACACACAATAACACACAAAACACACATTGTGTGTTTTTTGTTTCCCACATTGTGTTTTTGTATTGTTTGTTGTTGTTGTTGGTGGTGGTGTTGTTGTTGTTGTTGCTGTTGTTGTTGTTGTTGTTGTTGTTGTTGGTGTTGTTGTTGTTGAACATTATTACTTCTAAAGAATAATTATTGTTGGGACCCCTGGTGCACGACCCCCCTCCAAAACCTAGGCCGCAGCTACATTTTCATCATTTTTTCGCGAAAGCTTCAGAAAAGTGGATTGGTACCGGATCCGGTTGTTTTGTTGTAATCCGTTTTCCCTTGCAAAAAACACTATAAAATGAAAATTCTTGTTCTTACTTGATCAAATTGCAAGAATCCCTTGCAAAAAATAAGGTAAAGTGGACATTCGTGCGCGCAAGACGAAATCCTTCCAAAACCTTAGGTTTCGTAGCCATTTTAACATAAAAACATCAAAAACCCAATGGTTTTTTTAATAAAAAATTGTCAAAATGTCCTTCCGCGCGCTCTTGCGGATTCGTAGGAAAACCAACACTTTTTAAACAATTTTGTCAAACGGGCTTTTGCGAGCAACTTTTTCGAACTTCTGCGACAACGGTTGCGCACCTGCCAGGGCCATCATCCCTGTCAAATAATACCATGCGGGACACATTCGTTTTTTCTTCGCGCGCGCACGCCGAAATCTCCAAAAACCATTGGGTTTTTAAGAATTTTAGCACCGCGCATCATAAAATCACACGAATCGCACCGTAGGTCCTCGAAAAACACCTGCACGACTTTTCAAAATTTCCACCCGCGCGCGCTGTCCGAATCCTAAAAAAACCAATGGTTTTCCAACATTTATGTTACATGAGCTCGCGCGAGCTACTTTCGCACGCTCTTGCAACGGGGTTCGCGCGCCTGCCAGGGGCCAGAATCCCTTGCGGTTGCGCCATAGGTTGCGCCAAAGTGACCAAGTTCTGTGGGTGTGTACCCCGCGCCAGTGTAGTAGCCACGGTCGTCCGCACGCCACGAAGTGAAGTGTCCCAACGTCATAGGGCGGGAAGCTGGGTTTGGGTGGTCGCGAAGAGTCGTTTGGATATTTGGTAGAGCTTGAAATGCCCCCCCACGAAGTGGGGGTATTGTCTCGCGTCGTATGAAAACCCTGGCACTGGTGAGAACACTGAGCGTTCGGGTAAAATGATTGTTGTTGTTGTTGTTGTTGTTGTTGTTGTTGTTGGTGTGTGTGTGTTTGTGCCTTTGCCGAACAGCAAGATGCCCCCCCCCCGCAAGGCAGGGGCGCAGCTGCCCCCTCGCCCCAGGTCGGCCGCCGAGACCCGGCTCGGACGCCTCCCAACTGGGCTCGGAGCGCTGCCGGCGCTACCCGCGGAGGAGGCGGTGGGAAAGGCAAGAAGGGGCGCCATCCCTGCGGGCAATACTTCTGTCCATATCAAGAGCGTCTTGGACTATATAGAAAGGTTTGCCACAAGGCCGAGGCACTCTGGATATGGCAAAAAATCTAGCCTTTGGGGGCCAGATTTTTATCGATGTCCAATGCGCCTCCGTTTCCCGGGGAAGAGAACCCAGAACTCCAAGACACACTGGATGTGGATAGAACTATTGCCCGCAATCCCACGCCCATCCGCTGACAAGAGAAGGGGGAACGAAGCAGAAAGGAAGGGCGCGAGGAGGCAGAGGGAAAGAAGGCGCTGCTGCGCACCACCGCGCGGCTGCGGCACAGTGCGAACTGGAACAACGCTGGATGCGTCTGGAACGCAGCACAAAGCAACCCGCCGCAAAAGAGGCCTGGCGGACGAAACGCTGCTAACTGCAGCGCGCCCCGAAGCCATAGTGGCTAGCCAAATTCGCACGGCATCACAAAGGCGGAGGAACCAAAGAGAACTAAGAGGGAAAAAGAAGACCCGAGTAACGAGCGGGAGAGCGCCAGAGAAAGGGGGAGGAAGAGACGCAGACGGACATGGACCGAACAGGACAAATGTCCGCGGAGACAAAACCTCTCAAGGGCGATATGCTGCACAGGCGACGGCAAGAAACATGCTTCGGCATGGGAGATCCCAATATATGCATCGGTCAATTGTTTCCTCCTCCTCCTCCTCCTCGTGATCCTCCTCATTCACGCTACTTTTCATTGACCAGGTAGCGCGTAGGTTTCCTTGCGATTTCTTGTTACCAGCGTCAGAAGTGAACGTGTACGTGAAACTGGGTGGGCCGAGACATCCTCGCAATATGAACGCGACGGCGCCCGTGATGTACCCCCTAGCAGCCCCCCCATGCGGTGTCGTATGCCACGCCTGTTATATCACGGCGACCATGTAACCTTGAATAACAATAACAAACAATCAAAGCGTATAAGCCATGGAATGTCGCTTGATGCATCCACCACCAAACCTCGGCACCAATGGGTAAGTGTCTTACCCGCCATTACATCGCAATGATCACGCGGCCCTGAACAGAGACACGTTTGCCTCAACAACCAGCGTTTCGCGTAAGATATCCCCACAATCTGGGCAGTGACGCGCAAGTGCCCTGCCCCCTGGGCTAACCCATGTAGTGCGCAAGTCGTATGCCTGCTACGTCGTCGCGGCGACTGCGCGGCCCTGGGCGGCCCTGGAAAGAGACGCGTCGACAATCCTCAAACCAAGGTTTCAATCGAGAAATCCCCACAATCCTGTCGCGAACGCACCCGTGATGTATGTCCCCTGGCGCCTCCCCTCTGTGGCGTCCGAAAGTGATGACTGCTATACCTCCTCCTCCTCCCCCTCCTCCCCCTCCTCCTCCTCCTCCTCCTCCTTCTCCTCCACCTCCCCCTCCTCCTTCTTCTCGTCCTCGTCCTCGTCGTCCTCCTCCTCCTCCTCCCCCTCCTCCTCTTCCTCCTCCTCCTCCTCCTCCTCCTCCTCCTCCCCCTGTTCGTAAGGGACGTCCGCACAATCGGGGCGCCAGCGGGCAAGTGCCCCACCCTCCGGAGCCCCCCCTCCCTCTCCGGGGTGCCCAAAGTATGTGTTTCTCCCGTGGCGGCCTGACCAAAAACATGCCCACTGCAAATCGCCAGCGCTTCGCGTGACGCATCCGCGAATGCTCGGCGCCAGCGGCAGGTGTCCTGCCCCGTGGTCGCTCCCCCCTGTGGTGCCCGTGGGAACTGTGGGAAAAAACACACACACACACTGTGGGAAAAAAAACACCCACAGTGTTTTTTTTTTTTTTCCCCCACAGCCCCTTGTGGTGCCCGAGAGCCATGGTTGCGACGTCGGGAACACCACGCGGCCCTGAGAAAGGCGCGCCCACCTCCTTGAAACAAGCGAGCCGCTGGAGACCTCCCCGCAGACCTGGGCACGAACCGGTAAGCGACCCATCCCCTGGCGGCACCCCCTTGTGTCGCCCACGTGCCATGCCTGTCACATCGCGATGATTCTGACCGTGAGATAGAAGAGGAGGGAGGGGGGAGTGAGTAGACGGAGGCACGACACGGATAACAAGAATTCGCGACGTAGAAGGTGGGCACGAACTCCGCAACATCCTCCACGAGACAAGCAGCTGCCTGCACAAATTATTAATGTCGGACTCTTGCCCCGCACGCGTTCGACGGAAACTGGCGGCAGTCAAACTGGCCCAATCTGCTGGAACATCGCTGCGATTTTGACTTTCGTCTAACATGAATTTGATTCGCTCATGTTGTCCAGTCCCCCCATTTGAGCCCAAAAACGGTTTCTGCTGAGACATCCTCACGACTCACTCTGAAATTGGCAACGGCGTGCACGTGACGCTAGCGTTGTGCTGCCCGCGCCAAGGCGAGAGCGCCATTTCGACGGACTTCCGGCCATTTTACAATAGTTCGGCCCGCATAGTAGGAGCAGAAAACGCGTGGCAGAACCAGACGGGCTGATCAGGCGGGCAGATCCACAACAACAGCAACATAAACACACGCAACAGCAACAGCAATAGCAGCAGCAACGGCAACAATTAGTTTGAGATGGTTCGCTCTTGTCTGTTCGTGTGCCACCCAACACGTATATCCCAAACCATCGATACCCGCCCTCTTCGTCTCCGATCCTGCCCACTTGGGGGTAATCTCTTTCTTGCCGGCACCGTGTACTTCGTGCAGCCTCTGAGGCAGGGGAGAAGAGGACGAATGGAAGGAAGGCGAGCGGCGGCGAGCGCGCGATGTCGGTCCAGCGGGACTGGCCCTACGAGGGCAGCGCGGGGGGGCCGGGGCCATCAGAAGACGTGTTGCGAGCAGAAATCGGAGAGGTGGACGTCGGGGTCGGAAGCCTTGGAAGCCTTGAAGCCTTGGAATGGAAGGAAGGGACAAGGGGGAAGGAGGAGGATGGAGCACGAGAGAGAGAGTACCAGGAGAGGGGGCGAGGAGCAGAAAGCACATGGCAGAACAGGACGGGCACACCGGGCGGGCAGACCCTCACGGGCGGGTCTGGACTGCGGGCCGGGGCGGGTCGAGCAGGCGGGCAGCGGAGGCGGGCGTCCTGCACGGATCGCGAGGACGTCTCGAGCGATAGCGCGATTCTCAAATAAATCGCGAGGGCCTCCACAGCGAGAACGTGAGGGCGCGGCGTTTGTATCAACTGCCAGGACGTACCACGCGAGAGCGCGTTTTTCCTATATGAAGGTTGAGGAAGTCCCGCGCGAGAAAGCGATTTCGGAATACGCTTTGAGGAAGAATTAGACGGGAGCCGTTGTTGTTATAACTCGGGGGCGAGTGGCCCAGTTTGGTGACGCCCAGCTTTCCCCTGTAACAAAAACATGGTGCGAGCCCCAGAAGAATCACCTGAATTGCAAAAGACAATGGTTACTTGGCATGGGGGATCAACAACCCTTCTTCTTTAAGAAATGAGACTTCCTCAACCACAACAACAAAGAAACAACAACAGCGACAGCAACAGCAACAACGAAATACGGAATAACAACCCAAACAGAAACAACACCAAGAACAATACCAACACCAAAACCAACACCAACACCACCAACAACACCAACACCAACACCAACACCAACATCAACAACACCCATACCAACACCAACACCAACACCAACAGCAACAACAACACCAGCACCAACACCAACAACCTCAACAACAACATCACCAACAACACCAACAACATCGCACCAGGAGCAACCACAACCTCAACAACCTCAACAACCTCAACAACATCAGCAACAACACCACAACCACCACCAACAACAACCACGACAATCAGGTTAAGTCTGTTCGCTCTGACCTTCTCGCGTGCCATTCAACACGTATATCCCAAACCTTCAACACCCGCCCTCGTCTTCGATCGTACCCCATTTGGGGTACATGTTCCTTGCCTGCTGCGTGTAATTGGCGCAGCCCCTCAGGCAGGGGAAGAGAAGACGGATGGAAGGGGGGGTAGAAGGACGGAACCCGGCATTCGCAAGAGGTGGGCTAGGAACAGAAAACACGTGGCAGAACCTGACGGGCTGATCGGGCGGGCAGACCCGAACGGGTGGGTCGGGAAGGCCCTCCCAGGCGGCCAGGTCGAGCAGGCAGGATGCTGAAGCGTGCGTCCTGCATTAATCGCGAGGTCTCGAACGATAATGCGACTCCCAAGTGAATCGCGGGAAAAACCAGAGCGAGAGCATGATTCCTGAGCGTCGAGTGCGCAGCGTTTGAATACATTGCGGGGAAATCTTCAAGGTAGCGCGATTCCTGTATACATTACGCGGAGGTCCCACCCAAGAGAGCGATGTGTTAGAATAAGTTGTAAGGAAAAATCAGGCGGGAGCCGCTGCTGCTGAAAAACCAGGGGCAAACAATCCAGTTTGGAGACCCAACGCTGCCCCTTGTAAAACAGCAGGGTGCGTGCCCCGGAGGAGCACTTGAACGGCAAAACACAGTGGTCAACAAGCAGGCGGGATCAACAATTTTTACATTTCTAGACATGAGAATTCAACAAGCTGAATCCGCACCGCGGACCTCCACTTCAACCACGCGCCAGGGACAGTGAATGAACGTGCGGCCCCCTCACCCTGATCGAGGGAAACGTCGAGATCCGCCGACCCCCGGTGGCAGGGGTTGACAAGGCGTGTGAGACATTTGGCTGCCCCCCTCGCCCTTACACCCTCCGCCAAAAGCCACAATGTCGTTCAGGGGCGGAGGGGGGGCGGGACACTGGGCTTCTCGGCTCACCCGCAGTGCATTCGAAGCCTCCAAATATACACTCCGCGGTCTCTCAATCGCCCAAGATGCTTTTAAGATTCAAGATGGCTCCAATGGGGCTCCAACACGCCGGAGAAGCCTCAAGAGCACCCAAGATAGCCTCAAGACGGCCCAAGACGTAGAAACAGGGCCCAAAGAGGAACCCCAAGAGGGCCTCAAGAAGCACGCATCATTTGTTCTGCTCAGGTTCGAACATGAATGTCTCGTTCTCGCCTTTTCGGGCATCTGCAAATCCAAAGCAGCACGAGAGGCCCCCCAGACTGGCCCATGACGACCGAAGAGGCCTCCAATAGGGACCGTAGGCAACAACAACAACCCTTAAGAGGCCCCAAGAGCGGCCCAAGAAGGGGAACCCGCAGGGACTCTTAAAGCCATCCTTCACGAGTAGGCCACCAAACCCCAACATGACTCCAAGAGGCCCCCCAGAAGCCCGCCGAGGGCCCCTGAAAACCCCCGGGAGCCTTGAACAGACTCCAAGAGACCGACCCCCTAGAGTCCAAGAGGCCAACAGAAGCCCCACAACAGACACAGAGGAATGGGAGGACGAGTCAGCAGCAAGTAAACGCAGGCAACAAGACGCGAAGGCAAGCAAAAACGAAATCGGAAGCCGCACGTGTCCTCCTCTGGGGGTCGGCGGAATGGCGTGTGCCTTGAGAGTGATGTGGACGATGGTGGAACAATGAAAGCTCTGTTTTCTACGCAACGCGTCCATTCGACTACTGCGTGGCGGCATGAATTCACACACATCCTGAAAGCAGGCAGTTAATAGCGGTTGCACGAGACAACTAGTCCCTGCACGGAAAGTGCAGCAGTGCAGTTGGCACAGCCCAGACATCCTCCGACGCAATTTGTGTCCGATGCGCGGCCCAGGAGGTCCACACCGCTTCCAAGGATGCAGGTTTTCGTCCTGGATCCATTCTTGAAGGTCTCAGGGCCCGATAATGGGCCCCAAATGCCGAACTCGAGAAAACGCTCCCGGATCCAACAAATCGTGTCGTCGGAGATCCGGGAAGACAATATTGACGGCCTCGCTCTTCGCGTGGCCTTGTCGCTTTCGTCTTTCCAGCTCGCAGGGCTCATCATTGCCACCGCGCCCAGACCCTGAGTCTCTCGATCCTTCCTCCAGGGCAGCCGGCTTGTCATCCCGAGTCGTGTTTTGGCTGCTCAATCACAGCCCCCAACGAATAAGACGGAGCCAGGACGAGGATCAAATCGATTGATGATCCATCGGGGATCTCTCGTATCCAGCGGCTCTGGAGGATGCCTCGGGCGCCGCGGCCTTCTCAGAGCGTCCCGGAACGCTCTGGAACGGACTTACAGTCGGGGCGTTGACCTAAGGAACCCTAAATAAGGAACGAGGCCCCTTTTTTCCAGAAGTTCAACTTCGATTCACCACTGAAAACCTCAGGAAAACCCAGGGCAAACTGTAAATCAATCAAGGAACACCGAGCCCCTTCCCAACGAACAGGGTTCCTTCTTCAGGGCCCCGACTGTATTCTCGTCCTGGCCTCCTCCGCGCCAGGGGCGCTGCCCGCAAGGACTCGGCGGCCTTCTCAGAGCGTCCCGGAACACTCTGGAACGGACTCATCCTCGTCCTTGCCGTCGCTCGGACGTCCATCTCCCGTGCATTTTTCGGTTTCGTGCGTTTTTTTGTTTTTTTTTGCTCGTTGGTCGAGGATGGCCCTCGATGGCTCCCGCCGAGAAAACATGCACACGTCCAAGCGATGCCAGGCGTCCTGGCCTCCTCCGCGCCAGGGGCGCTGCCCGCAGGGACTTGGCAACCTCCGCCCGGCGAGAATGTGCCGAGTGGGGGCACGCGCCGACCCACGGCCGCAGTCCTCTCGGGATCCGCCCGCGGCCTGGCTTCTCGACGCTCCCGCACTGGAGGCCCTGGCCCTCGGGCACGAAGACGCCCAGATGGCGACGGGGCTCTGGCGCCATTCTTTGAAGGGGCCCCAGGACACACACAACTACATACACACAAATAAACAAAGATTCCCCCTATTTTTCCATATGTTCTGGGTTTCTGTCTTCCCCCCCACTTCCCACATTTTCCCCTATTTTCTGAGGAATCGAGGAATACTTGTGTCTGTGTGTGTTTTTCCTCTCCTGATTCTTGTTCGAGGCGTCCGGCAGGGGCCCCCGGAGGCCCCCCGGACCGCCGCCGGAGCTCTCCAGACGCCACTGGCGCCCTCCAGACGGAAGCCCCGAGGATACCGAAGCGTATACACATCGAAAAGCTCTCGAGACCATCTCCAACACAGAGGCATCCAAGAGCGTCTGGTCTGACATCGTGTTCGAAACGCCCCAAATCGGCGGCGAGCAGGGGGGGGCAGTGAGAAGGATAACGCCTTCCGAGAAGGCGGCGGGACTTCTCAGAAGCGCTCTGGCCTTCTGAGAAATATCATGTGCCTCCGAGGACGGCTTAGAGTACCGGAGCCTTCTGACCAAGCCCGACCCTTCTCACTTCCACCCCCGAGGTCGTCGCCGACAGAAGGCACAGACAGATATCCACGCTGAGCACAGGACGACTCGGCGCGCGGTGCCCGCCGCAGTCTTGCGGCGCGCGGGCGACGCGCGGGCAAAGGCAGCGCGTGCGCGGAGCGCGAGGGGACGGAAGCAAAACGGTGGACGTCTGTACGGTATGGAACCCTCCCGAGTGGGGTCCTACTGGATGGGGTGGGAGGATCGCGCCACATCAATGATGCATCGGCGTCGCCGGCGGTGCACTGGCGCCGTCGGCGTGGATTAAAAAGAAACTCCACACCGAGCCGCATCGCCGGCGCATCGGCGTTGCGGCGCGATACCTTCTGACCCCATCTGCCGGGGCTCCGTGCGGGAGGCCTGGACTGCGGCAGGCTGGATCACAAATAGACGTCCAGGTCCATCTCTTTTCGCACCATCTTCGCCACCGAGTCAGCGGGCTCGTATGCCGACCCGCTGACCACCCATGCGAGAAACTCCTCGAACTGGACATTCCCGTCCTCTCTGTTATTCCCCTGGCTACACTCGTCCCAGGGGGGTCTCACTGTCTGCTGAAATCTGGGGTGGGGCCGGGTCGGTGGGTGGGGCCGGGTTCTTGATGCCGCCACTCCTGGGCCTGATGATGATCATCTAGGGCTGGTTCTGAACATCCCGTCCTCTCGTTTCCTCCCCTATCCTCTCCAGACATCCGTCGCCCTGGAAAAGTTGGGGCTGCCGGCTTGTCGCCACTCCTGGCCTCTGGAGGCCAATTTCGGGCCTCCGCACCGTCAAGCAAAAAGGCCCTGGATGGCAAACCACCCGGAAACTGCTGTCTCTCGGGTCGGGCGAAAGGGGGGGATAGCACAGGGGGGGTTTGAGACTCAGCTCACGTAGCTGATTTTCCCGGCGCCTCCCGGCGCCGGAGGCGACCATGTATCGAGGAGTGGGCCCCTCGGTGGGGCCGAGACCAGCTGCATGCAGCAGATTTCGTAACCCCCCCTTTCCCAATCCCCCCCTTTCGTCCGGCCCGAGTCTCGTTCTCGCTCAGGCGCCCTCGGGCCTGCAGACCACCGCCCCTGACTCAGACCACAAAGGGGAAACCAGGGTCTGCCCTCTGATGGCCACGCCCGGCCGCCTTCGCGGGCGGGCGGCTGCAAGGCGACGCCGCTGTAGTGCGGAGAGAAAGAGGAATAGGAGGAGGAGGAGGAGGAGGAGGAGGAGGAGGAGGAGGAGGAGGAGGAGGAGAGGCAGCAGGAGGAGGAATGCGACGACTTTTGGTGGCAGCAGAGAGGCGCGCAGAGACCAGAAGCATGTGTCATAAAGCATCTCGCTTGTGGGGCTAGCTTGGGGCTCTTTTGGGCATCTTGTTGGAGGCCTTTAGGGTTCTCTTGGGACTACACTGGGGTTGTCGTAGGGGCTCTATTGGGGACCTTCGATACATGTGGTCACCGATCAAACATGTAGGATCGTGGATAACCCCCCCGCCGGATCCGGAGCAACAGTCTCTTGGAGTCCTCTCAGGACTCTCTTGGGTTGCTCGTGGAGGCTCTGGAGGGTATGTTGGATCATTTTGAGCACCCCGAGAAAATTTCGCAGAAAGGGACACTACAAAACAAACTCAAGAACCCCCCTGAACGCAACGTCTCAACGACTCCTCCTCCTCCTCCTCCGCCTTCTCCTCCTCCTCCTCTTCCTCCTCTGCGTCGTCCTCCTCCTGCTCTTCATGCTCCTCCTCCTCCTCACCATCCTCCTCCCCCTCCTCCTCATCGCCCTGTTCTTTCTCCTCCTCGCTCTCGCCTGCGTCCTCACCAGGTGCCGCCAATAAAACCTCAAGAGCTCCCTCACCTTCCGAACTCCCCTGACGTGGTGTCCGTATTTTCCAGCCCTCCTGCATTGGGGTCTCGTCTTGACTAGAGCACTGCGGTCGCACACCTCCTCCTCCTCTTTCTGCCTCCTACTGCCTCCTCCTGCGCTGCTCCCTGGGTGGCTGCGAACTGCGCAAGTGTCGCCAACTTCGTGGGCTCATGGGAGGCACGGCGAAGGGGAGTAAACGGACCCAGCCGAGACCTCGAAGCTCCCTGGGTGGCTGCAAACTGCGCGACTGTCGCCACTTCCGTGAGCTCCTGGGAGACACGGCAGAGTAGGGGAGTAAACAGACCCAGCAGAGACCTCGCAACTCCCTGGGGGGCTGGGAGCTATGCAACTGCCGCCACTTCCGTTGGCTCCTGGGCGGCACGGCGGAGTAGGGGAGTAAACGGACCCAGACTAAACATCGCAGCTCCCTGCGAGGCTGCGAACTGTGCAACTGTCGCTACTTTCGTGTGCTCCTGGGAGGCACGGCAGAGTGGCAGAGTACGCGCATCCAGACTGGGTGGCTGCGAACTGCGCAACGGTCGCGACTTTCGTGGGCTCCTGAGTGGCACGGCGGATTAGCGGAGTACGCGCATCCAGCCGAGACCTCGTGGCTCCCTGGGGGGCTGCGACGCAACTGTCAGCACTTTCGTGAGCTCCTGCGAGGTCCAGCGAAATCGGGGGCCACGCGGATTCATTTGGAAACTCGCTGCCCCAAAGAAGGCTGCGAGCCGCGCGGCTGTCAACACTTTCGCGGACTCCTGGGACGTCCAGCGGGGTCGGGAGCCACGCGCACTGATTTGAGATCTCGCAGCTCCCTGGGTAGCTGCGAACTGCGCAACTGTCGCCACTTGCGTGGGCTCCTGGGAGGTCCAGCGGAGTCGGGGGCCACGCGCATTCAGCCGAGACCTCGTGGCTCTCTGGGTGGCTGCGACCTATGCAACTGTCGCCACTTTCGTGGGCTCCTGGGGGACACGGCGGAGATGAGGGCAGCCCTGATCGTGCATACCTGGCGATGTGTTCTTCTGCATGGAGCGTTCATACTAGTACTCGCCTCGCGTGGAGGAGGGATTGGGCAAATCTCTGGTAATGTTCTGTCTCTGCAACATGGACCACCAAAAGTCTGGACCCCTTTCCACTGGACCGGTCTTTCATCCCGGGCCGTTTTTGTTGACGGCCCTGAGGCCTGCCAGGAGCCCCCAGAGGGCGACCGTCGCCCCAAAACCTTCACAACAGGGCTGAACCTAAACGGTGTTTGCCGTTTTCATTTTGTTTTCGTTTTCCCTCGCTTTTGTCTCGAATCCGCCTCTACCGCAAAACGAAAAACGCAAACGGCCCACGAAATCGCCACAAACACCGTTTCGGTCCAGCCCTGCTTCACAACGCGAAGCGTGGACCCCCGAAGCGTCCACCCGCTCGCTCTGCGCACCGTCGTCGTCCTCCTCGTGCTCGGGCGCTGCTTGATGGGGGGCGAAGAGTGACAATGAAGTGGGGGAGGGGAGGAAACGTGCACCTTTCGTGCTCCTTTCAGGGCAAAAAAGCGCACCTTTCTTCCCCCACCCGAAGATCGCCCCCCTCATACGCAACGCCCGACGTGCTCGGGGACCCACTCACCCGGGTCAATCCAAGCCTGGGTTAGTCGGCCTTTGCAAGATACTGAGAATCCTGCAGGATCCTGCAGGATCCCACGCGTGAGCCTGGGTCAACCATGGCTCTGCAGGATCCTGCAAGATCTGGCGCTCTGGCTGACCCCCGTTTGCATTCACCCCCGTCTCTTGAGCCCCGACATGCTCATCCTCGTCATGCTGTGGCTCGCCCTCGCTGAGCGTTCTCTTCGCGAGGACCCGGCCCGATTCCAAACACAACCCCCAGAACTCGCCCTCGCCCCGTCCTCGTCGCCAAAGCCCACTCCCAAATCTCTGGCGACATGGTTTTTTGACTCCGGGCGTTGTTCCTCGGTGCCATTCTCTGGGGCCCATTATCGGGCTCTGGGACCATCAAACATGGATCCAGGCCGAGATACGTGCCCCGGGGAAGGGGCCGCGCATCGGAAAATCACCTCGGTGGATGTTAAGACTAAAACAGAGGAACTAACAATGGCATAAGGCATAGACGTAAAACTCGGAGTTCCGCGCGGATCTCTCGGATCGCCGCTGGGACTCCCTCCCTGGCGCGCGAAGCGCGCAAGGGGCGGCGCTGAAGGTTCTCACAAAACCTAAAGAATCCACCAGACACGATCAACACCTAAAACTCCTTCTGCCGCTCCTCGGCCTCCTGCCCATCCCGATCACTTGTCCTTCTCCGCTTTCTCGTCCTCCCCTCCTCCTCCTCCTCCTCCTCCTCCTCCTCCTCCTCCTCCTCGCCCTCATCCTCGCCCCCGTCGTGGGCGTCGTCCTCATCCTCGCCTTCATCCCTTCCCCATCTCTCTCTTGCTCTCCTCTCTCTCTCTCTCTGTGCCTCACCGTCCTCCTGGGACACTCTCGAGAACCGCCTCAGAAACCTCAAACCATGCTCTCAAGTATCCTCCACTGGAACCGTCAAACCCCGTCCCTCCTTCTCTGCCCTCCTCCGTCCTTGTTGACGTCCACCACGTCCATCAGTTTCTCAGTGTTCTCGTCGCTGAAAGTCTCCTTGTCGAGCTTCTGGAGCAGCTTCTTCAGCTCGCTCCGGTCGATCCGCCCGTCGCCGTTCGTGTCGAAGCGCTTGAACGTGTCCATTACCTGCAGGGAGGCGGATATTTTCCACAGGGCTGGACCTAAACGTTGTTTTTCGTTTTGACTTCGTTTTGTTTTTCCTTTTGTTCTACCTGTTTTCCTGTACCTCCCTGCCAAAACGAAAAACAAAACACAGCCGAAGTCCAGCAAAACAGCGTTTAGATCCAGCCCTGATTTTCCACGCAAGCGACACAAGCAGCTGCCACCTCAGGCGCTGGCCTCTCAAAAAAGTGAGTAGGCTGCACATGCCAGCGCCTGCCATGGACGAGATGCTCCAGGTTGCTGGCACGCGGCACGCCTGGGGACGAGGAAGAGGGATGAAGACAGAGGGCTCCTCCTCCTCCTCCTCCTCCCAGGAGCCGAGGGAAGGACGAGGAAGGAGGAAGAGGAGCGCGCGAACGAGGCAAAGGAGGCTTCCGTGAGAAGGAGACTGGCCAAGCGCACGGCGCCTTTCGGGCCGGGCGAAAGGGGGGGATAGCAAAGGGGGGGTTTGAGAATCAGCTCGCGTAGCTGTTTTTTCCGGCGCCTCCGGGCGCCGCAGGCGCCCATGTATCGAGGAATTGGCCCCTCGGTGGGGCCGAAACCAGCTGCATGCAACAGATTTCGTAACCCCCCCTTTCCCAATCCCCCCCTTTCGTCCGGCTCGAGCCTTTGCAGGCCCACTTAGGGCTCGGATCCTCAGGGAGGATCGCTGGGGAGACCGAAGGAGAACGTGCGCGCCAAGCCACGTGCGTCAATGCAGAGGCCGCAAACATAAAACAGCCTGACACATGACATCTACGGGTCACGTTTGTCGTCGAGCTTGGAGATCCCTGAGGTGCCCTGCAACCTCTGCGGGTCACACAGGACCATCAAGGGACAAGAAACTTTCGTGGTGAACCTGCTGGCGGGCCAGTTCTCATCAGATGTGCCCACTGCACCCATCGTTCGGGACAAGTTGGTAGAACCATGAAGTGGGAAGGTACTAACATACATCAGGCTTCTAACCGCCCCCCGAAACAAAGAGAGAGAGAGAGAGAGGAAGACAACTCGACTCTTGAAGTAGGTAGGCGCCTGAAGTAGAAATGGAAATCTGGGAATCCGAAACTACATTATTTCAACGAACGATGGGTACTGACTTCCCGCAGTTCGCGAGGCCGCCCGCATGCCACGAACGCTCGCGTGACGAGCTCTCTCGAAACTAGTGTGGACTCGTGTGCGCGTGCGCGGGTCTTTGTTCTGGCGGATGGGCCTCCCGGCCAGATACGGCCGAACATTTGATCTTGATTACTATGAAGTAAGATATCTGGGCGACTTCGCGGAGACATGTATTCAAAACAGACATGGGCCAACTGTTGTTGTTAACGCCTGCGGGGCGAACATGCGCAATGAATCGGGCCGGCTTCCCGGCAGGCTGGTCCAGAAGCGCTAGCCCATTTGTTCCACATCATTCTCTGAGTCAAATGGAGGAGGAGGAGGAGGGGGGAGGAGGAGGAGGAGGAGGAGGAGGAGGAGGAGGAGGAGGAGGAGGATGAGGAGGTGGAGGAGGAGGAGAGGAGGAGGGGAGGAGGAGGAGGAGGGGGAGGAGGAGGAGGAGGAGGAGGAGGAGAGGGAGGAGGAGGAGGAGGATCGCTGAGGAGGAGGATCCTCCTCCTTCTCCTCCCATCTGTTGGCACATCTGCGTAAAAAAATGGGCCCCCGGATGGCCGAGCGGTTTCCTTCGTCGCTCGGGGCCGCAGGCGCCACCAGGGCGGTCAAGCGCCGATTCGGGAAACTCGCGGGGACCTCGGACGACAGGAACGGCCGCCTCCGGCAGCGCGAGAAGGCAGGGGGACAGGAAGCGACCATAAACGCATCGAGGACATACCGTAACTAGGGGGGGGTGTCCCGCGCATGCCATCCATCGCCAGAGCACCAAGAAGCCAGCTCGGTGCCAGCTGTGGTGGGCGTGGCGTCCCGGAAGGGGCCAGATCGACGACAACCACAACCAAAGTGTTCATGTCCAGGTCGGTAGGTTCTTCCCCGAGGGGCCCTCCCGAAACATCCCCTCAGTTGCGGTTGTGGTTCTTCGCTGTGCGCCGAGAGACCCGCCGTCGTGGAGTCGTGAGGCAACAAAAACGAGCCGATCCCCGGACCCGTCCTGCAGCAACTCTTGAGCCTTATAGATCCGTGCGGGCGAGGCCGGAAGATAGCGCCTGGTGTGAAAAAGTGCGATGCCTGGATCTCAGGGTACGGCAGGTTCCCGTCGTGCCCACTTCGGCGATGGTGTTTGACACCGCGGGGATCGATCAACCCTGGACGATAGGCCGTCTCCGAAATGCATGACCGTTCAACGGTGGGCTGACTCTGGGCCACGGGCGGCTCTCGACCTCGAGCGCGTGCGCTGGAGTCGCCGCGGGTCGACACGATGCGAACCTGCCGTACTGGACGTCCCCCCCTGCCCGATGCCTTGTTCCTGACGAGGCCGCCATGTTCCTGATTTTCCCGTCCGCGGCAGCGCTCCCGACCCCTTTTCAGAGAAGGCTTCTTTTTCGCAGAATAGCGTTGCCAATCGGCAGCCCCGGGAAGGGTGATTGATGCTTCCTGTCTTTGTGATGACAAAGCGCCGCGACCATCGGCCAGGGGGTCCCGGAAGAGCGCCTCACACATCAAACCCCGGACCTCTCTTTGGACACGCTCTGGCCAGAAGGTGAGCCCAGCCGTGGTGACGAGGAGCCGCCGGGAGCTCCACAAAAGAATGACAAGAAGCCCTCGAACCTCGACCCTCGACCCTCGACCCTCGACCTCGAAACTCGAACCTCGACCTCGAACCTCGACCCCCGACCCTCGAGCCTCGAGCCTCGGCCTCGAGGTCTGGCTACACGCAAAGAGGGACCCCGGGCAGGAGTGGCATCAGGTGCGCGGCTTCGGGGGGGGGAGGGGCTGCGGGGGGGAACCAGACACGAGCGCGCAAGACGCCACTGCCGCGTCGGGCGATCGGGGGACCCAACTGGGCCCGCACAAAAAGTCACTTTGGCGAAAGGTCACTCTTACGTCTTACGCGTATAGGGGAACAAAAAATGACATAAACATAAAAACTCGGAGGTCCGCGCGGATTTCTGGGATCGGCGCTGACCCCCCTCCCTGGCGCGCGGAGCGCGCCAGGGGCGGCGCCGGAGGCGCCGCCGGGGGGCCCCAGCGCCGATCCGAGAAATCCGCGCGGACCTCCGAGTTTTTATGTTTATGCCATTTTTTGTTCCCCTAGCGTAGCCGCGAAACGGACAACAGAAGACCCTCGAACCTGGACCCTCGGCCTCGAACCTCGGGCCCCAGAGTAGACCCTCCGTGCCCGGCGCCATGGGCCTCTGTGGTATGCCTGTGTTTTCGCATGGCCCGATCGTTCGGCCCAGGTCTCCAGAAGTGGCCCCCGGAACTTCGCGCTGTTCTTTGCAAGTCTTCGAGTAGGAGATGGACTAAATAATTGAATGACCCTAAACTTGGAATGCTGCAAACAGCACGTAGATAGTCCAATAGATGTGCGGACGCATCCTCGACGAGCAATTGAGACTTGAGGGGTCTAAGAGAACAACGAACAGAGCAACGATCAAACGCGGGTCTAGCGCGAAACGGCACGGCGACCCTACGCCGCAGCTTTCGCGGGCCGCCAGCGCGGCACGCCACGTTGGAGACGAGGGCGCCTGCGCGCGACCCTGCGCGGGCAACGTGCGCGCCAATGTCGGCGAAGACGACCCCGTTCCTTTTCCCTCGTTTCTGTCGGGAGCGGCCAAGAGGGGGGTGTCCAAGAGGGGGGGGGGGGGGGGGGCAAATCTTGACCGGCGGCATGTGCGCCGCCCAGCGGGGGGGGGGCAGGGGACGTCATGAGATAAGAAGAGGCGCCACAGAATCTAGGGAAATACCATGGCCCCCGCCATGCTATCCCCCCCCCCCCTGGTCATCACCCCCCTCTTTTCCGCCCCCGAGTTTCGGACTGCATGCAAATAAACTGCTGGAGCTCCGCGCTGACTTCACGGGTCGGCGCTGGGTCCCTCTCCTGGCGCGCATGACGCGCGCTGGGGGCGGCGCTGGAGGCGCCGTCACGGGGGCCCAGCGCCGATACTCCGAAGGAGTACGTTCACGCGTGAAAAAAATCAGGAAGAGGGGGCAGAACGGTCAATCACTGTCCCTGGGCGCGTGGCTGAAATGAGGTTCCGCGGTGCGGATTTGTGTTGTTGCGTGCTGTGTGTTGTTTGTTTGATGACTTTTGTTTGTTGCGTGTCATCGTCCCACTCGCGACCCAGCCCGCGACCCAACCGCGACCCACCCGCAACCCATCCGCGACCCAACCCGCGACCCAACCGCGACCCATCCGCGACCCAACCCGCGACCCAACCGCGACCAACCGGCAACCCACCCGCGACCCGCCTGCGACCCGGCCCGCAACCGACCCGTGACCCACCTGCGCCCCACCCACCTTGATTCAACAGAAAAATTCACGCCTGTGGCGTTTTGTTGTTGTTGATGTCGTTGTTGTTGTTGTTGTTGTTGTTGTTGTTGTTGTTGTTGTTGATGTTGTTGCTGTTGCCGTTGTTTGCTTTTTTGTTTTGTTTGTGCCAAATTAAAAATGGAACTCGATGCGGACTTATTCAGAGCATCGCAGACTGCTGGAGTCCCCGCCGCCCCCCCACTCTCATCCGCAACTGCGGGGGGCCACGTATATTGTTGTTCATCGACCCGAGTGGCCGCCTCCGAAACCCTGCACTCACAAAATGCTGACGTCTCACTCTCCCTTCCTTAGCATGGGGGAAGCTCGGGGGCGGCCAAGAGGGGGGCGTCCAAGAGGGGGGGGCGCAAAGCGGCCCAGGGGGGAGGCCAGGGACGTGCCATGCAATGAGAAGAGGCGCCATGAAATCTGAGGAAATCTTTTGGCCCACGCCATGACATCCCCCCCCCTTGTCATCACCCCCTTCTTTGCCGCCCACGAGCAAGCGGGTCACGAGGGACACGGGGCCCAGACCCTGAAGACTCGCCCCAAGACGAGGCCTTCGCCATGGCGCCGCTCTCTGACAGCCCCGGGGCCCGTGGAGAGCCCCGAGAGCCCGAAGACGGCGAAAAACCTGAGGACCGCCGCCCCATTCTGGCACACCCCTCACGCGTTTCGTGGCCCCCTATGGAGCTCCACCTAAGGGCCCCACCTCCTCCTCCTCCTCCTCCTCCTCCTCCTCCTCCTCCTCCTCCTCCTCCTCCTCCTCCTCCTCCTCCTCCCCTCTCCCTCAGGACCCGCTTCCCCCATCCGAGGGACAAAAGCCGGCATAATCATAAACCTTTGACGGTCCGCGCGGAGACCTTGGATCCGCGCCGGAGCCCCATCCCTGGCGCCCCGAGCGCGCCAGGGGCGGCGCCAGAGGCGCTGCCGGGGGGGGCCCAGCGCAGGTCCAAGAGAACTGCGCGGACCTCCGAAAATGTATGTTTACACCGCGTGTTCTCCGGCCCGTGGCGAGCTTCGGCCACCTTCCGCCGAGCCTCCGCCAGCGGACCCCGGCGCCGCGTGTCTTCCGCTGGCCTCCCTCCCGGGACCGCCCGCCCCCCCGCCCCGAGGCGCCTTGTTCCTGACGATGTCGTCGGGCGTGTCCTGCCCGAGCTCCTCGGCGTCGCTCAGGGTCACGCCCCGGTCGGCGAGCTGGCGCTCGTCGGAGTACTGCTCCGCCTCCGGGACCACGGGCGCCTCGATGTCGTGGCCGACGGCAGGGCGCCGCAAGACGGCACCAGCGGAGGCTTTTCGGACCTGGGCCTCGACATTGAAGGTGCCCTGGGACACACAAATAAATACACAATAAAACTATTCCCCATACGTGCTTAGATGTTCTGGGTTTTTGTCTTCCCGCCGACTTTGTATAGTTTCCCATATGTTCCCCGGAATCGACGATTCATTGTGTCTGTGTTTTTTCCCCTCCTGAGACACGTTCGACCCGCAGAGCTTGTCAACAAAAAACCGGATGGAAGCGTTCGGAGGCGTTCGGCGCCCGGGCTGATTTCGAACAGCTGCGCCTCGTCGAAGGCGTCCCTGGAAGGCCGGAGTCGTCCCCAACGGCCAGAGAGTCGTCCCGAACTGCGGGCCGAAAGCCAACAGGAGGGGACCGGAAACCCAGACCTTCGCACCTCGGGGGTCGAGAAGTCGTGAATCTGTTCTACACTTTTTGGGCCTCCTGGAGGCTCCTCGTCGTCGCAGCCAGATTCACCTCAAGATTCTGGTCGCAGCGCAGTCAAGGAGATGTCAGGGGGACTATTTTTGAAGCGCTACCCCCAGCGGGTTCACTCTTTCAACCGCGGCGCTGCTCCGAAACTTCGGCCTCTGGACTCTGGGGGACGTCCTTGGACCCTGCGGGCATCATAATCCTGGGGAAGGGGCCAAGGCCTCTGGGGCCCGCGGATCGAGAAATCAGATCGCGGATTCCAGAAACCCTGAACCCCAAAAAACGTTCTCGTGTCTTGGGGCGCGCATCTTTTACTTCCGCCGACTTCCGGCAGCCTTCCGACGGTTTCCGCCGGCGGAGGCGGCCTCGTTTTGCTTCCGCCGACCTTCCGCCGCCTTCCGCCGAGGAAGAGACGACGTCTCTCTCTATCCTCGAAGGCAAGGGCCTTTTGGAACGCCCCAGATCGCCGAATGTCTGGAAACAGCATGCAGGCCAACTTCCGGAGGCCAGCGCGAATCTCCTTGGTCAGCGCTGACTCCCCTCCCCGCCTGCCTGAGGCGCCTCGTCGGAGGCGCTCCGCACGCTAGGGAAGGGGTGTGGGGGGAGGGGTGTCCAGCATCGAGTGCTGAGCGGATTGGGTCAGTCCTGCCTCCAAGTTGCGTGCCTGTGTGCCGCTTTCTGGCGCCCTGGATAATCTTGCTGAACAGGTTGCCCCTGATACCCTTTGAGAAGAACTTGTGCGCCTTTGAAGGGGAGCGGCAGAGGGGAGCTAACTCGGGGGAGGAGGTCACGCATCGAGCTGAAATTGGCGAGATAGTGCCGTTTGATTGGTGTTGGCTGTGGGCCTCCGGTGGCGACGCCGAACGTCGTTCCTGTGTGTGTGCTTGTGTGTGTGTGTGTGTCTGTCTGTGTGTGTGTGTGCGTGCGTGCGTGCGCGTGCGTGCGCGTGTGTGTGTGTGTGTGTGTGTGTGTGTGTGTGTGTGTGTGTGTGTGTGTGTGTGTGTGTGTGTGTGTGTGTGTAAGCGTGTGCGTGTGTGTGTGTGTGCTTGTGTGTCTGTGCGTGCGTGTCTGAGTCAGGGGGGGGTGCTATCGGGCCCCTATCCGCGAGATCGATGGGCGATTTGGGGTTGATGCGCCCTCCCTGAGCCACTCCCCCCTACGGTTGCCCCTGAGCCTTAACGTCCTCCCAGCCGTTGACGCCGCAGCCTATCCGCTTCTCGGGCTGCTTCTCGAGCATGCCCGAGATCAACTTCTTTCCCTGGGTGTCGTTGAAACGGCCGGGGAAAACCAGCTCGTCCTCGAGGATCGAACCCAGCAGCTCGTGCTCATCCTCACGAACAACGAGCACATCCATATCCACGCCTTCGCGGTCTTGATTCTGGGCCGCGATCACGTGGATGCGCGGTCGCATGGATACGTTCCGCGCGGGACATCCGCAAAACAGCAACCCGCATCCATAAGATCGTCGCCCAAGGGCTCAACCCGCGAGGCCGTGGATACGGATACGTCTCCGTCCCACGTCATCCTCCGCATCCGGTCCGAACGGCACTCGGCCGCAGACCATCTCGAAGAACATGACGCCCAACGACCACACGTCAACTTCGAAACCATAGCCCTTGCCTCGGATCAGCTCTGGAGCCATGTACAGCATTGTGCCAACCTTGGCGGCGCTCACCAGGGGATTGACGGTAGGGGGAAAGCTTCTTAGAATGCGGCTGCCCCTGAGAAGGCGCCAGTCGCCCTTCTGAGGCGCCGTTTCTGAAGCACCCAGCAGCTTCTTCGAAGCACGGAACTCTTTCTTAGAAGCAAAAACAGTTTCTCAGAAGCAGCCGTCTGCTTCAAAGAAGTACGCCAGGAACAGCTTCTAGGAGGCATCGTACTGCTTCTTGGAAGAGACACCCGCGCATTCTAAGGATGGGGTGTGCTTCTACGAAGCCTCCCCCCCCCCTAAGCCCCTCTGCGCGTGGCCGACAACCGCCGTGTACGTCTTCCCCAGCTCGGGGTCGAGCCTCTTCGCGAGGCCGAAGTCTACGAGCTTCAGATAGCCCCTCTCATCGAGCATGACGTTCTCGGGCTTCAAGTCCCTGTAGACGATGCCAGAGCCGTGGACGGCCTCCAGGATGCACACCTGAAAGGGCCCAGGGGTACACAAATAAATACACACAATCTCCGGACACCCGTAACCCCATACCCCTGCTAATAAACCCCTGGGGATCATAAAGTTGGAGGTCTGGGGGGATGATAAACGTTTTCCCGGCGGAGGATGATGGTGATGAATATGGTGATGATGATGAGGATGATGATGAAGACGAGGTGGACGTTGATGATGACGATGATGATGATGATGCTGCTGCTGCTGCTGATGCTGATGCTGATGATCCTGGGCGCTCGTATAACTAGATCCTGCCACAAAACTGTCCTTGGTGTCCTCGAGTCTCGCATCTGAAGGTGGCCTGCGCAAGAGAGGTCGTGACTTGCGAAAGCTGAAATGGTGAGACATTCATTGTCATGCTCAGCGTTTTTGGTGATGCTGCTGGTCAACATAACAAGATAACAGTTTCGATTCGCAACTTCCCCCCGCGATATTTAAGTTTGGCCTGGCCGCCCCTCTCCAGAGAATAACCACTCAGGGGTTAAGGGGGGGGTACTTTTTATTATCCAGGGTTTTCGTTTCCCCCTCCACTTCCCATATTTTCCCAAAACATCCGGGGAGTCGATGAATAATTGTGTCTGTGTGTGTTTTCCCCTTCTGAACACCAGCGAGCCGACGTAAAACTGCGCCTGCTTCACCCCCAGCACCCCCATGCGCTCGTTGGTCTGCTCGAACAGTTGCCCGCCTGTGATCAGCTCAGTCAGGATGTACAAGCTGTTTGCTGTCTCGAAAGACTTCACCAATCTCAGCACGAACGGGTGGTCCATGGAGGCCAACAGGTCGCACTCCTGGAGGACCTCATCGGGGACAACCAGCTCGCCGCTGCCGTTGGAGTCCTTTTGCTTTCTGACCCGCTTCAGCGCGTATCGCACCCCCTTCTGCCTGTGCTCGACGAGCCGCACGGAGCCGAAGGCCCCTGCGCCGATCAGCTTCACGTGCCGCAGGAGCCTCATCGTGACGTTGTCGTCCTGAAGGGTTATGCGGTGGATCAGCTCTGCCCGCATGTCCTCGGTGATCACCTCGTTGAGGAAGGCATGCCGGCCCAGGGTCCAGAACTCCGCCTCGTTGCTGGCCACCTCGACCGTGGCGCTCCGCCGCTCGTTGAAGAGCAGGGCGCGCTCGCCGAAGCAGGTGCCCGCGCCGAGCAGGCGCACCTGCTTGTCGTCGATGAGCACCTTTACCTCGCCGCTCGAGACGATGTAGAACATGTCGCCCACCTCGCCCTGCTTGAAGACGCACGCGCCCCTCCGGAACCGCTTCAGCACCAAGGATGTCGCGAGCTGGTTGATCTGCTCTTCGGATATGCCGCGGAAGATGGGCACCTTCTTGGCCATCAGGATTTTGGTCATGTGGCCGATCACCTCGTCGGGGGCCATGGCGACGGGGGACAGACCCAACTCGCGGAGAGCGGAGGCGAGGTCCTCCGCCCGCAGCGTGGCCAGCCTGGCGCCCGAGCTGCCCGCTGCGAGCTCACTCATCTTGAGTGAGCCCGCCACCCTGTTGGCGTCGTGTATGGCGCTGCCCAGGGCCTCGTCCTGCCACCAGTCCCCACGCTGCAGCGTCTTCGGCTCGCCGTTCTCCTTGCCCGAGATCTGGCCCTCGATCACGACACCTGCAGAGGAGCCAAGCGATACGTAAGCTTGAGCCTTCGGAGGTCCGAGCGGGTTTCCTCGATGTGCGCCAGCCCCCCCCCCCCCCCTGGCGGCGCCTCCAGCGCTGTCCCTGGCGCGCGAAACGAGCCAAAGAGGGAGATGCAACGCCGATCTGGGAAGTCCGAGCGGACCTTCGAAAGTCAATGTGTTTGCGCAGTCTCCTTTTTCGAACCTAAACAGACATCAGCTCCGACAACTTGCTCCGACTCAACGTTTGACATGATCATTGTCTGAACGATCTTCAGCCGCTGCGCCACAGAAAGGCCAGCCTGTGAGATCATCGGCACGTGCTTCAGGACCGAGAGTACGAAGCTTCGCTCCAATACTGACAAGAAGTCCTCCCCGAGCACCTCTTTAAGCTGCTTCACGCCAATTACGAGCAGCTCGCACTTGGACTGGGCCACCACTGTGGTCTCGCGCTTCCCCGCCTGGAGCACGCTTTTTACGCCAAACACGTCGCCATTGGAGTACTTGGCGATCTCAGTGCCTCCGCTGACTTTGCCATCGGCCCCGACGGTGCTCCCTTTCCACTCGGTCATGTCGCCAGACTTCACAAAAAAAATGGCCGATGCGTCCTCGCCCTCAATGAACACTCGGGACCCTGCCTCGTGAGCCTCACTGTAGAGGGCCAGCTCCCCTATTCTGTCCTTCTGGGAGGAGTCGAGGCCGCTGAAGATCTGCAGGGCGTCCAGGAACTTCCTGTTCTCGGCGGCGTTCTTTTGAGAGTGCTCCTTCAAGATTCTCCTCGCGAGCGACGCACAAGCATACCCATGCCCTCGCGGTCCGGACGCCAGGGCGCGACCCCGTGCACACGTTTACAGGATCCACGGGCGCGCCGCGAGCGGGGAACTCCGCACAAGGGCCGCCCTGTATTCACGGGGCCGCGGCCGAGGCACCCGGACTGCGACGCCGTGGGCTTGGACCCAGGCGAGCGATGCCCTGATTTGCTCGACACAGTGGGGGCTCGGCCACAAGAAACCTTCGCAAGAAACCCAACCCTGAAATCCGCGATCTGTGCAGTGGAAATCCGCACGTGTCGATCGAAAACCGTCAAGATCTGATGGGGAGCCCATCGAAATCCAAGAAACCCAGGGCACCTGGCAAAATCCAACTGGTTTCTTGGCACGCGCCCCCACTGTACAGGGTCCCCAGGAGTCCCGACCCTTTCCTCGAGGTGGGCACTTCACCGCGAGTCGTTCTGTTTGACGGTCCCGTGGCCCAGCGAGGGCCCCCGAAGGCCGAAAGGTGCCAAGAAGCTCCCGTGCAGACTTATATGTTTTGAGGGTGCAAGCGTGTCTGGGGGTGTTTCAGCCGCCAGCTATCTCCTAAACACCTCCCCGTCGACGCCCCACAACCTGGCCTTCGACTTCGCCGTCACGGTCGCCGTGCGCGGGCAGTTGTACAGGAGGGAGATGCCGCCGAATGCGCTGCCAGGTTCCAGGTTCTTGGCGGCAGTCCCCCCCACGTCTACGGTGAGGTCGCCCTCCTGGCACACGAAGAAATGGTGGCCCCTCTCGCCCTGCTTGATGATCGTCTCGCCGGCCTCGAAGACAAAGTGCTCCATGCCGTCCCACAGGTCGTTCACGCTCTGCTCGTCGAGCGCCTGGCAGAACTTGTTCGCCCGGATGCCGCTCATCATGAGCAGCCGGGTGGCCTGGTCCTTGTCGCGAGGCTGCCGATGCGCCAACAGGGCCGCGGTGGCCTCCTTCTCCTCGGCGGACTGCGCCGCGAAGCGGATGGCCTCCGCGGGCGTCCTCGGGACCCTCTTGAACGCAGCACCGCCCTCGCCTGGAGAAACACAAGGCTGCGCAAGAACATACACACTTTCGGAGCTCCGAGCGGATTTTCCTGGATCTGCGCTGGACCACCCTCCCTGGCGCGCAGACCGCGCCAGGAGGAGCGGTGCCGGAGGCGTCGGCAGGGTGGCCCAGCGCAGATCCAAGAAGCTCGCGCGGAGCCCCGGAGTTCCTGTTTAGGCCGCTTGTTGTTCCTCGATCGCCCTCGCTCGTGGGGTCCTCTGCCTTGTCCACCGGCGAAGCTGGATCCTCCGCCGCCATGCTGGCGCTTGGGCGGTTGTCCTGTGAGGCGGCGCGCAGAGAAGGGGGCGGAGGGGAGCCGGGATGGGGGGGCAGCCCTCTAAGAAGGCAGACGGCAGGCGGCTCCGCAGAATGGAGGTCGGCCCCCTCTCGGAGGGGTCTAAGGAGTGTTCCTTGGAGGGTTGTCTTCCGAGCACGGCGACGAAGGCGGGCCGCCGAAGGAAAACGAGAGCGAGAATTTTCGATCGCGAGGCCTGTCGCCAGTGCGCCGCGCCACTTTGAGGCGTGGTAGAATTTAGTTGCGGCTGGAAGCGCCCTGGGCGCCTCCTTCGCAGTTTCCCACTGGGTCGCTGGAGCGTTTCTTGCTTTCGCGATTCGCAGCAGGTGCTGTTTACGGTGTCCCGGGGCCTCCGCTGCTCAACGTTCTCTGATCGTCCCCCCCGCCAGTTCGGTGGCACGTTTTGTCGGTAATTTCCAGCTTCGCCCTCTGGAGGCTCACGCTGCCATCCCCTGGGCAATCTGGACGGCATTGCTTGCTTGAGGCATCTTGCAGTGCGCCTGCAATGCGTTTTGAGCACGTTTTCGTTTCCTCTGCCCGAGGTGGCATCTTATCAAAGGGGGCACGGCCTCGTAGCTTTCATTGTTCGCCGACATACTGCTGTCTTGTCAGCGTGAGAGGGCCGAACGGTCAGTCAGTGTGCCTGGATGCGTGGCAAAAGTGGCGTTTCGTCAGGCGGATCATGTTTGGTCTTTCTTTGCGCTGTTATTGATCTTCATGTCTAGAACAGACTTATAGCTGTTCGCCCCCCTCGGGTGCCCACTCTGCCTTTCAGTTTAAGTCCTGTTTTCCTACAAAGGAAAGCCTTGAGGCTCAGAATGGCCGCCTGGTCGCTGAGCTACAACAACAACGGCTCCCGTCTGACCTCCCTCTCCGAATGTATTGAGAATCGCGCTCTCGCTGGACTCCCTCACAGCTTATCCAGGCATCGAGCTCTCGCGTTGGACTTCCTCGCAATGTATTGGGACGCCGCGCCATCGACGCTCAAGAATCACGCTCTCTCGCTTTGGACATCCTCACACTTTGCTTGGGGATCACGCCATCGCTGGAGACTTCTTCGCGATTCGTGCAGGACTGACGCGTCAACAACCCGCCCGCTCGACCCCGCCAACTTCGGGCCGGGCGAAAGGGGAGGATAGCAAGGGGGGGGTTTGAGAATCAGCTCACGTAGCTGATTTCCCGGCGCCTCCCGGCGCCAGGAGGCGCCCATGTATCGAGGAATGGGCCCAGCGGCGGGGCCGAAACCAGCTGCATGCAGCAGATTTCGTAACCCCCCCTTTCCCTATCCCCTCCTTTCGTTGGGCCCGACAACTGGGCCCGCCCGCCCGACCCGCCCGTTGGGGTGGGCCCGCCCGGCCCGCCCGTCTGGTTCTGCCGATGCTCCGACCCCTTGGGAGTCTCCAGGCGTGTGAGATTCTTCCCCCCCTCAGGGGAGGATTCTCGAGCAAGCGCGAACCCTAACGGGCGGGTCGGGTCGGGCGGGTCGGGTCGTGGGGTCGAGCGGACGGGGCCTGCAGCAGGCTTCGCACACGGATCGAGGCAAGCTACAGGAACATGCATAAACATACACACAGGGTTCGAGTCCCAGAAAAAGTACAATCTGCAAGATCATACATAGAACACTCAGGATTCGAGCCACAATTGAGGGCCAATTGATCGAGACGTACGTAAAACACACGGCAGCAACATACGTAAAACGCATGCGATACGAGCCCCAGGGGAAGGGGAATCGATTGGAGCGTACGTGAACCCACACGCACTTCGAGCTACAGGAGAAGGGCAATTTCTACGAACAGATGGAACACATACAGGATGCGAGTCCCAGGAAAAATGCATGTCAACGGGCAAACAACGCAATAATTCGCATTTCTGACCCATATCGAGCCGGAACGCTCCAGTGAGGCACATTTCTGGATGCGCGAGGGCTGCAATCGAGTTTGAACACCATAACGAATCTCATTTCTGGGCCAAATGGAACAGGAATACCATAGTAAGCCCCATCCCCAGCAGCGCTCCCGGCATCCCGCCAGGCCTGGGAGACGCCCCCCTGTGGGGATTCTGGTAAGAGAAATGAGTATTTCGTCTCCATTGGAACCCTTTTGCGAAACGCTAGCCTGAAAAACACACATAGTTCAAACTCGGGACCACCGTGTTAGATACCCCACTGGGTGACCTGGACACGTGAAAACATGTGGTTCCCACCATGTTAGTTACCCCCCCGGGGTGGACTGGGCACTTAAAAACACGTGGGTCCAGCGCGGGACCACCATGCTAGATATCCCCCCTGGGTGGCCTGAAGACATTGAAACGTGTGATTTCAGCGCGCCCTGGCAGCGCCCCGGGCAGCGTGGACCCCTCCGCTGGACCTGGGACGCTTCCCCCTGGCCACACGTGTGGAGATTCTTGCGAGAGGAAGCCGACTCAGAACACATACTGAATCTCATTTCGGGGCCTGGGAGGGCTGAAATTGAATCGAAACACCGTATGGAGCCTCATTTCAAAACCAAATCGAGCCAGAACAGCATAGTGAGTCTCATGTCTGGACCAAATCGAGCCAGAAAACCAGAGTAAGCCGAGTCCAGATTTTTTTGGAGCGCAGTGAATAGAAGCTCAAGATGCACGGCCGGTCCTGGGCCCAGGGCCCGCCGTGCACCCTGAACTTTTGTTGCCGCGGTCCCCGGGCCCGCGGAGGTCCCCAGGGAGAGGCCAGACACAGAGCAGCAGCAACAAAAACTCGGGGCCCGCTTCTCCCTCGGGGCTCGCCTGCTCCACGGCGAGGGCCCCACGGAGGACGAACAGGGCCAGAGACCCCCCCGCCAGGAGGAGGAGGAGGAGGAGGAGGAGGAGGAGGAGGAGGAGGAGGAGGAGGAGGTCGGTGGGGCCGCGCGCCGCCGGTCCTCGGAGGCCGATCGGCCTGCTCCTCGCCGAAAGGGCGGGCGCGGGCCGCGGCCTCAGGGAGGAGGCGGCGAGTCAGCCTGCTCGAGCCGCGACGGCGGCGGCGAGTGCCGCGGCGACGGGGGCGGCGGCGGCGAGGAGGGCGAGGACGGAGGCGAGGGGCGGCGACGGGCGGATGCTTCCGCATGCTCCTGCAGTCTCCGCCGGGGCCCCGTCGGTGCAGGCGCTCATTGGGGTAAGGGGGCACACGCTCAACTCGTGCGAGCCAGAGGGCCGTGCTCGGCGTCGGCAGCAAGCATCAGCTATTGAAGCAATGCGCTCCACCGAGCACCACGCGCAAAACGCATCGCGGGCGGTACAGAGAAATGGCTTGCGGCGGCAACGACGACTTGGCGGGGGTTGGGGGGAACGATGTAAGAGGAGGAGGAAGTGGAGGAGGAGGAGGAGGAAAAGGAGAAGGAGGAGGAAGAGGAGGAGGAGGAGGAGAAAGGGGAGGAGGAGGGGGAGGAGAAGGAGGAGGAGGAGGAGGACCAGTGTAAACCCAAGAGTCAGGAATTAGCCCTCCCTCCAGGCTCCCTCTTCATAGGCCCCTACAACGGTCCATTTCCATTGAGGGAACTGCCTCGTTGGAAGACAATCGTTTGAAGACCTCGAAGCATGCTAAAACGTTGTCCTCGGGACTTCCACGCCACGGATCAACGCCGGCATCTCGGAGCTCAGAATTGCGAGGATGTTTCAAACGCAACGGGCTGAACCACCTCGCGCGCGGCATCTCGGAGCTCGGCGTCGTGAGGATGTCTCAGGCGCAACGGGCTGGACAACCTCGCGCGCGGCATCTCGGAGCCCAGAGTTGTGAGGATGTCTCAGGGGCAACGGACTGGACAACCTCGCGCGCGGCACCTCGGAGCCCGGAGTTGCGAGGATGTCTCAGGCGCAACGGGCTGGTACTTCGCGCGCGGCACCTTGGAGCTGGGTGTTGTGAGGATGTCGCAGGCGCAAGGGGCCAGAAACGGCCAAACGTCTTTGCGGCCGTTTTTCGAACAGCAGGCATGCATCCTCGGGACTCCCCCACAGGCGGCAACGGCCGGGAACGGGCGGCGACGCCCGCGGTCCTTGTTTTGGAACGAGTCATTGTGTTGGATCGAGTTCCAAGAAGGTGCGCGCTCCGCCCCATATAGGGCTCCTGGGGCCAAATCACACCAGCCGTCTGGGCGTAGGTGGTCTATGCTCGAGGGAAGGGTTTACACATCCTCCTGACGACCACGAGGAGGAGGAGCAGGAAGAGGACGAGGAGGAGGAGGAGCAGGAGGAGGATGAGCAGGAGGAGGAGGAGGAGGAGGAGGAGCAGGAAGAAGGGGATTACCCCTTCTCCCCCTGCTCCGGGGAAGGGTTTACCCCTCGCCCTCCACCCCCCCCTGGGCTCGGAGGGGGGCACCGACGGGCGCTGGAGCGTCAAAGAGGCTCTCCAAGATGGCTCCAATATGGCCCCCAAGATTGCCTCCAAGATAGCCTCCAAGATAGCCTCCAAGATGGCCTCCAAGATGGCCTCCAAAATTACTTACAAGATAGCCTCCACCATGGCCTCCAAGATAGCCTCCAAGATGGTCTCCAAGATGGCCCACAAGATGGGCCAGGATAGCCGATTTTGGTTCAAGATAGCCTCCGACAGACCTGTAAGAGGCCCCAAGGCAGCCCCAAGACGCCTCCAAAAGTCACAAGTCCTTCAAACACCTGGGAGAAACCGCTGTGTGTTGCCTTCTCGCGCTTTCGCTTCCGCTGGGGTTCTGAGGCCTCAGGATGGCCCAAAGACGGACCAAGAGAGCCCCAAGAGGGCCCCAAGGGGCTACAAGAAGGCCGCAAGAGTGCCCAAGAGCGCTCCAAGAGCGACCCAAGACGCTATGTTTGAGTCTCCAAGGCGGAGGCCTGAATTGAGGACCTGGTGCCCAAGAGGCCTCCCAGACACCTCCAATGAGCCCCAAGAGGGCCCCAAGACCCCCACACTGAGCCCCAAGAGGGCCCAAAGAGTGCCCCAAGAGGCCCCACGGGGACCCCAAGGGAGCCCCCAAGATGGTCTTTGTCGTCCTTCAAGGATCTTTCACAACAGCAGATCTCCAGATCCCGATTTCTCACATCCTCCTTGTCATCGTCCGTTTCTTCCCTCCTCCGTTCCTGTCTCCTCCCTCCTCCTCATCATCTTCCTCGTGCCGCATTCCTCCTCCTCCTCCTCCTCCTCCTCCTCCTCCTCCAATCCTCCTCCTATTATTCCCCCTCCTCCTATTGTTTCTCCCTTTTCCCTCCTACTTCTCTTTCTCCTCCTACCCCAATATCGTCCCAGCAGGTCGAGCATGGCTCAAGATAGCCTCCGACATAGCTCCAGAAGTCCTCAAGGCAGCCTCACGTTGGCCCAACATAGATGAACATGGACCAGGATATCCTCCGACAGTCTCTAGCCGAGCCTGGCTCAAGATAGCCCCCAGGAGGCCTCAAGAACGCCTCCGATCGTGTCTGGATGGGCTGGCGGGGATACTTTTTTGTTCGCGAGCGTCGCGGTCCAACCGCGAAACGTCAAGAGAAGAGGCAGCCGCGCCAAGCTCTACATTAGGCCCTAAGTGTGCAGGAGCGGGCAACGCTGCTACTCAGGAGGGGAAACCGACGCTGAAGACCAGGTGGTACACGCCGATTCTGAAGAAGTGAAAGGCTGGTGGGGATACGGACGCGTCAAGAATTGCCTACGGGCCAGCCTTGAACGAGCATCGACGACGATGGGACCGGAGGCGGAGCTGAGAGATGCAGTGCACAATGGGGCTTGCAAAGAAACGAAATCATCCACCCTGCTGGCGTATCAAATCGCCTGCGGTCCTGGTTGGTGTGCCCCGGCTTCTGGCCCTTCCTGCAGACCACGCCGACGCCAGCCTCCCGCCCCGTCGGACTTCTGCGAGGCGCCGCCGCTTCGCTGCCACGGCCGCCCGTCTGCCGCCGGCTGTCGCCGTCTGCCTCCTCCTCGCCCTCGTCGTCCTGGTCACCCACCGCTTGATCTTTTAAAAGAGACATGGAAGTCCGCTGCCCCTTAGGAGGGCCATCTCCCAACCGCGCGACAGAAAACACACGCAAAAAAGGAATCGCCCCGCGATGGGAAGAAACAGGCAGTACAATCGGTCGCACCGGGCACCAGGCAACGTGTCGAATAAAATGCCTCCAAACGCTGAGGAGGATGAGTGCACCGTAAAGCGAGGCTCGGTCGAACCGCGGCCCACCCCGATCACCAGGGCTTGGCTGCACGGTTTCCCCCGGGGCCGTAGGCGACCCGAGGAGGAGGAGGAGGAGGAGGAGGAGGAGGAGGAGGAGGAGGAGGAGGAGGAGGAGGAGGAGGAGGAGGAGGAGGAGGAGGAGGAGGAGGAGGAGGAGGAGGAGGAGGAGGAGGAGGAGGAGGGGAGGAGGAGGAGGAGGAGGAGGGAGGAGGGGAGGAGGGGAGGGGGTGGAGGAGTAGATGGAGGAATAGGAGGATGAGGAGGAGGAGGGAGGAGGAGGAGGATAGGGGAGGAGGAGGAGGAAGAGGAGGAGGAGGGGGAGAGGAAGGGAGGGGGAGGAGGAGGAAAAGGAGGAGGAGGAGGAACATGAGGAGGAGGAGGAGGAGGAGGAGGAGGAGGAGGAGGGGGAGGAGGATGAAGAAGACGGGTCGCCTAAGCCTAACCCCTTCGGAGAAATACTCCAGGCTTGGCACCACCCGAGGAGCCAAGACCCCTCGACCGCGAAGACAACG
This sequence comes from Prorocentrum cordatum, assembly GCA_963575745.1. Taxonomy (NCBI): domain Eukaryota; class Dinophyceae; order Prorocentrales; family Prorocentraceae; genus Prorocentrum; species Prorocentrum cordatum. Next base: position 209,990 of record CAUYUJ010002226.1, on the reverse strand, counting down.
CAGCCCACGGCTTCCGGAACGGGGGCCCTGACGGGACAGGGCCCCCAGCCACGAGGCCGACCACGGCGACCCCGCCCAGCAGCACGACGGACCTGCCCAAGCCGACGTGCCTGCGACTCCGGGCCCTTGCCAAGACGTGGAGAGGAGGGACGAAGAGAGTTGGCGAGGTAAACAAGGGGAAGGAGGAACAGAAGAGGAGGGACAGAGCAGGCAAGCAAAGGCCCTGAGCGCGCTGCGGCGGCAGCCGGCGGCCACGGACTTTACCCTACAGCCACCGCGCCGAGCGCCCGAACTACTTGAGGACGCCACACGAGTCCACGTGAGGACACTGGAGGACACCAGCACGGGACTGCACGCTCGGCTATCCGCAGGAGGCAGGAAAAGACGGGGGAAGTCGTCTGCGGAGCTTCCAATCGAAAGCTTGGGAATTTCGACTCCGATTTTTGTTGGGTAGTTGGAGCCGCGCCGAGCGCACGAACTACTTGAGGACGCCACACAAGGCCACTTGAGGACACTCGAGGACACCAGCGCGGGGCTGCACGCTCGGGTATCCGCAGGAGGAGGAGAAGGACGGGGGAGGTCGTCTGCGGAGCTTCCAAAATCGAAAGCTTGGGAAGTTCGACTCCTAATTTTTTTGGTCGCTGGAGCCGCGCGGTCGTCGCGCGACGCGGGCGGGCGTCCCCCACTGCTCCCGAACACCGGATGGGCTTCCCTCTTGCGCCACCGCATTCGACCCAGACGCCCTCCACGATGGCCCCAAGACGGTCCAGGAGGTCCTCGGGATGGCTCGGGGACGGTCCCACGACAGCCCAACATAGCTTCAGAGTCGGCCAAGATGACCCAGCATGGACTCCAAGACGGCCACGCAGGCTTACAAGACGGCAAAGATAAGCCTACCGGGCCCCCAAGGCGATCCGACATGAGCTGCAAGATTGAACGCCCTGCCCGTGCAACGCGCATCCAAACGTAGACATGACTGCCCACATTTCCGCCCGGGGCAACCAAGTTACGTACACAACCTTGACTCCAGTCTGGTTGCCATGGCGTGTCGGCGCAAAACGTGGGAACCTCTGACCCGTGACCCCGAGCATGCGCCCAAGGGGGCCCGAACGGCAGCCGAAGGCCGACTGGGTAAGCGTCACCACGCCGTCCGGGGAAATGGTACCAAACAATCCTGGCCCTCGCTCGGGCGAGCCGGGTATCCAGGCGGATGCCGCAAAGCGCCGCTGGGAGGAAGAACGGGAGGGGAAGGCAGGGAGGAGGCAGCAGGGAGGGGGCGGGACAGAGGACAACACACACATGTCATCTAATCCACATGAGGGGCAGCTCCAACGGGGCGAGCGTTGGAGGCTCGCTGATTAACAGCGGCCCGCCCCTGCTCCTCCTCCTCCTCCTCCTCGTCTATTCCTGCCCCTCCGTTTTCTTCTACGACAACTCCTCGAAGCTACAAGACTCGCGCGATGAACTTTCTCGGCGGCGTCAGCTTAACAAAATCTGTGCACTAAGGGTTGCCAGACGCGGCAGCGTAATTGGCCCAGCGCTGCAACGAACGCTGAAATCCCTTTACTGACCTGACACTTAGCACTCACCGTCACGCCATGTAGACGGTTAAAGACCGGAATCCAGCCATTGATAGACCGATGGAGAATTCGAGGATGTCCAGGATAAATGCAGTGCCTTGATGCGAATGCGAGCCGCAACTGGGAGTCCGTACCTCGCGAGATGACCTCTGAACGGCTTAAACAAAGAAGCCCAAGCTGCCGGCGCCTTACCCCATGACACCTTGTAGAGAAGACCAGGCATGGCGATGTGACGCAGCAAATCAAGTGGGCCACAATTATGTTGAAGTCGTGTTTCTTGTGGTGTCAAACCCACGCATTCCAAGAAGGGTCTTGCAGTCCGTCGAGATGGCGAAGCGCATCTCCAGTAGCGTGGTGTATAGCCGGAGTGGCGCCCTCAACGTGCTCCTCGGCTTGCTTAGTGGGCCCCAGAAACGGCAGGGCCGTTGTCACCTTTTTCGAAAAATAACCATCTCTTGAAAATGGAAACGGCAAAAAACGGCGACAAGAAACGGCAACACAACCGCTTCGGGATTGGAGCCGGAAGCGGAGACGGAAACAAAACGGCGACGGAACGGGCAACAAAACGGCGACGGAACCGGTAACAAAAACCGCTCTGTCGCTTGGTAACAAAAACGACCCTGTCGCTTCCAGGGCCCACTAAGCTCCCTGTGCCGCTGGGCCCCCTTTCCACGACAGCACGCGGGTGGCTTCCTGTTCGTCACCCTGGGCTTGACCCCTGGGGGGGGGGGGGGGGGGAGAAAAAAGGTAGTCGTAGGCTTTCCAGGCTCGCGCCGCGGTGGGAAGGGCGGCGCCCTGGGGTCTGGGGATAGTGACGCCGCCTCGCCGTGCGTGGGCCAGGCGGGAGAAGTCCAGGACAGCCGGGGCCCTGCACCCCGACGAGCAGCACGGTGCTGTGCTGGTCGCTGCACCGCAGGGCACCGCACTCGGGCCACTTCGGCCAATTGGTCGTCGGAGGCCCATGTGTGTGTGTGCATGTGCGTGCGCGTGTGCGTGTGCGTGTGCGCGTGCGTGTGTTTGTGTGCGTGTGTGTGTGTGTGAGTGTGTGTGTGTGTGTGCCACCTGGCCCCCCTTGGGCAAGGGAGATGGCGGGGGCGGTTCTGGGACTCTGGCGGTCTACACGGGCCAGGTGGCCCCCCCCCCCCGGTCGCCGTTGGTGCTCCAGGGTCCTGACCCCATTGAGGCGGAGGCCTGGGTCGGCACCGTTGGGGGGGGCCGCTGTCTGAGCTGCGGCTGCGCGGAGGGACATGATCGCGGCCTCCGGACCTGTTGCGGTGAGCGGTCAACCTTTCTAGTTCATACTTGGTGCTGATGTCGGCGTGCTTTGACAACTCTGATTGTTGTAGGAGCTTTCCGGCCACACCAGCGAGCTGCCCCCGCTTTGTTTGCGCCTGCTATCTTTACGAACTTGTCTTGGCGGTAATCCTGGTAAACCTCCCCCTCCTCATCTCTCCTTCTCATCCGCACTCGTAGGCCACCACCTTGAAATACAAAAAGAGGTGCTTCTCAAATGTATGCGAAAATGGCCCCAGTCATGTTCAGAACAACCGAGTTCATAGTTTCTAGGCCAGCACAGAGGAGACAATGTATCGTCTCCGAGAAGCTGGTGACTGGTGTGGACTACATGCCTCAATGATGTTCTGATGCGAGCTGCGTTCCCGTTCCTTTACCCACCGAAGTAACCTACGCGAGCTCTGGGCTCCCCCACGGCAACCTCGTGCTGGTGTCCAGCAGCGGAGTCGGGCGCTTGCTCCAAGACGGGCGCTGGACCCGACAGACAAGCAAGGAAGGCGAGCCACTGCCACCGCCTGATGGTATGGGACGGTCGGGCTCGGGGGGGAGATGAGGGCCGTCGGCCATCCTGTCGCCGAGCTTTACCATGTGGGCCAACTGGTAGACACGTACCGCTGCGTGTTCTTCTGCCAGGCGTCGGGCTCCCATTGTACTGACCTGCCTCGTGGCTGGAAGCACGAGTGCAAGTCCCCCACGGAAGCAGGGAAGGCTGTCCTGAGCCGTTCGTAGCTGGGACTGCCGCCGGAGTCGGGAGGCCGATTCCCCGAGGTCACACTAACTTTCACCCTGCGTGCCCTGGCCAGCTGCCGGTTACCACGCTCGGCGACACAGTGGAGCACAGGCACCCACCTTGTGGCAGGCGAGGCGTGCCCACCAGCGGAGCAGGCGCATCGCACCGGCAAGTTTACTGCTGCAATCGCGCGCATTCATGGCCGACGCTACGTTGCGACGAGTGGGCCACGGACGCAGGACACAACGAGTGCCCGCATGGCCGCCCCAGCGGCAAGGCGGACAAGTCCTGTCCCTCCAGTGCGAAGGCGCCCAAGCACGGCACGAACCCGAAGGCTCCACCAAGCTCCCGACGCTCACGGGCCAGGGCTCCCGATGCCTGGAGGGAGCCCAGACAAGTCTCACGAGACGCAGCACCACTCAGGATGAAGGTGCGGCCGAGCGCAAGGATCGTATGACTTGGGCAGCGTCTGCCTCACTCATTCCTGCCCCTCCTCCCCCCCGTCCCCCCTTGTCCTCCCCTCTCGCACCTGCCCCCTCCTCTTGCACCACCTCGATGCCGGTACACGATCGCGGTCAAAGCAGTGCAGCGAAGCAGGGACGGAACTTCGGGTCTGTGTCGCGTTGTGTTGTTACGTACCAAGGGATACTCGCTGGCTGCAGCCACGCTAACACGATGATGCATATGCTCCTTCACCGCGTGATCTGCAAGATGCGCAGACTTTACCTTACTGTCCAGCCGCGAATCCTCATGGATGACGCTAGCTTCCAGTGGGTCGGCAGACGGCTGTGTGAGTGCAATGTGCTGTTAGCCGCGGTGAGGTGGTATTGCCATCAGTTTTTTTCTTTCGGTCTGATTTTGCAGGTTCTCAAGAGTGGCTTTGTAGCTACCGCAGCTAAAGCGTCGTCGAGAGTGTCGTCGTCGGCTCGTATCATCAGACTGCGGAGCTACACCCACATGCGCAACCTCGGCCACGAAGTCTTCTCGGGAAGACCTCGACGGGCCCAAGAATGTGCTAGGCTCAGTAAAGTATTTCGCCGCCGTCCCAAGCTTGCCGCGCTGCGTCGCGGTGCTCCAGGGAAGGTACAGATGCTTTGGAGGACTGGCTTGATGCCAGCAGCAGGTCACGGCGCAGGAGTCAGCGGAATCACAGACCCATCTTTAAAGGCGCTGCGCACGCTGGCTGGCTCTCTCGTAGGAGCCAGACGCGGTTTGCGATTTACCAGGCGCTTCGGGTTGGCCCTTTGGACGCCCATGTTGTTTCCGACCACCTGAGTGCTGTGCGTGAAGGAGGAGGAGGACGAGGAGGAGGAGGAGGAGGAGGAGGAGGACGAGGAGGAAGCGGTTTTCTCAAAGTGCGGCTCTGGCCTCGGCCCCCCGCGCGTCCGCCCCGAACGGTGTTCTCAGCAGCTTCGGGGACGTCGGGCGGGTCCTGTCCAACGCGTGGCTCTCGCTCGAGGGCCGCGCGCGGTCGTCTGAAAAAACGTGTGCCTTCAAGGAGCCGTGGATCGAAGTCCCAGGAACGGTGCCTCGGCACGGCTCAGGACCGCCGGGGCGCAGCAGTCACGCGGATTCGCGGCGGGGGCGTTCCAAGAAAGGCGTTTTGTAGGATTGGAGATTTGCAGACCGTTGTCTTTGATGGGGCGCTTCCCGCAATTACGCAAATTTGCTGTAGTGGATTGATGCATCCTGGGTTTGCACTGGTCCTCCTCCTCAGAATCTCCGCCTCCTCCTCCTTCTCCTCTAAATTGTCGTCTTCATGGTCCTCCTCCTGCTCCGTCTGGATCCCCCTCCCTGTCAACTCGGTGCCCGCGTGCATGAGAGCGGGCGACGCGAATCCCGCGGGTAGCCCGACTCGATTGAGCTCGCTCATACTCTGCCCGATGCTCGCTGACGAGCGCGACAGGGTCTTCAGCGGGCGCATATAGCCCTGCGTCCCCATCCTGCTCCTCCCGCCGCATCTCGTCATCCTTCTACTAGTGCTCCTCCTGCCTCGCGCCCCCCCTTCATAGTGCACTGGTCGTCTTTGTCGTTCCTCCTCTTGCACCCTGCTCGTCGCCGTCCTCCTGCTCGTGCTCCTGCTGCTTCGCCCCCCCTCATGATAGACATGTCATCCTCATTGTGCCCCCTCCTGTCGTCTTTCTCCTACTAGTGCTACAAACCCCTCCTGTTGCTGCTCTCTCCCGTGTCGGTGCCCCTGACAAGGTTGGGGGAGGGGGGGCCGAAACGCGCCCAGAGTCCAGCAAGGCATGAGGGTGCAGGTGCAAACCACCCGACTTGCCTGGCTGATGCTCTTGGGGGGAGGGGGCTGTCTGTGCTCAGTGGAGGCTGCTGCGCCGCTCAACGATGCGTTGTCCAACCGAGACTGCAAGGTGGGCCCGCTCCCCCTGCTCAATTCCAACCGGGCCCCTTCGAGCCCCCAGGCTGACGCGCCTCTTTCCCGCTTTCTGCTGCTGCAACTGCTGCTTGTCGTCGTCCCGTTATGGCGCGCTGGCCCTGGGGCCAAACTACGCATGAAGGTGCAAACCTGGCTCCTGGCTCGCCGGGCTGATGTTCCAGAGAGGTTGCGGCTTGGGACGCGTGGGCCACCGTCGCCCTCTCCCTTGTCGGTGGCCCCGACAAGGTCGAGGGAACGGTTGCCGACACGCGCCCAGAGTCCAGCAAGCCATGAGGGTGCAAACAAGACTTCCCTGGCTGGTGCTCTGGTGTGGGGAGTCTGTGCTCAGGGGAAGCTGCCGCACCGCTCAACGATGCGTTGCTAACCATAGCCTGCAAGATGGCCCCTTCTCTTTGCTCGGTTCCGCCGGGGCCTCTTCTGAAGCGCTCCTGCTGACGCGCCTCTGTCCTGCTTGCTGCTGCTGCTGCTTGCCGTCCCGTCATGGTGCCCTGGCCCTGGCCGTGGGGCCCAACGAGGCATGAGGGTGCAGACCAGGCTTGTCTGGCTGACGTTCCAGAGAGCTGGGGCTCCAGACGAAGTCAGGGGAGAGGGTGCCGAAGCGCGCCCAGAGTCCAGCAAGGCGTGAGGGTGCACACCCGACGTGCCTGGCTGATGCTCTGGGGGGGTGCCTGTGCTCAGGGGAGGCTGCAGCACCGCTCAACGATGCGTGGCTCAACCGAACACCTGCAGGGTGGGCCCCTTCTCCCTGCTCGGTTCCAGCGGGGCCTCTTCTGAACCCCCCATGTTGACGCACCTCTTTCCTGTCTGCTGCAGCTGCTGCTTGTCTTCGTCCCGTCATGGTGCCCTGGCCCGGGGCCCATCTAGGTATGAGGGTGCAAACAAGACTTGCCTGGCCGATGCTCCAGACAGGCTCGGGCTTGGGACGCGTCGGCCACCGCCGCCCTCTCCCTTGTCAGCGGCCCGAACGAAATTTGGGGAGATGGTGCCAAAACGCGCCCGGAGTCCAGCAGGGCATGAGTGTGCACACCCGACGTGCCTGGCTGATGCTCTGGGGAGGTGCCTGTGCTTAGGGGAGGCTGCAGCACCGCTCAACAACGTGTCGCCGCGCTGTTTGATCTCGACGCGCCCAATGGACAACACCGACACCACGGCACACCCTCGGCAAATCCTGCGTCCCGCGCCCCAGCAGACGAAGCCGGCACCGCGGCAAACCCAAGGCAAGCCCACCGCGCGCGAGGCGGGGCTTGCCCTGGTGGTCGAGGCGCCCCCACCCAAGAAGCGAGGCCCGCGTCGAAGGACACGGCGCGGCGATGTGTGCTGTTGAGCCGAGCCTGCAGGGTGGACCGCTTCCCCCCGCTCGGTTCCAGCGGGGCTTCTTCAGGCCCCCCGTCTCCACTCCGACGCGCGCTTCTTCCTGCTGTGCTGCCCTTGCGGACCCCCCCCCCGTGGATCGAGTAGGGGATCGATTCCACAATCGAAGAATTGATTTGTCCTGCCCCATCCACGACTTCTTGCGCACTCGAAAGGACAAATCAATTTCGGGGTGAATCAATTCTGTAGTCGATCCCCCTACTCGACAGGCGTCCGCTGCGAGGCCCTCCAGGATGTCGGCGGCCTCCCCGCCCTCGCCCGCCTGGTCCTCGCGAAACAGCGGGGGGGCGAGAACGGCAGAATACAACACAACCCATCGAGGATCGAAGATCGACCATCGGAAACCGAGTACGGGGGATTGTGGGGGTGCGCTTTGTGGGGTGCGTGGCTACGAAAAGCGTTGCAGCATGCATGTAGCAACGAGCGGTGGAACTGAATTCCACAACGACAGATATGTCATATGAATTAAGTTTAAGCCTGCACATCAGAAATCAAAGTGGAATCTTTGTTGTTAAAAAGAAACCTTACCAATATTATCACCAAAAAGAATCTGACCCATTCCCTTACAAAAAGATGTTTGGATCGTCGACACAAGGATCCCTATTGAACCCGCTACTGAAGGAATCCTATTCAAATTCTCTACATAATGAGTCACATTGGAATCGTTTTCGAAAGGAATCCCATGGACACCCAGATCACAAGGAATCCTACTCGAATCGCTGACAAAAGGAATCCCATCAAATCGTCTACAAAAGGATTTCTGTTGAAAGCCTGACAGACGGCCGCCGCAGGAACGAACAAAAAACACGAGAAACCATAAACGTTGGAAACAACTGCTTTCACACATAAAAGTAAGGAAGAACTGGCGCGCAACAAGAACATAATACGAAACATATATGAGAATTCCGATTCTGTTTAGCTCACACGGACTTCAAATGAAACCTGTGGCAGGAGGAATCCGAGCTAAATCGTTTACAAAAGGATTCTTGTTGACTGCTCTACAAAAGGAGTCCAGTCTAAACCCTCCACAACAGAAGTCCTAGTGAAGCTCTTTTCGAAATCAATCCTATGGGAACCAAGCTCAAAAGGAATCCGATTCGAATTGCTGGCAAAAAGACTTCTATTAAAATCGTCGGCACGAAGATTCCTATGTATTGCTCTACAAAGAAATCAGATTCCTTATTCCTCAAAAAAACATCCGATTGACACCCAATTCAAACGGAATCCTACTCGAATCGCTTACAACAAGAATCCGATGAAACTCGTCTACAAAAGAATTTCTAGTGAAAGCCTGGCACGCGGCCCCCGCAGGAACGAACATGAAGAAACATATGGAAATAATGGGACTTTGGGACAGCTCTGTGTTTCCACACGGGAAGATAAGGAAACACCAGCGCGCAACAAGAGACTAAAAAGGACAGTTCAGGGAAATGTCAAATCTGGCTCGGCTCACAAGGAATCCGATTGAACTCCGTTGCAGAAGGAATCCTTTTGAAACCCGATAGAAAAAAGCTTCTATGGAATCCATTGCAAAGGACTCCATGGAATCTACTGAACCCACTTGTTGAATCCATTACAAAGGGTTCCCTTACTTTCCACATGGGGACACAAGTTTCTTACAACCCTTTTTCACGCAAAACAATGTTTCTCTTGTTTCGCTCATGCGGCGGCCGCCTGTCAGGATTTCATCAAAAATCCTTTTGTAGACGATGTTGATCGGACTCCTAATGTAAGCGATTTGAATAAGATTCCTTGTGATCTGGGTTTCGATGAGGTTCCTTTTGGAAAAAGGTTTCACTAGGATTCCTTTTGCGGATGAGTCGAATCGGAGCCCTTTTGTATAGCAATCAAACGGAATCCTTTTGTAAAGGATGTTTAACTGGATTCATTGTGCAACAGGTTTCATTAGACATCATTGTGGGCCGAGCCAGAATCGCAATTTTCCATGTAATTGTCCTCTCACGTTCTTCCTGAACGCCGGTTTTTACAAATTATTCCTGTGCAGATACATGTCTTTCCAACTTTTGTTAGTTTCACTCTTTTCCTTTTTTTTTCGCTCCTGCGGCGGCCGCCTGTCAAGCTTTTATCAAAAATCCTTTTGTAGACGATGTTGATCGGATTCCTCATGTAAGCGATTCGAGTAGGATTCCTTGCGATATGGGCTTCAATGGGACTCCTTGTGGACAAAAGTTACGGCGGGTTCGTGTCGTGCCGACACCAGCGTTGGTTTTTGACACCGCAGGGATCGTTCAACCTTGAACGATCGGCCGTCTCCGCAACGTCCAATCGTTCAACATCGATCGATTCTGGGTCGCCGGCGGCGTTCAACCTTGAACGCCCGCGCTGGGGTCGCCGCTGGTCGACACGACGCAAACCTACCGTAATTACATTCGTTGGGTGGACACTTGGAATCGGATTATTTTTGTAGCGGGTTCGCTATGATTCCTTGTGTCCACGATTGTCATGGAATTCCTTGTGTAAGCGATTCGATGGGATTCCTTTTGACGATGGTATTACTCAGATTTGGTGAAAACGAATTCCAATTGGAATCTGTTGTCACGGGATACAGAAGAAACCCTCTTGCGGCGGATGTCAGACAGGTTCCTGTGTTCCAGAATTGGCAGCAACAAGAATCCTTTTGCAACGGATTACACAATGATGCCGATTGTCGCTGTTCTTGTTTCCGTTCTCCCCCTTCCCCTACCCCTCCCCCAAGAGCTCTTCAGTAGTTCCTATTGTTCGCTGTGTTGTTATATGCTTTCCGTATGTTTCATTGTGCTCCTCTTGTCCCTTATGCGGGGAGGAGAGTTCTTTCACATCCGAAGCGGGTGCAGAAGGATTCAGTTTGCTGCGGGTTGCGACAGAATTGCTTTGGTGTTGGTCACAGAAGGATTCTCTTTGTGGCGGGCTACATAAGGATTCCTATTGTTGCGCGTGACAAAAAATATTCCTTTCGTGGCGGGTGACAACGGGTTCCTAGTGTAGCGGGTTGAGGAATGATCTTTTTGGAGGCGGATTTCAACATGTTTTTTTGTGGCGGGTTACAACAGAATTCCTCCTGTGGCGGGTGAGAAGATGAACTCTTGTGTGGCGCAGCGCGGCAAACCTTATCGTCGCCGTCTACAGCCGGATCTTCTTGTTTTGGATTGCAGAAGGGCCTCTTTGTTGCGGATTACAATCGGATGCCTGTCGTGGCATTGTTGCGGCGTACAACAGTGATTCCATGCAACGCACCCCGCCCACCCATAGCCGCCTCACCCCACCCCCCCTCAGTCGGTCCACCCAGCCCACCCACAGTCGCCCCCCCTCCTCATCCAGATCCCCCCCACCCACCCACCGTTGTCCAGCCCACTCCCCCGCCCAGTCGCCCCACCACACCCACCCAGCGTCGTCCCACCACCCACACCCACAGTCGTTTCATACCCCCCTCTATGGTCGCCCCACCACCCACGCCCACCGTCGACCCACCAACCAAACCCAAAGTCTTTTCATTTCCCCCCATACCGTCGTCCCACATCCCACCCCAACGTCGCCAGCCACCACAATTAACTGTATAATGAATGATGGTTGGATGACTGCAGGTTTTCCGAACGATGTTTGGATGACTGTGTTGGATGAGTGAGTTTTGGATGAATTGTTTTTCTGGACACTAGTATGTCGTATCTTATCGCATCGCTTGCCGCCGATCATCATGCACCTGGTATTGGAGAATTCGCTTCTTCTCCGCAACATCGCCACGGGCAAAACGCGGAATTGGAGGGAGACGGATATGGATATGGGGATCGAGATGGAGATGGAGATGGATATGGGGATGGAGATCGGGATGGAGATGGGGATGGAAACGCGGATGGAGATGGACCTGGGAGGGAGAGACAGGGATAGAAAAACGATGGAAGTGGGTAGGCGTTGGCCGGGTGGAGGCACGAAGACAGAGCAGGAAGGGGAGACGACGAAGGAGTTAACGAGGACAGGGAAAACATAACGGAGAAAAGGGCAGGAGGGAGAGAGGGGAGCATGGAGAAGGGGAAAGGAAAAAGGAACGGGAATGGTGTGACAACGCGGAAGAAGAGAGAGAGGAAGGAAGGGGGACGGATGAAGGAAACGGGGAGGGTACTGGATTTGAGTATCCTGTGGAAGTCCGTATGCTCAGACTTCTTCTGCGATCCATAACGAGCGGGAGAGAAGTAGCAGCGATGGAAAACAAACAGATAAAAGAGAGAAGTACCCGACGAGGAAAGCGACGATGGGAGCCCAAGAACGCACCCCCACAATCCCCCGCACCCGCCTGGCCCTCGCGAAACAGCGGGGGGGCGAGGACGGCAGGAGGACAACACAAGCCATCGAGGATCGAAGATCGAGCATCGGAAACCGGGGCTCGATGATCGGGGATGGAGGATCGAGCATTGAGCACCGAACATCGAAGGCCGAGGCTCGTGGATCGAAATGGCCAGGCACTGCTGCGTGTGTGCTGGCTCACGGTTATATGCCGACGCTTATTCTTCGAGGAGGGCGTGGACGTGGATCCTGGGGCCTGGATGGCCGCTAGAGTCGGGGGCGCGCAAGCATGGATTATTAGCGATCCAAGGATTTGGCGCGCGGTCACCAAATCCATGGATCGGGGGAGGTGCCCTCCCCAAATATGCGGCCGGTGCCGCCTCGCTCGGCGGCGGAAATCCGCGCCTTCCCATGGAAGCGGGACCCGCCGCTAGTCCGCGCCCCCTTGATCCATGTTCTTGCGATCGCCTGAGATCATTTGCCGACGCTTCTTCTTCGAGGAGGGCATGGGCGTGGATCCCAGGGCCCCGATGGCGGCAGGAGGCGCGGCGCTCGGCTCCTTCTCGCCGAAGGCCGGCTTCGCTGCACCCTCCACGTCCGTGGCCGTACGCAGCACGTGCGCGCCAGCGCTCCTGGCGCGGGGCACGGCGGCCGACCCCCTCCCCCCCCTCCTGCTCCTCCTGCTGCTGCTCCTCCTCCTCCGCCTCCTCCTCCTCCTCCGCCTCCTCCGCCTCCTCCGCCTCCTCCGCATCCTGCTACTGCTCCTCCTCCTCCGCCTCCTCCTCCTCCTCCTCCTCCTCCTCCTCCTCCTCCTCATCCTCCTCCTGCTACTCCCCCTCTTCCATTGGATCCACCAGCAGCCCTCAAAAATGGCGACCGTGTCGCCATTTTCGAGGGCTGCTGCCTCACTCCATTGGACCCACCAGCAGCCCTCGAAACTGACGACAATGTTACAGATCGCAGCCCCCCAGGGACGGCGAGGTCCCGCTCAGGCCTGCGAGGTGCCCCACTCCGCTGGACCCACCAGCAGCCCCCGAGAATGGCGACAGCGTCGCAGATCGCAGCCCCACAGGGGCGGCGAGGTCCCGCTCAGGCCTGCGCGACGCCTCACTCCGCTGGGCCCACCAGCAGCTCTCGAAAGTGGCGACAGTGTCGCAGATCGCAGCCCCCCAGGGACGGCGAGTTCCCGCTCAGGTCTGCGCGGTGCCTCACTCCGCTGGACCCACCAGAAGCCCTCGAAAGTGGCCACAGCGTCGCAGATCGCAGCCCCCCATGGACAGCGAGGTCCCGCTCAGGTCTGCGCGGTGCCTGCCTCACTCCGCTGGACCCACCAGCAGCCCCCGAAAGTGGCGACAGAGTCGCAGATCGCAGCCCCACAGGGGCGGCGAGGTCCCGCTCAGGCCTGCACGGTGCCTCACTCCGCTGGACCCACCAGCAGCCCCCGAAAGTGGCGACAGTGTCGCAGATCGCAGCCCCCCAGGGACGGCGAGGTCCCGCTCAGGTCTGCGCGGTGCCTCACTCCGCTGGACCCACCAGCAGCCCCCGAAAGTGACAATGTCGCAGATCGCAGCCCCCCATGGACGGCTAGGTCCCGCTCAGGTCTGCGCGGTGCCTCACTCCGCTGGACCCACCAGCAGCCCCCGAAATGGCGACAGTGTCGCAGATCGCAGCCCCCCAGGGACGGCGAGGTCCCGCTCAGGTCTGCGCGGTGCCTCACTCCGCTGGACCCACCAGCAGCCCCCGAAAGTGGCGACAGTGTCGCAAATCGCAGCCCCACAGGGGCGGCGAGGTCCCGCTCAGGCCTGCGCGGTGCTTCACTTCGCTGGACCCACCAGCAGCCCCCGAAAGTGGCGACAGTGTCGCAAATCGCAGCCCCCCATGGACAACGAGGTCCCGCTCAGGTTTGCGCGGTGCCTGCCTCGCTCCGCTGGACCCACCAGCAGCCCCCGAAAGTGGCGACAGAGTCGCAGATCGCAGCCCCACAGGGGCGGCGAGGTCCCGCTCAGGCCTGCGCGGTGCCTCACTCCGCTGGACCCACCAGCAGCCCCCGAAAGTGGCGACAGTGTCGCAAATCGCAGCCCCCCAGGGACGGCGAGGTCCCGCTCAGGTCTGCGCGGTGCCTCACTCCGCTGGACCCACCAGCAGCCCCCGAAAGTGGCGACGTCGCAGATCGCAGCCCCCCAGGGACGGCGAGGTCCCGCTCAGGTCTGCGCGGTGCCTCACTCCGCTGGACCCACCAGCAGCCCCCGAAAGTGACGACAATGTCGCAGATCGCAGCCCCCCATGGACGGCGAGGTCCCGCTCAGGTCTGCGCGGTGCCTCACTCCGCTGGACCCACCAACAGCCCCCGAAAGTGACGACAATGTCGCAGATCGCAGCCCCCCAAGGACGGCGAGGTCCCGCTCAGGTCTGCGCGGTGCCTCACTCCGCTGGACCCACCAGCAGCCCCCGATTGTGGCGACAGTGTCGCAGATCGCAGTCCCCCCGGGACGGCGAGGTCCTAGACAGGTACCGCATGCATAGAAGGGACATATATATTTTCATAGAGAGAGAGAGAGAGAGAGAGAGAGAGAGAGAGAAACACAGAGGGAGAGAGAATGAGAGAAAGAGAGAGAGAGACAGAGAACTAGAGAAAGAGAGCAAGAGAGAAATAGAGAAACAGAGAATGAGAGAGAGAGGGAGAAAGAAAGCGGCGAGAGGCAGGAGGCGGGAGGCGGGAGCAGGAGAAAACGCAACCGCAGTGCTCGATCAAAACGGATACCCAACCAAGGAAGGCTGGGAACCATCAAGACCCAACAGAAAACGGGGCACCCTGGAGGCAAGCAGGGTGTTTCTTGGCATGGGCTCCCACTGTAGTCGACCATCGGACCCCCTGATACCTCGGGGGGAAAGCTGGCGGGCGCGAGGGCCGGGGCTCCCGACGCCGGATCCAAGGGCGTGCTCGAGGACGGAGTGCTCGCGCGCCCTGCCAGAGCACGGCGCCGCCGTCGTCGCCGTCGTTGACTGCCGCCGCCGCCATCGACGTCACCACCGCCACCGTCGCAGTCTGCTGCTGCGAGGTGGGGATGTGTCCACACCCACCGCCTGGGGAATTGATGTCCCAAGACCCAAGGGAGCGGTGGGATGCATTTTGGCACCAGGGGGCTTCCACATACACACACATATGATCATATGCGCACATACATAAAACATATACTACGCATACATACAGGCGTATACAGCGTGCATGCAAATATATAGCAATGTATGAAATTATACATTCGTAAATACACATAATGACAATTACATGTATGCAGATTCATCTACACATGCATCTGCATCAACATCTATTTCTACAGCTACATCTACATACACATCTACATATGCATATGTGTATGCATATGCATATTCATATACATTTGAACATACATATACATCCTGCCGAGGTCCCCCAAGATCGATCTTCCAGACGGTGGTCATGGAGAAATCCCAGGCCCGGGTCCCCGCCGCGGCCGCCAATTTTGTCGCCGCCGCCGTCGCCGTCGTCATCGCCGCCGCTGGCATCACCATCGCCGTCTCCGTCGCACCGTCCAGCTCTGCTCTTGACGTGCTCGACATCGCCGTCGACCCCTTCTAAGCCTCTGTAAGCCTGGGACCCCTTTTGGCCTCTGCAGGCCAAGCTCCGGGGACCAAGCCGCGTCGGGTCGGCATCGGAATCAGGGCGGGCGCCGGGTCCTGCCTCGGGGGTCCAGGTCGCGACAGGGGGGCACGGAGAGGCGAGCGACGAGAGACAAGGAGGGGGCTGGAGCTGGGACCAGAAGCCTGGGCAGCTGAGAAGTCACGGCCTCTGGGCTGGAGGGGCTCGGCGCCGCTGCAGCAGAGGGTGGCGATACTGAGCAGGCTCCGCGGCTGTGCACAACAGGTGACCCTTCGCCGATGAAGCCCTTTGGGCCCGCCTCGGCTCGGAGCCGAAGCCCCTCGAAACCATCACGATGTGGAGCGGGTGGGGGGTTCTGGCCCTCAGGCCCACCACCTCGACGACAGGGGGGGGAGGAGGAGGAGGAGGAGGAGGAGGAGGAGGAGGAGGAGGAGGAGGAGGAGGAGGAGGAGGGAGGAGGAGGAGGAGGAGGAGGAGGAGGAGGAGGAGGAGGAGGAGCGGGAGAAAATGAGGACGACAAGGAGGAGGAGGAGGGGGAGGTGGAGAAGCAATGCGCAGCGAGCCTCAATTGCCTCTGGCATTCGCGCTCGAGGACCCACACCTCTGGAGGTCTGGACCTTCCCCCCGAGCAACCGTGCTTAGTGTTGTTCACGGTACTGGGGCCTTGTGAAGGCCTCCGAAGACCGAAAAAGGGCAAACACCTTCCCTCGCGTTTTCTCGTAACCCCTGAGATCCGACGTTGCGACCAAAATTAAAACACCCTGGAACACCACGACCAGAGACCCGGATCGAACCCACCTTCCTGCGGCATGTCTCGAGCCTGGTCCATACGTGATGGTCCCAGGACCCGACTCTGTGCGAAAACGCTTGGTATGAAAGAAATGCAAA
The DNA here is from genome assembly GCA_963575745.1 of Prorocentrum cordatum. Classification (NCBI taxonomy): domain Eukaryota; class Dinophyceae; order Prorocentrales; family Prorocentraceae; genus Prorocentrum; species Prorocentrum cordatum. Next base: position 193,818 of record CAUYUJ010002226.1, on the reverse strand, counting down.
ACACCCGGACCTCAGGGACGAGAGGGGGTCATTTTGCTCAGCCGCGAACGCGTCCACCATCACCCGTCAGCTCGCGTTGCGAATGCAATCGCGCTGCCACTGAAAACACGAGACTCAGCCTGCTCGAGGAGGAAAGGGTACGTGAAGGAACGAGGAGCAGGAGCAGGAGAGGCACTAGGCGGCGGGGGGGGACAACCAAAAGGTAACGATGCCCTCCCGGGGTGCGTTCGGACCAGGATCTCGATGCGGATCAAGCGGTGGCGACGCAGAAGGCACCCAGGAGGCCCAAAAAGGCGAAAACGAGGCAAGGGTACCACCAGTACCTGATTAGTAATCAACGGACCGAACCCTTTAGGAGACGACCTAAGTTTGGAGGGCCAAAAACATTTGGGATTGCGGGCCTCTTCTGCATATGTGTCAAGCCAAACTACTCAGAGTTATAACCCCTGATGCAAAGACGGGGGCCTCAGTGGCATTAGGGCTAGGGAGTGTTTTTTCCTCGATGAGCACTGGCGCCTTCCTGGGGAAACCAAAAGGTACCCATACTGCTACTCCCCGGATCTCTCCTGGGGTGCATTCTGACCAACAACTCGAGGCGAATCCAGCGGTGGCGACGAGGGCCTCCGAGGAGACCCCAAAACGGGGAAAACAAGGAAAGGGTAGAGGTAGGAACACCTGTTGCTCCTCCGACTTCCCCTCCTCCGAAGGAGGTGCCTGTCGCCGTCGGCCAGCGGGAACGCGATGTGCTTGGCGGTCTCCCTAGCGAAGAAGGCGTCCAGCGCCGACTGACCCGCCGGCCAGAAGGCCCGGCCAAGGGGGGAGGTCGGGGACCCGAGGGCTGGACGTGCTTCCTCCTCCTCCTCCGCCTCCTCCTCTTCCTCCTCCTCCTCCTCCTCCTCCACTTCCTCCTCCTTCTCCTCCGCCTCCTCCTCCTCCTCCTCCTCCTCCTTCTCCTCCTCCTCCCCCTCCGCCTCCCTCCGCCTCCTACTCCTACTCCCCTCCCCCCTCCTCCTCCTCCTCCTCCTCCTCCTCCTCCTCCTCCTCCTCCTCCTCTCCTCCTCCTCCTCCTCCTCCTCCTCCCTCCTCCTCCTCCTCCTCCCTCCCCCTCCTCCTCTTCCTCCCCCTCCCCCTCCCCCTCCCCCTCCTTCCTCCTCGTCCTCCACCTCCTCCTCGTCGTCGCCCTCGTCCTCCTCCTCGCCCTTCTCGGATCCCGTGCCTCCTCCCACGCCGCTGGCGAGCGGCCAGCTCTCCATCCGCGGCAGCAAGCCCGGGCCTCGGCCCCCGGGGCGTAGCCTCGGCCCCCGGGGGCGTCGTCTTTCCGGGCCCCGCGGGGAGCCTGCCCCGGGACACCTGGCCCCACGGCCTGAGAGGAGGGGACAGTGAGGCGTGGCTCGAGGAGGGTGCGCGGGCGGGGGAGCCAGGGAACGCATGAAGAGAGAAGGAAGGACACCGAACTCTGGCAGATGTCACGGCCCCGGCCCTGGTACCCGCACACCCCTAGTCCTCCCCTCCTTTGTGGACGCCCCCGACCATCCCTCCCAGTCGACCGAAGTACATTCAGAACCGTTCATCAGCACGATGTGCCTGCTACCGGCTTTCTTTTTCCCAGGCTGACCTGTCACTCCCTGTAGTCGGCGTTTCCCTTGCAGGCCAGTTTCCCTCCCGTTCCTTCTCCTCCCCTCCCCCCAATCTTTCGAGGTTCGATGCGGCTGGCGACAGTTGATTGCTGTGTCGCGGCGGCGGGCCCCGGCGACTCGGACGCCCACTCCTCGTGCTTGTTTCGGTGTGGTACTACTTTTTCGCAAGCTGGGCCAAGATGATCCTCGAGGGTCCTCGCTGAGAAAAAATGCACACCTCCGACCGATGCCGAGGTGCAAGCGGGTAGCGTGTCGCTCCTTGATGAGGGGGGCCACATAACTCTGACCTGCGAGCAGGGCCCCGAGGGAATGCAGTGCAGGGGCGGGCCAAGCGGGCGAACATCGGATGACGCAAGTCATCGTGCACATCTGTACACGGACGAGCCGCTCCAGCAGTGAAGAGGAAGGCGTAGAGTAGAACAAACACAAACTACAATGATACATTCCGAGGAACGCTTCCGTCTACACGAGGGAGAACCCTGGATCCAGGAAAGTACTCGAGAAGGTGGAGCCAAATGCGGGCCCGCCGTCCAGAATCCGGTGTGAGAGAAGGAAGGTCCTTGCGGAGGACGGCGACCACGAGCTTGCGACAAAGGCCCTCGGTGGTGGCGTCGGTCTCGGTCTCAGCGGTGGCATTCCCGCAATCGACAACCGCGTGCTCGACGCTGTGGTGGTTGGAGGCGTCCTGGCCGCTAGCCGCTGCGGGCCTCTCCATCAAGTCAGGAGCCTCCCTCAAGTCCTCCAGCATAGTAAAGCTGCGGGCGTCCTCGGTCTGAAGGACCAGCGCGACGTCCTCCGCAGCTTTCGGAAACGCAGGGCAAAGGGCAGCCAGGCGTCGAGATGAGGACGGGCACCGGAAGATCACCCGGGCCATGTCAGAGTGCTGCTTGGTCTGCTGGGTCTCCGACCCACGCTTGTGGCTCCTACCTGACGTCAACGTCCGCTTCGGAGGGCGCGCCGAAGACGGGGGACAGCATGGTTGCATCCTCGGGCCCAGGATCAGATCATGCTGAGGAAGGAGAAAGTCGGCCCTCAGCGCCGCCACAGCGAATTCCTCGTCAACGGCAAGACCAGGCTAGCGTTCTGGACCATACTGGATGCACCACAGCTTTCTCGACCCCGGCACTTGGGGATCTTCTAGCTCCCCGGCAGCATGGAACCTGGAGCTGAGGCCAAACTTGGTGAAGATCGCGAGCTAACTAAGCGCTGATGCGGCGTCCACTTACACGATTCGACTTCATCGCCTTCCCGTACCAGATCCATACCCGACGTAGGCGCAACATATCCGACCTTCGTGTTTGCTGGTCGTCTCTCTCGAGAAATCGAAAGCGTTCATGCTCGAGTCAACGGCTGTCTCGGGGAAAGGCTCGTGCCGAAGATGGAGCCACGTAGCCGCGGATAGGTGGAGACCGATCGTGCACCCATCTGGAAGTAACCAGCCCACGACAATCCACTGGATGCGTCCCGCGGTCAGCGAGGCCCAGGGCGCCAGCGAAGTCCAAGCCTTCAACGTGGTGATCGATACTGTTGTTCTCGTCGCGAGAGTCAATCGCCGAGGTCATGGCGTGAAGAACGCCTTCGTGTCGAGGAACACGGTCCTCAAGCAGGGTGTCCGATATGTAGGCGCTGGGAGCTGGAACCACATGCCGCCCCGCTTGGAAAAGGAGGGGCGGGGACGCTCAACGGGCTGAGCATCTGGTGGGCACTGGCGTGATCGGCGTGCCCGCCGGGGGCGTGCGCAGCCATGTCCAGCTTGGCGCGGGGAGAAAGATGCACAGCACAGCAGGAGCTCGACCAGAAGAAACCTTCTACAAAAAGCCCAACCCTGAGACCCCAGGACGTCCATTGGCTTTGGTGTGGGAACGTCACGCTCTCCATAGCAAGACCATCGAAACCCAAGAAACCCAGGGCACCCTGGAGGCAAGCAGGGTGTTTCTTGGCATGGGTTTCCACTGTATCTTGAAGGTTTCGAAACTCACCGCGCAAACCGACCAAACCTCGATGGAAATCTCGAATCGCTAGGCTGGCCACCGCAACTGCCGCGACAGAAGCATGGAGAAGAGAAGCAGAGGTACGCACTGGACGCCTCACCGCGCCGGTCAAGAAGATCTCGAGCCAACATGGCGACGACGACGGCGACGACGACGACGGCGAATACGACGGCGGCAACCACGACGACGCCAAGGCACCACCGAGAGGCCTCCTCCGCCACGGACCGCAGCTGCGCCAGGAGTTTCCTGAGGTACTCCTGGAGGTCCTCCTGGGCGCCGCGGCGGGTCTGGCCACCGCACTGCCCAGGACACACGTGATGTCGGTGGTGCACCCTTTACTGAACCTCCCTTTAGTGAAAATGGCCTAGGACCGAAACCGACGGACCTGGACCCGCAAACATGACGGCCGCGACGCCCTCTTGCGAACCGAAAGCGGCCGATTCCTTAATCGACGTGTCAGGGTAGGAGGTTTGTCCACTTCCGATGATGGAGGGCCCCAACTGCGTTTTCGACTATGTGCCCCCCTGTTGCGCATCGGCCGTGGGCGGTCTTCGGTAATCCTCTGCTGGTCTTCGGGCGGTCTACGGTGGTGCTTGGCGATTTCTCAGGGTCTTCGGCGCGAAAGGTGGATGGTTGCAATCGGCAGGGGGGTTCATGATCAAGCGTCGAAAAGGATCGAACGACAGCGATCAGGGCTCCAGGATTCAGCACCGAGATGCTCCTGGAGGTCCTCCTTGACGCCGCCGCGGGCTTGGCCACAGCCCTGCCCAGGCCTCTGGCGGTGGAGGATCTGGGATCCGCGCTCGAGGATCCTGGATCGAGGCTCCAGGTGCTCCCGAAGGGCATCCTTGTGCTGGTTTGGCCTTCGCCCTGCCCAGACCTCCAACGATCGAGGAGTCGCGGGCCGAAGAGGGGGGCGATAAAAGGGTGTGGGGGGGGGGTGGAGGGGGGGGGAGAAAGTGCCCCGTTCGGGCCCTGAAGGCCGCCTTTGGGACCCTACAGGGTCCCTCCAGGGGCCCTGAAGGCCCCTTTAGGGTCCCCACAGGCCTCTTTTTCTGCAGCCCCTGCTAGCCCCCCCATGTACCGCTCCTGCACGTATCGCCGCACAAGCGGAGGCCTCCGAGATGTCGTCCGGGCGCTCTGGCCGAGCTGGCCAAAACCCTGCCGAGACCTCCCACGATCGAGGATCGAGGCTCGAGGATCCTGGATCGAATCGCTCCCTGGACCTCCAGCGGATTGTATTTCTCAGCCGCGGCTGCTGTTGCCCAGTTTCGGCCTCCTGGGGCGTCTAAGGAGGGGGGGCGTCCAAGAGGGGTGCGTGTGCAAAATCATGACCAGAGGCATGTGCGCAGCCCAGGGTGGGGGGCCAGGGGACGCATTGAAATAAGAAGAGGCGCCATGAGGTCTGGGGAGATATCATGCCCTTTGCCATGGTATTCACCCCCCACCCTAGTCATCACCCCCCTCTTGGCCGCCCCCGAGGCCTCTGGGGGCAGTTTTTGGGCCCGTGGGGCCGCCAGGCATGCATCTGGGCCGTGGTGGTCACTTTTTGTGGGGGCAGGCCGTCCGCTGGTCCTGGCGCTTGTCGTTGAAGTTCCCAAGGTTGAGCTTGTGCCTGCCAGCCGCATCTTCCTTCCACATGCCGACCTCCTCCTCCTCCTCCTCCTGCTCCTGCTCCTGCTCCTCCTCCTCCTCCTCCTTCTCCTCCTCCTCCTCCTCCTCCTCCTCCTCCTCCTTCCCCTCCCCCTCCTTACCCTTATCCTTTTTCTCCTGATCCCCCTTCTCCTCCACCTTCGAAATTGTCACCCCCGTGGCAGAGTGCAGCAGGACTTCGCAGGGCGCGCGGGACTTCAGTATCATGCGCGCTTCCAGGAGATCCAGGAAGCGGCGCTGCCGCAGCCTGCTGAGCAACACCGGCCCCACGAGCCGCCGCGGTGATTCCGCGGCACAGGGGCGTAAGCCGCGGCACGCCAGAAGGCGGAAACCGTGGCACGCCGGAGGGCGGAATCCTTGACACGGCCGGCCAGCATGGGCAGCTCGCCTTATTACCTAACAGCGAAGACTGATAGGTTTCTAATAGTCTCAAAAGAGAGCAGCACATTAATTCACAGGGGGGTCTGGGCAGCCGTTGGGGACGAGTTGGGGTTTGCCGGCCGGGATCGTTTTTCGCATACAGTCACACACTTCGTGCTCTTCGACCTCCGCAGAACTCCATTCCCGGGCCACATTCTGAATGCCCGGAGCCAACTGTAGGCCACTTCGTGCTCTTCGACTTCCCAGAACTCCATTCCTGGGCCACATTTTGGATGCCCGGAGCCAACTGTAGGCCACTTCGTGGTCTTCGAGTCCCCAGAACTCCATTCCCGGCCAGATTTTGGATGCCCGGAGCCAACTGTAGGCCACTTCGTGTCTTTCGAGTTCCCAGAACTCCATTCCCGGGCCAGATTTTGAATGCCCGGAGCCAACTGTAGGCCACTTCGTGGTCTTCGAGTTCCCAGAACTCCATTCCCGGGCCAGATTTTGGATGCCCGGAGCCAACTGTAGGCCACTTCGTGGTCTTCGAGTTCCCAGAACTCCATTCCTGGGCATGAATTTGAATGCCCGGAGCCAACTGTAGGCCATTCCCGGGCCAGATTTTGGATGCCCGGAGCCAACTGTAGGCCACTTCGTGGTCTTCGAGTTCCCAGAACTCCATTCCTGGGCATGAATTTGAATGCCCGGAGCCAACTGTAGGCCACTTCGTGTTCTTCGAGTTCCCAGAACTACATTCCCGGGCCACATTTTGAATGCTGAGGCAGGCTGAGGCTGAGGCTGAGGCAGGCTGATGCTGAGGCAGGCTGAGGCTGAGGCTGAGGCTGATGCAGGCTGAGGCTGAGGCAGCCTGAGGCTGACGCCGAGGCTGAAGGCAGACTGAGGCTGAGGCTGAAGCAGGCTGAGGCTGAGGCTGAGGCAGGCTGAGGCTGAGGCAGGCTGAGGCTGAGGCTGAGGCAGGCTGAGGCTGAGGCTGTGTCTGTGACTGCCGTTGCCACTGCGACTGTCATCGCGAATGCGACTACGACTGCGAGAACAGCACAATTCTACAACTGGATTCTCATCTGAATCTTAAGGGGAATGCTTCCAGATATGCCCCTACACATCGCTGTTAGGTTGCTTTGCCGGGATAATTCCAAACGGATCGTCCACGGAGACGGTGCGGCACTTGGTGGTGCACCCCGTGGTCACCGCTGAGAGGTATGTTGTTTTTTACCTAACAGCGAAGACTGATAGGTTTCTAGTAGTCTCAAAAGAGAGCAGCACATTACTCCACAGGGGGGTCTGGGCAGCCGTTGGGGGGCCGTTGGGGTTTGCCGGGGGGGATCGTTTTTCGCATACAGTCACACACTTCGTGCTCTTCGATTCCCAGAACTCCATTCCCGGGCCACATTCTGAATGCCCGGAGCCAACTGTAGGCCACTTCGTGCTCTTCGACTTCCCAGAACTCCATTCCCGGGCCACATTTTGAATGCCCGGAGCCAACTGTAGGCCACTTCGTGCTCTTCGAAGTTCCCAGAACTCCATTCCCGGGCCACATTTTGAATGCCCGGAGCCAACTGTAGGCCACTTCGTGTTCTTCTAGTTCCCAGAACTCCATTCCTGGGCCACATTTTGAATGCTGAGGCAGGCTGATGCTGCGGCCGAGGCAGGCTGAGGCTGAGGCAGGCTGAGGCTGAGGCCGAGGCTGAAGGCAGACTGAGGCTGAGGCTGAAGCAGACTGAGGCTGAGGCTGAGGCAGGCTGAGGCTGAGGCTGAAGCAGGCTGATGCTGAGGCAGGCTGAGGCTGAGGCTGAGGCTGATGCAGGCTGAGGCTGAGGCAGGAGGCTGAGGCCGAGGCTGAAGGCAGACTGAGGCTGAGGCTGAAGCAGGCTGAGGCTGAGGCTGAGGCAGGCTGAGGCTGAGGCAGGCTGAGGCTGAGGCTGTGACTGCGACTGCCGTTGCCACTGCGACTGTCATCGCGAATGCGATTACGACTGCGAGAACAGCAGAATTCTACAACTGGATTCTCATTTGAATCTGAAGGGGAATGCTTCCAGATATGCTCCTACACATCGCTGTTAGGTTGCTTTGCCGGGATAATTACTTGTTTGCGGCACAACGTGGTGCACTCCATGGTCGCCCCTGAACGGCATGTTGTATTTACTTGTCTTTTGGTGTCCCCGCGCTCGAGTACTCTTACCGACCGTTCTTTGGACCGACGGTCGAACGACGGTCCTGGCTGTACCGACGCTCGCGTGTTAACCTCCTACGCCCAGGGTGGCGGTCCGCCCTGCTGTGGAGATGGCTCCTCCTGCCGCCCCTAGACCGGCGAGCCACCCAGCTGAGGAGTCGGCAACCCATGACCCCCGAGGCGAGAACCTGGCGGTGGTGCGGGTCAACCTGTCAGCCCTGGGGTGGAGATGTGTCCTGCAGTGGGGCGGCCCCCCCGGGTCCTCCCCGGGATGGCGGTCGGCCTTTCTGTGGAGCATGTCCCCCGCGTCACCCCTTGGGTGCGGCACGGGCGCGGGCCCGCCCCGTACACCCCATGGGGTGGCGGCCCGTTTTGCCTAGGAGCCGCCCTCTCCCTGTCACCCCTAGGGTGTTCATTCGCCCTGTGGTGGAGCAGGCTCCCTATTCAGGGGGCCAGCGTTTGGCGCTATCTTGGGCGATTCCAGCCCATCCTTGCAGTATGCGGTGAGACACGCATCATGCTTCCTCACCAGTACGGTGGGCAGCGATAGGGCTTACCTGCCTCCCCCATTGAGCCGATGGTGTCGCCCGCCAGAGGGATGTACCTCCAGGACACAGCCCGGCGGTGGCATTACTGGCGGTCCTGTACACCCGCCCGCTGAGGCACTGGCATCTCGGTCGCAGCTAAGCGGCAATGCAGGTGGCCCTGTGTAGTCTCACTGCTTTAACAGAAGTGGCTGTTCCAGCGCATGCGTACCACACATACCATCCACTAACACCAGGTGCCAAATAAGGTCCATGTAAAAGGCTTTAGGGTCAGACGGTTTTGCCGTCCCAATTATCGCGAGCACAGCTTCATGTACCCCCACTCGACTGGACAGGGTTATGAATGTGGTCGATCCTCGTGACTTCCAGCCACACCAATGATCATCAAGACCGCTTGCTGCAGCTCCCTTCCTGCAAGCTCATCCTCCTCCTCCGAGGGGGGCGACCCGGGGGGGGGGGCTGGCTGCGGGGGGGGGGGGGTCAGTCAGTCAGAAGCCATGCGCCAGCCTTTGGCACGGCGCTTGGGCAGAACATGCACCCACATATGCACAAATGTACGTGCCCTACCGTGTGGCAGGCCGGTGATATTTACGCTGACAAGACATAGCGCGTAGCAAGGGAGGGGGGGCAGACAATGACCTGGACTCGACGATGCATCGCGGATCGATCAGTATCAGGCCCCCAACAGCGAATCCGCGCGCCCCTGGGCTGTGTGGGGTGCCCGGGCCCCGATTGGCGATGAACGGGCGATGGAGGGGTCAATGCTTGCCCCCGTCTTTGTCCCTGGTCCTCCACCTCACTCCTCCTCTCCCACCTTGGCTGTGGTGCTATGTGTTGGGCTGCGCCCCCATGGCTGCAAGCACGCGCTGCGCCACCATATTCTCGCAGATGAACTTTAGATATTGTTTTGGCACGTGCCGCATTTGTAGCTTACCATTCCTGTCCTGTACACGCGCCGCTTGGTGTGCGACTCGCTTGCTACCCCCCGGCTGTCAAGGTCGTGCACCTTGCCTTCGTCGATGGCCGATCCGAGCCTATCCCATAAGACGAAACCAGGACGAGAACAACAACGGGTGAAACCAGATCGAGAATTTGAGATCCCGCGGCTCTGGAGGATGTCTCGGGCGCCGCTGCCGTGCCAACAGAGACATACCCTTTCGGAGGTCCGCGCAGATTTCCTGGACCAGCTCAGTGACCCACGCCAGGGAGCGTGTTACTGAACAGCCCCCCGCGAGCCTGACGCCGAGCACGCCTTTGGTGGGCAGCTGCGGCATCTCCTCCGCGGCCGCCGCCGCGCGCTGGTGCCCTGGCCCCTGCCTGCCACCTCCTCGGCCCTCGGGCCTGGATGCTCCTCGACCCCTCCTCGACCCTTCCTCGGCCCCTCCTCGACTCCTCGCCGACCCCTCCTCGATCCATCCTCGGCCCCTGCTCCACCCATACTCTGCCCTCCTCCTCCTCCTCCTCCTCCTCCTCTTCCTCCTCCTCCTCCTCCTCCTTCTCTCCCTCTCCTCCTCCTCCTCCTCCTCCTCCCTGGCCCTCCTCGACTCTCCTCGATCCTCCAGCACCCCGAGCGGAGGCGGGGGGACCGCAAGTCCGAGCGAGACCCGGTGCCGTGCCCCCTGCCGGGTTGAGGCGTGGCAGGATGCCGAGGGGCCTCTTCTTCTTTCGGCTACACGCAGGAGTGACTCTGGGCAGAAGTGACCTTTCGGAGATGGACAGACCCCCCCTTTAGTAAAACGTGGTTTAGTGAAAACGACCTGAGGCCCAAATCTGGCGGGCGCAAGCCTGGAAAATAACGGCCGCGGCGCCCTCTCGAGAACCGAAAACGGACGATTCACTAATCGACGTGTCACTGTTGGGGGTTCTGTCCACCCCCGAACCTTTGGTGCGCGGCTTTCGGGGGGCCCCGCGGGGCCCAACACACAAGCGCGCAAGACGCTACTGTCGCGTCGCGTTCGGCGATCGTGGGACCCCAGTGGGCCCGCACCAAAGGTCACTCTGGCGGAAGGTCACTCTTTCGTGTAGTCGATTCTTCTCATATGAAGGTAATCCTCGCGGCAATCCTCCTGCCCGGGCGAGGCGCTTCCCCAAGAGTAGCGGTCGGGACCACAGGGGCCGCGTATCGAACAAATCATGTCGGCTGAGGCTGGGAAGTTGTCCGCACACCCTCAACCCTTGAGCTTCGAAGCTGCGTCCTCCATCTGCGTCGTCCTCGTCGTCGTGTCGTCGTCGTCGGCGGCGGCGACCGCCAGCGGCAACGGGGGGAGTGTCCTGCACTTTCGCCTTGTCCGCGAGGAGCTGCTCGTGCAGCCGCCGGAAGTCGGAGTATCGCTTGAGGTACGACCTGGCTTGTTATCTGATCGGTGGGGACGGTGAGATACCGATACTGATATTGAACTATCAACGGTGCAGGCAACCAAGCCGCGGTGAGACACACATGTTCAGACAGTGGTGCGCCAACCAGGAGAAGCATGAGAGAGACCATGTGTCAAGTGAGCGGGAGCTAACTCACTCATCGTGACCAAAGACACTAGAAATGACCGGGGAAGAAGGGAGAGGAAGGGTGGGAGGGGGAGGATCATATTTTGTTATATCCAGGCTCGGGCACAAGAGACAGCCATCTCGAGACTCTCTTCTTCTGGGTCTGCAGCTTGGAAGCTAAGGGGTTCCAGGAGGCGCGCCCTGCTGCATGTTTGTATCAGCCGTTGCGTGCCATAATGGTTCAACGTCGTCCTTTACTCCTTCTTGAGATTCCGCACTGGTGAAGGAGAAGGAGGACCAGAGTAAACGCCGAGGCGTAGATTCATCCGTAACCACCGCCTGGAAATAGTTTCTCGGGCACCACGGCAGGCGGTAAGTACGGACATGTGCGCCTCGCCCCAAGTCCTGAATATATCCATATCCACCACCCGCCGAGGTCACCGAAGATCTATCCCCTGGCCGTGGTTAAGGACACATCCCCGCGTCTGGTAAATCCTGGGTATACCAATGATGCTGCAACACGATTTGTTTGGCCGTAAGGCATGCCTACTGGGCATACGAGCAGCCTGATCCTGCCCTTAGGCGAGGCCATATGTTGAAAAGGAGCTGCCTAGCATCCTTCTGGCAAAAGGTACTGAATGCGAAAGGTGGGATCATTGTAACGTGCAACGAGGTGTCCACAGGGAGCCGTGTGTTGAACGGAGCCGCTCCCTTCTGTGTAATCGTTGTAAAGTCTACACCGCTGGCAATTGAGCTTGAGAACGCCCCAAGCGAGTCAACTTATGGCAAGAACCACGCTCCATGTGTGCAGTTGTCACCCACCGTGCCGCGAGAAACGAATTTGAGCATCCTCAAGTACCTTGTATTTAGGTTCCTCTGGGGATCTCTGGTGCTGGCACGTGTTCTCGCTCAAGACTTTTACAGAGGTCTCCCCTTGATCCTCCTTTCCCTCCCTGTCCGTTTGCTGCTGACCGTGAGTCGTCTGCCTCCTCCTCCTCCTTATCATCATCTGCTTCCTCCCTCCGTGCTCCTCCATAACCCTTTCGCGTCGCTATACTCCTCCTCCTCCTCCTTCTCCCCCCCCCTTCTCGTACACATCCATCCAATACTCTGTCTTCTTCTTGCTGGCATTCCTCGCCGTGACCCTCCTCTTGTTTCTCCTCGCTCTCAATCCGTCTGATCATCTCCTCCCTGGCGAACAGGGCGGGCCGGGCGCTTCGCATGAGACTTCTCCTCACCACGTGTGACCCTGACGCCCAGAATGTGCAAGAGCTTCACCGATGGAGGGCGGGGCCTGTGTCCTCTCGCGTACCCTGTCCAATCAGGTCCGACTGTATGTACGGCTCGGCGTCGCAGCGTCTGTATTCGGTCAAGAGCGCGCGCGGGCACGAGGAGGAGGAGGACGACGAGGAGGAGGAGGAGGAGGATTTGCGGTCCGTCTTCAAAATGTGGCTCTCGCCTGAGCGTCGCGCCCAGTCTTTACAACAGTGTGCAAGAGCTTCACGGCCGGAGGGCGGCCCGTCCTCGAGATGCTGCTCTCGCCCTGACGCTGGACACACTCGCCTTCCATCGCTGCGGGAGCTCTGTGCTCGGAGGGCGGCCCGCTCCAATGTGGCTCTCGCCGTAGCGCCGCGCACACTCGTCCTGACAAGTTGCAATCGTTCCGCGGGTGGAGGTCAGCTCTTTTTCAAACTGTGGCTCTCGCCTCAGCGCCGCGCGCATTCGCCTGAAAACGTTGCCTGGGCTCCATGGATCCTCATGGTCAACGTCCCCAGAAATGACGAGTCGGCACGATGTTGGACTGGCAGGGCGCAGTGGTCACGTTGATTTGCGGTGTTGAAGTCCAGGAGTGGTGTTCAGGCACGGTTCAGGGTCGTCAAGACGCAACTATAGCGGAAAATTCGCGGCGTTAATTTCCAGGGAACGGTGTTTCGGCACAACTCCGGTTTTCAAACAATTGCCTTCCAACGGGGCACTTCCCTAAGTGGAAAGGAATCCGTGCAGGCGCCTATGAAGAGGGAATTTTGAGGGAGGGTTTGTTGCAGTATCGTTGATGGTTCTTGGGTTTGCACTAGTCCTCATTCACCTCCTCCTCCTCCTCCTCGTCTTGCTCCTCCTCATCTCCATGCTCTCCGAATCCTCCTCCGCTTCCTCCACTCCACCATCGATCGTGCTTTCCTTCTTTCCTCCTCTTGCTCCTCCTGCTCCTCCTCCTGCTCCTCCTCCTCATTCTCCTCACCCTCATCCTCTTGCTCGTCGTCGTTGCCGTCGTCCTCATCCTCCTCCTCCTCCTCCTCCTTCTCCCCCCTCCTCCTCCCGCCCAGTCTACTTCCAACTACTCTCTCTTTGCAAGAAGCAGTCGTCCGCCTCACCCTCCTCCTCCCCGTTCATCTGCCCCTGACTGGTCACCTCTCTTCGCTGCCTTCCGTCACCTGCACCTCGTACCACGTGATGCCATTGAGATCCTGGTGGCGGGGGCGGGGAAGGGGGGGGTGGGATAGGGGGAGAGAAGAACGTGGCGAATGACAAGCACACTGCGCTTGTCGCGCCCGACGCCCCCATCGGGTCCCTGGCGCTTTCCGCAACGACTGGGACCAAAGGACAACGTCGCCCGATCGTTGACTCGCAGGAAGACAGGCCAATCTGAAGCCGCAGACAACAGCTCCTTCTGGAGGTTCCGCGAGATGCAGAAGCAGCTCACCACCGACCAACTTGAGCGGCCAGCTGCTCAAGGCGAGGCTGGACAGGGTCGGTGAGAGGGCAGGCCGCATGTACAATCGGACCGAAGCCAGAACATCCCTCAAGAACATGTTGACCCTCCGCCGGCCAACACACAGAACAGACATCCAAGGGCACCCTCCCCAGGATGCAACAAAAACATCCGACAACCACGAAACACACCAGGGTCCCCCCCCGAACCGACCTCGATCCCTCCTTCTCCTCCTCCTCCTCCTCCTCCTCCTCCTGACACCTCGGTCCGACTGTACCGAAAGGTGAGGCTGTCCAGCCTGAAGCCAGACGTTGAGCCACCCGCGGGGCCGCTGCTGGCACCGAAGCAATGTCCCCCTGCGTCCTGGTGCAAGCACTGCCTGGAGCCGAGCTCCCCAGAGACGCAACACGCAACGCGCAGCACGCAGCGTGTCGACGTGGAGCTCAACACGGAGATTCGAAACGTGAGCTTGGCACGGCACGTTACGTTCGCCAAAACATGGGCCAGCACGTTGGCGTTCACACGGGCGCTGTGAACACGGTAGGTGTTGCGTCTCAAAGCGGGCGTCTCAGGGCAGCTCAGGTCTGGAGGCGACCCCTCAGGGTCCTGCGGGGGCGGGGCCCCTAGGACTCCCCCCTGGGCTGCTCTACGCAGCTGGGCCTCGCCACGGGGCCCAGACCAGCTACAGGCACGGCTGCAGTCAGCACGCTCTCCTCTCACAGTCGAAACGCTGTCACAAGAACCCTGAATAAGCAACGATGCCACATTGTTCAATCAATTAAACTTCGGTGCCCCATAGAGAGTTTAAAGAACACCTGATTACAAGCCGTAAAACAATGAAGGAACACTGAGCCCCTCCCCAATGGAAAAGGTTCCTTCTTCAGTGGCCCGACTGTGCTCCTCCCCTTCTCCTCCCTCCGTGAAGTGTGAGGATTGTCTGGTCCTTGGTCCCCACCCATTCCCTGCCCCTCTGGAAGCTGCCAACGTCGGCGTAATCCTGGTACAGCGCCGTTTGGCTGCGCCCTGCGCGGGCGTCGCGGGCCGCCGCGCCTTGGGATCGCTGTGGAGGGCTGCGAGAAAGAGAAAGAGAGAGAGAGAGAGACGAGCACGTGGAGGAGAACGATGATGATGAGGAGGAGGAGCCCAGCGTAGGGGGGGCGGCGCGATGATGATGATGATGATGATGATGATGATGATGATGATGATGATGATGATGATGATGATGAGGAGGAGGAGGAGGAGGAGGAGGAGGAGGAGGAGGAGGAGGGTGGTGACAAGGGCACGAGGGCACGACGCACGAGTAGGGTGTTGACCAGGAAAATTAATGGGAGGAGGGGGGCGGACCATCACGTGATAGAGACGGTGAGAACCCCGCTCGACACAGTGCGGCACCCACCCATCCCATAGGGCTGGGTCACAGCCCTAGGGCTGTGAGACGCGCCACCCCGAGACAGATCCGAGGCGAGGAGGGTGACGACGACGACGACGACGACGACGACGACGACGACGACGACTCCTAAGACGACGACGCGGCGCGTCCTGGCGGGATTTGATGGCGCACGTGGGCTTGTGCAGGAAGCTCTGCTGCGAGATCGTCTCCCGAGACTTCGCCCTGGCGATGCTGTGCTGCGAGACCGCCCCAGGGGCCACCTCGGCCTCGAAAGGGGAGTTGTGGCGATGACAACGACGATGGCGGCGGCGAAGCCTCTAAGACTTGTCCGGGCCTCCTGCCGCGGCGGGGCGCAGATCGAAACTCTGGTACGGGGTCTGGGAAGGTTCCGAGCGAGGAGGAGGAGGAGGAGGAGGAGGAGGAGGGAGGAGGGAGGAAGAGGAGGAGGAGGAGGAGGGAGGAGGAGGGAGGAAGAGAAGGAGGAGGAGCGATTTGGGCCTCTGTGGATCGCGCTCTGGCACCCGTATGCCATCAGAAAAACTACTCTCTCGGAAGAAGACCGGCCCCGGGGAGGAGGCCGAGAGCCCTCCAAGTGACCCACGCCTTGAAAAGATCTTGACTTACGGTAGGAGCTCGACCACAAGAAACCTTCCACAAGAGACCCAACCCTGAGACCCCAGGACGTCCATCGAGTCTTGGTGTGGGAGCGTCACGCTCTGAATGCCCCCGGCGATGCGCAACTGCTGGACGGCATCCCGAGGCTGCACAGACCTCTGGGAACCTTCAGACTCGAGCGAAGCCTCGAGCCGCGACTCTTGAACGAAGCCTCGAACGAGAAAGCCCCAACTATCACCTCGGGCCTCGAGCAAGACCCCTGCAGGAGGGCAGCGGCGGACGCGGCCTCCGCGGCCTACCCCTCCCGACTCGCCCGCGGGGCCTCCACCTGCAGGCCGAAGAGGGATGACGGTGGTGACGACACCTCAAGGCCGACGGTGATGACGACGTCATCGACGACGACAACGATCATCTTACGAATGGATGATCGCGCAGGGATGGCGATGGTGACGGCACGTCGAGGCCGACGGTGATGACGACGTCATCGACGACGACGACCGTCATCTTACGAATGGATGATCGCGCAGGGATGGCGATGGTGACGGCACGTCGAGGCAGACGGTGACGACGACGTCATCGACGACGACGACGATCATCTTACGAATGGATGATCGCGCAGGGATGGCGATGGTGACGGCACGTCGAGGCCGACGGTGATGACGACGTCATCGACGACGACGACGATCATCTTACGAATGGATGATCGCGCAGGGATGGCGATGGTGACGGCACGTCGAGGCAGACG